>NMRA01000052.1:80409-149582 GCA_002633005.1 Phoronis australis
GTAAAAAGCAGCAGTTCCTGTCCAATTGGTTTTAAATCCTGAATTCTAGAGTCCAATTGTTTTAGCAAGTTGAGGTCCATTTTCATATCTTTTATCACCCACGTGATGTCGCCATTGAGTATTGCTCTAGTGATAACGATTATAGTGAACAGTAAAACTGCCTAAAACCCTGTCGCTGCACAACACAAACCAAACCAAAGAACCGTATTTACGAAAATGCACACCTGAAACTGTATCTAATAAAAATACATCCTGACAAATATAGAGTTGAAGAATAGACTTTCCCATTTCACCTATCTCACCTTTCTAAACACAGACAGAAACATTAGGTGCAAGGTCTGAGCTCATCAATTAGACACAACAGTCTGTTAAATATTTAAGGTGGATAAGCCATTCTGTATCTCGAATTTGGCTACCCTACTAGTTATTGCCAGTAATTTTTCCTGTTAACAGAATTAGTCCACTAATGGGAAAGTGTGTTTTGTCTGATTATTTTTTATGTACTGTTGCTCTGGTATTCACAAGGATATGCCAGCCAACCTTCCTCACCAAGTGAGAACCAGTGAGTATCACAGAACTACAGACTTACCCTGTAAGAGGATGCTAGCTCTCAAGGATCTATATATTCATGTAAAAAGATTTGCACCACAACTAGATCATTTTTTACCCCCAACAACTTTAATATGATAACTTACAACTAAAAAGTCTCCAAAATGAAAAACTTTCAGCTGAAACTTTCACCATGAAAACAAAATGACCATCACAGAAGTTCTAAAGGATAAACTACAACCAAAAATAGAGGGAGAGCATCAAATAAACAGTAAAAAGATTATTTTCTATCTTTCAACCATGAAAGCCATATAGCCTGACAGTGGTGTTTGATTGATGCCTTTAAGGGTTGAATGAGTTAATACAAATATAAAGAGAGTTCAGGTGTTCCTTTAGAACACCACCTGTGAGCGATCACAGGAATGTTGAGGGAGACTTACCAACATGTGATGGCCAGACTGTTATGTGTGGGTGAGAGTGATACCAGCCTAACACTCTCATTGGACGTTCCAGTTCATACGCTAATCTCTGGAAATACAAAGAATCACAATTTAAGTAAAGGGGGATTTCATTCTTTGTGACAGCTTGAATATAAAAATCTTGAACTAGGCAGATTGATCTTAATCATTCTTAACACTGGAACCGGTTCCAAAATTTTCCTTTCCATACTAGCTAGTAATGTCAATAATCAAAACGAATCAGTTTTAGATGGAGCTGATCAACCTAGTCAAATATGGTGACTTTTTAACACTTTTTGTCCATGCCACAGTCTGTTAGGAGATGACACACATTTTCTGTCTGTGTGGTTGAGAAATCTGCTTTTTTATCAAAGTGTTTTAAGGTGTCAAGTAAAAGAATCGCTTTAAATGCTTACGACATGAAAGTCACCACTAAAATTTTACAAAATCAACTAGTAAATGATAATTAGCAATTTCATTCTAAAACTTAAAAAAACATTACTGCTGCAGAACTGTCTTGGACACGACAAATTCGGATCTATCAAATTTAGTAAATTGATCAGTAACAGATCTCCGTATCTTATGAAAAGGCACCAATGTTGATTTGAATTTGCAAAAGTTTTGACAATGTCCATGCACATTGGCATACTACATATTATTCTAAACAGACACTAACCACAAACTTGAATACATGATAAACATATCAGCTGTACTAAAGCACTGCCTTAACACATGCATTACTACAGAGCAACTACTAATACAATACCTCAGCTTGTGTCGAGGCATCTGACAGCTGCTCAGGAGAGATTTCTACTCTGTCCGGCTGCTTGTCTGATCGTTGTAGCATGATAACAGCAGAAATGTGCAAAATTCGATGTTGATCTACCTGAAATGATATTAATACGACGGTCGTAATAAGTGCAAATAAATATTGGGAGATATTTGAAAAGCAGTATCAACCGGTCATACGACAGATCTATCGCCACTGGTACCAATTGACCTATCGCCAGTATTTCAAGTAAAGGCTTAACTGACTAATCAGAATGCAGAATTCTCGACACACCTTCGTTTCCAAGCCGCCATTTTACCCGATAAACAACACGTCAGGTAAAACTGATTGTTTGTTTGTCAACTTTTCGCAAGGGGGCGGAGCTTGTGATAGGTCAATTATGAGCCCCATGGATAAAAACATATATTCACGTTTACAATCACATACGGAATCTCTTTGCATGAATTCCCAACACTCCTGAATAACATGACAGAGCAACTATTGAGCCATTTCACTGTATAATAGGACAAAGAACATTGATACCATACCTCTCCTATTAACAAGCCCATGACTTCTTCACTCTCTGTGGACAATACGTGTGTCAGGCAGGTCATACAAGCATCAGCCTCAATGTGCACTGCACTCACAGCCATGACGATTGTGTTCACTTCAAGCGTACCGCCGTTTAACCCCTGATGATGGAAACAGTATTATCCATTAGCATACTCGTCAACTACAGTCCCGCTTTTTGAAACTATGTCCCATGTCCCACCACATCATACACTTGAAGAACTTTAATGGAAACTTATCTCAGTAATCAAGTATTTTTCTTGGAAATCTTTGCACCCGTTTTAAAAGTTGTATAGCAGCTGGTTAATATCTCAATCGCGGCATATAATCATGAACAAAACACTTGATGAATTTGGTATTGATCGAGTGCACTGTACACACCTTTCTGATTACGAAACAATTTAAGAAGTAATATCAAGAGTTTTGATGCAAATGCGAGCCATTATTTAATGACCGGTGCGTTAATCAGGGATCTCGCAGAACAGTACGCCACAAGGCAAACACAAAATGTTTTACGAGTATCAACAATTTGGCACAAGTAATTACACGAAAAAAAATCTAATGATAACAGGTTGATTTGTAATCAAAGAAAGAAAGTAGTACCTGCATGCGCGTACCCAGGGGGGCTCATTTGGTGGAGTGGGCAGAAAGGTCCGCCTCAGAGAAAGAAAAAGTCTGAGAAAATGTGACAAAAGTCCACAGGAATTCGGCGCGAATGCACAATTCACAGGTCTGAACGTAGTACCCCGTTTTTTTAGTCCCCATTGTTTTCAGTAAAAGGTCTACATACTAGATCTGGATAATTCGAGACTCCAAAATATTAGGCTGGGTGCATGCATGACCCGAGAAGATTAATTATTCTCAACTTGGAATTTGTGACCTCCCTTCTCAGTTCATGCTACCCAAGGTCAAGTTTACAGCAAGTCGACATGTGCCAACGGCACTTTACTTTCCCATGCTATAACTGCTCCAAATTGAAAAATGAAATTTGAAAAAGGTGTTTGAAATTAGTGTCTGGTTGACCTTTGATGAGCAGAAATATTTGTTATTCTAAAGATGCAAGCTTCTTCAACGGTTTTTATTGTGTGATACAGACATGGTTGGCACTAGTCGGAAGAAGCGGTCCCACATTAAACCACACGGCACTCAGCTGACTGGATTTAATGAGCAGGAACTGACGTTGCAGCTGGTGTATGTGAGGCAAGAAATCACGGATTTATCTAATATTATTTTACTTAATTTATGAAATATGTACACCCTCAGAAGAAAAAATTGTGACATACTTTGGACTTCTCAAATATTAGCAGTCGCTCGTCTAGCGCCATTGCTTTTGGTTAGGCCGCAGGGTGAGCAAACGAAAATGGCAGAAATTCAGCAAGAGCGAAATTTTGCCATTTTTCATGATTTTCACAAGCTCATATCTATTAGCATACTAAGTGGTGGAAAATGAAAAGTATGCCAGTGAAATATTTAATGATTCTTCTTTCTATTGATACCCATTACAAATATTTGGGCATTAATGAGTATTTTTAAAAATTGAAGTAAAGCGAGCACTTTACACATTTTTCATTCACTGGTAAATTCTTGTGACTTGCAATAGGGGTCAAACTTTCAGCTGCTAAATGGCCGTTATTGAACCGATTTTAATGATATTTTGTATGGAACTGTTAGCTAAAAAATTCTGCTTTCAACCCTGAGTGTACACCTTTATTTTTTTGATAAAAATACGACAAATGTCCTTTTTTTAATTTACTGCCTCGTCACTCTCTCACCTGGCATAATCACCCATCATGTCCTAATCCATTCCTCATCATTTTTTTCACTTTATCTCACCATTTCCATTTAGGGACACTTCTAAAAAGGTAACTTCAGTCATTTTTCTAGAACCATATTGACCATTCCAGGGTTCAAACTAAACTCGAACCTGATTGGTCAAATGTATTTAACAGAACCAATAAAAACTTCTTTAAGTTACAAAAAGTGGCCCAAACTGGTGAAATATTTTCATTAAACGAGTACAAAACATTTTTAAAACTCAATTTAAATTCAATTTAACTTCAGTTCATTTTTTTCCTATTTTCTTAAAAAATATTTTTGTTACACTTTTTCTACCTTGTGGTGGCACTGTTATCAGTTTCATTTTTAGAGAATTACATTTTTCATTAAAATAAATGTTCAGTCAACACTACAGTGCATCAAAACATTTCAGAATACAAATATGTTCTGTTTGGATAGTCACCAAAACAACACCTCTCAGTTTCTATATTATTTGATAGGAATGAAATTGATTTAAAATACGTTGAAATTTTAGGGTCCAATTTAATTTTGTTTAATTAAAAATGTATGTTATCAATTTTTATCATATAGTGTGCAACATAATATTGTGAAAACGTTGATCATACTTGGGAAAAAAGAATAATTCACATAACTACACAGGTTTTTAAATAAATATCAAAATATTCTGAAAAGACTAGGTTTTTGGTTTTTGCTCTTTTTGAATTCATTTGTTATGCAAATTTCATTTTTTAGAATTGTTCTAAAATCTTTTGGAACAAAAGAGACTTTCGTTAAACCATAGTAATTCTTTATAAAGTGTTCTTTCATTTTCAAGGTAAGAAGTTGCTCCTTTTTTCAAAAAATCTCTTGTTCAATTTAGCTGCAGGAGCAAAAATGTCCTGTCACAAGTCGAAAAAAACTAAGTCGATGGCGATATTTTCAATTGTTTGTGTCTTTGTTTGTGCAAAACATGTAGTTTGGTGTTGATGCCATGTTCTTAACCTACTTGTCAAGGACTCTCAATCTTGTTTTAGCATAGCAGCAAGCTATGGATTCCCAAATATAGTTGTCTAAACTTGCCATTTTCAGTGGTCTAAAATTTCTGGGTGCGTATCAAAAAAGGACATTTTTGAGGCTCTAAAACTTAAATAACTCAAGAACCGCCCAATCGATTTAAAAAATTCAAAAAGTTATATAAATGGCATGTGTAGAGCTACCATTTAAGACTCTTTTCAAGTATTTTTGATGAAATTTGTATTTTCTTTGCTCACCCGGCGGGCCAAGTTAGGCCAGGGCCTTGCGGAACGGGTATATCTAACAACTGTGCAGTACACCAATCAAAATTTACCGGTAAGAGTGTCATGACTAGTGTAGTGTAGGTTTCAAGTAGGCAGGGCCTATAAAACCATGCAAAACATAGTCTACTCCATACAGCTTATCCTTCACAGTATCGAAAGTAAGGAAATACACATAGTGTACCTAATTATCGGACGGAACCTAAATATCGGACATTTCATAGAATCTTACTTGAAGCATAATCTGAGAATTAAATGACACCAATTTTTGTTCCGTTGTAATGCATTCAATGTTCGGCACCATCTCGTTTTTTACAGCGTTGCCTCGTTTTGATTTCACCGAGAGAGGGTGCAATTTAGACCCCCAAGTCGGCCTAAAATGGACGATCGCATAAATCGGTTATAAAAGTTGAAAATAAAATCTTTTTCCACAATGACACTATCTCATTGAACTGACAATATGTCACTGTTCCATTTTTTCGTTTGTTTTTAAACTCAAGTCAAACCCTGACCGCGCACGTGCGGGTGTCATATCAAGAAGCCTAAGTGATACTAAAAACTGCAGTGAGTTTGCACGTGCTTTAGTCGTCTGCACTAATTCATCGAAACGACTTGGCGCCGTCATCAGATTTCATTTTATGGATTTTTTGTTGCGAATGGACCTGGGTTCTAGAAGCATATATGTCAAAACACTCGAGCTGAAACTTGGCGACAAGGTGCCCGCGGCCATTACATGGTTAGTCAGTTTTCCGCGGTGTGGCGTATGGAGAAACATGGTGTCCGATATTTAGGTTCTCCGAAGGTTTGGTTGTTGTGTTTTTTGAAGATCAGTCGAAACACAAATGTGGCTTTCAGTGACAAGATATAGTAACAGAACAATTCTGTGAAGGTAAATCTTTATTTCAGCAAAGAATTTACAACAATCCGTAGTATTGTTATTTAAATATAATGCAAAATGTGCCAAAACGTCCGATAATTAGGTCACTTGACTGTAGAAAGGAAACGTACGGAATCGCTGGCGCTGGACTTGTGCGACTGGACGCCGAAGGCTGAAAGTGAAGCCGAAGGTTCGTTCGATCGTAGTCTTTATATATGTGCGTATCTTCAAATCATCACTCGTCTGAATGCTGGTGACGTCTTAAAGTATTGTTAAACCGAAGGCAATTAATGACCAACCGATTTCCCAAGAGGAAAACCACTCACCAGTTTTCAGGCGCCATGATGTTGTTTCCTCCGTGAGACTGACACCTGTCGGTGAATTTACATACTGCAATGGTGTGCGTGACGGACTTCAGTGGCTCCTCTCAAGGCCACATGTGCGTGTACTTGGAATATGTCACCACGGAATTTGAAAAGTTCACTCAAATAATAACGCTCACGTTGATAAAAGTTTGCACTTCACTAAAACAAATTACATGTTTATAAAACAATGTAAATTTTAACAAACTTCTTTCAACTACTGGCGATTTTATTCACCAAACAAAAAATGATTAGGCCGAGTACCATATTTCACACATTCCTCCGATTCAGTGAAACAAGTTCCAGTTAGGAGAAAATGGATGACCGTGAGGCCAATAACCGCAAAAAATCCTTACAATGAATAAAACGTTTCACTTAAGAAAGACATAAAATATGCATCATTTGATAGCATACGGTAAGGTAAAATTCGGACAAAAATAATTGCCAGCAAAAATGACTTTTTTATTTTTTCAAGGGCTTCAAGCTTTGTTGTGAATGTCCACAGATTTTCAAAACTTTGTTTAATGGTAGTTGTGGTAGAGAACCTGAACATGGAAAATTATTTAATTTGGAGCTACATGCTTTTCTTGGAAAGCTGACGAAAAAAAATATTCCGACTGTTGTCGGCCAGTTATATCCCGGCTAAATTGGTTGAGATTTTACGGAACGTGTTCTAACTGTTACGACCACAAGCCTGTTAGGTTTTGGAATTAAACTGTAGAAGTTTTGTCAGTTACCACTTAGCCCCTTGACATATGACAGAACTACGGGTAAATGAGTAAATCGATTTAATAATAGCACATATATACAGGCTGTATATGGTAATCACAAAATTCAATGCTTTGACTGGCCAACATACTCAAATAGCAAATGTTGCATTTTTTAAAAGAAAAGCTATTGTCGGCATTCTTGGTGCGATAAAATTGACAATTTTTTATTATTATGGTAGTAAGCATAGGGCAATGATTGTTGTAATGATTGTTCCACGATTGGTTCCAATTAGTCCTATGCTATTCACATGCGCGCACCCACCTAAAATATAGGGGTGCTCGAACTTTCGGAGAGCGGACCTTTTACTGGAAAAAAAATTATCGAGGACTAAAAAAAACGGGGCCATTAACTGGGTTCAGGCTCTCGAATTGTGCGTCCTCGCCGAATTCCAGTGGACTTTTGTCTCGTTTGCTCGGACTTTTTGTTTTGTTGAGGCGGACTTTTTTGCCCAACTCGCTAAATGGGGGGCTCCTTTGAGACCCCCGAGCCTCCCCTGGGGAATGTTCAACTACTGTTGCAACATTTCCGCTTGCTTCAAGTTAGGCACTGTACAAAGCGCAACATAGCATGCGGTATTCTAAGACAATGGGACATTTAACCTTCATTTTTATCGGCTTCAGGTCCCCCGACCTTTCCTTGTTGACACTGTTTCCTTGCCCAGAGGCACATTTAAGTTGAGGGGGGTCCAAGGGGGTCATGGCCCCCATAAAATTCTCACAGGTTCCATTTGCAGTTCGGGGGTGCTAATGTCTGACAGGCAAAATCCTGGCTAATACTCTGCCCTGCCCCCTCCCACCCTAACTCAAAAAATCCTGGATCCACCCCTGATGCTTCATACTGGAATTTTTTTCTGTTCTGCCCCTTTTTCCATTTTTGCAGGACGTCATGAGAACACTGTGATTAACGAAAACACTACCACAATATTACGAAAACAACATCGTATGCATTTATTGCACTCAGACGATTTTTACACCTTTTTGTTCTTATACACCCATTTCTCTTAAAAAGGACAGCAGTGTACAATGTTAGCTATACTTTTACATCTCCCAAATGAAGGGCACCTACGATTTTCAGCATACCGGTGATAGGGTGATTTTGCAATATGTAAGCAGTACTTTTGTAAGTTCAAGAACAAAAAAAATCATGTCACTACTAAAGCTGAAAACGTGCGAAAACTAAAAAAAGCAGCTAACATAAAAATCACATCTTATACAAGAGTCTGTCTCCGAGCTAATTCCAGACAAATAACATTTTCAGGTAACTATTATAAAAATATAGCAATATTTTAGAAACATATTTATGTTTCCATTTCATTTCAATGTACAAAATGATTAAAATCATTTCTTAACACATAAATTTGCAACATCATTTGAAAAACGTCTCATCAAACATAACTGATTCTCAAAGACTGCAAAATGATTTGAAAGGTCACCCTAATCACAAGGGCAAAATCCAAAATCAATCTCCAAAGCAATGCAGACAAATGAGGTACATGAAATGTTCCTGACTGTTGAATGTAATCTTCTGTCCCAAAAGCCCTTGAGAACCAGATGAACAGGATATCGTAGAAGCACTAATCATCTTGATAAGCAATGCATTTTTCTGAGTGTGTAACGATTCTGCAACAAAGCCAAAAAAAAGGAATTGGCTCTGGTGTGTTTTTTACTGAAAATTGAGTCAGTGGTGCAATACTTTTCAATGGATCACATTTTCAAATGAGGCAATTTACACGGGACAAGCAAAAAATGTAATATTTTTACTCATCGCTTGGAAATTTACAGCTTTTCAAACCTTGCCTGTCCTTGCTTAAGTGCCTCTGTGCAACTTTTTGGGCTGAAATTGATGCGGGAGGGTATTTTTTTAAGTCAGTAAGCGAAGGTGTCAAATTGAGTCTAGATGAAGACCAGAACCAATTTTTGCTTTTTTGACTAATAAGTACCAGTTGTGAACCAGTGATGTAATTTTTCAGAGCACGAATACAGCGTACCTTGTGACCACTGGAATCGAAATCTGTGTCCCGTTGGGCAATCACCGAAGGAAGAAGACAATCGGACCATAGATTATAGAAAGCAGATTCGCAACTCCGACATTTTATTGCGTACTATCCTAAAGGAGGTGCCACTCTCCTAAATTATCTGTTTCAGTTACCGGTTAGTGTATTGTGACGACCATGATTAGCAGACGATGTACTTGCCGGAAATAAAATTTGCCAATTTGGTCAGGTGTCGCTAGTGAATAATGACACCATTACTTCTGTAAGAGCACAGATTTCGTCCATTGAAAGTATACGGAGTTGGCAGTCCATGTACTATAGTCTATGATCGGACTAATACAACCACCTTGATAAAATAAAATCATCGAAACTCGACAATCCTGTTACAATTCACCCCATCTCTTTAAGGAAATGCACCTTCTCACCTGATCAACTAGTCTCAATTTGAAGACAAAAGCGGGCAGTACTTTTCTCCCCAAGACATGTGAACAGAGCGTAATCACATCCACCTTGATACTAGGGACAGACAGAATTACCATGTAAATGCTCGGCTTAGTGAAGACAGTTAGTCACAGGAAGGAGCTTGTGCTGGGCCAACTGGCCGTCTGCACGCAGCTAAACACAACTGCTACAATTATTCTTCATGATTTTCATTAGTACCATTCGATCAAAATAATTACTATAATGGCAGAAAGACACCGGTATTATGTAATGGCCATTTCCATTGTTCTCTGGCTCAGCGACAACCAACGATAAGCCAGCACCTGAATTTGCTGTATGCACACTGAACATTTGGTGTCAGGCGATATTCCATCTTTGTTCTAGAAGTCAGACAACAGGATTACTTTCTTCTGCTTGTCACAGCTGACAATCATAGAACCATTAGGATGCCAGGAGCAGGCAATGATACCATTACTGCAATAGAATAATCAATGTCAGTTGGCTGATTCTTGACAGCACACAAGTGTAAACCATACAATCAAGAAGTGACCTCTGCAGTGTTCAGAGATGAACCATTCACAAGCAGTGGTTGAGATAGTCAAATAACTCCAAACAAACAATGCCTTTTGTCAAAACAGGTCAATGTACACACGAACATCATTTCAGGATAAAAAACACAAAAATTATCACTAACAATCAATTATTTAACTTGAACACCCATCATCACTGCCTGGCAAGACCTTAATCAGCAAGTTAAGGGAGCATTCACTTTACAGTGTTATGTCCCACAAATTAGAGTCGTATTCAGTCACACCACTCGCAGTTATCATCCTTTATACAACAGGTGCAGGCCAGTGGTGCTGAGAGTTTTAGGATAAAAACAGATTCTTCAATTTTCAGTTTTTTAGATCTTTGATTCACGATAGCGATACATAGTGCAAGCTACGGGATAGTATATTTAACAATGTCATAATAAATTTCAAGCATTACCAGTATTAGCCTAATGAGGCAAAATTTTTCATTGAATTGATTATTTTGTAACTCCTTTATTGCAGTGAGGAACAAAAACAATGACAGTAAAATGCAGATGGACTTGGAAAAGTTTTTGCAGCAAACCCGGTTTGCCATTGAAAGGACTAACTTGTGTTCCTAGATTTAACTTGTATTCCTAGATTACTTTCTCTAGAACAAAGAAAGCACCGATAAAATTCAGATGGACATGGAAAAGGTTTTGCAGCAAAACCGGTTTGCCATTGAAAGGACTAACTTGTGTTCCTAGATTACTTTCTCTAGAACAAAGACAGCGACGATAAAATTCAGATGGACATGGAAAAGTTTTTGCAGCAAAACCAGTTTGCCATTGAAAGTACTGACCTGTGTTCCTTGAGAACTTTCTCCACCTTGCCTTTGTTGATGTTCCATATATGTAGTGAGCCATCATTACTTCCAGCCATCACGTATTGGCCATCTGGACTAAACACAGCCCGAGCATAGTCATAGCCTACTCTGAAGTTGTCGTCGCTGAAAATAAAATTCGTCCGGTGGTCTAATAAAAAGCACCCCTCTCAAATTAATCGAACTTCGCTGAGCACTAATTACGAGCATAAAACGGATTGGCTGAAGGTCTCTGACATCAGAGACATGTTTCCTACTGTCAGCCAATCCCAAGTGAGATCACAGGCTGTGAGGTAAAATCTTGTGCCAACGTTGCATGAGAAAGCCAATCGAATGCACCCCAAGCTCCATCACGTAATAAGACTTTTAGACTCTAGTATCCAATTGCACGGAAAAATTCCAAATAGGGACTCAACAAAAGTTCCCTTAATCGTTTTCATATTTGTGTTTTTCTTCACTCCCCAATGTAATGCTTTTCTATCATCTTATCTTGATTATGAACGTCTCTTTGACTAGTGATATTTTCTAATAATATAACTAAAAACTAAGCCTTAGTTCAATGAAAATAAACTGGGGTGTTACATGAAAAGAGCCCACTTATTTTCAGTAATATTTAGAATCCAATGTAGAGTTCAATCTCGATTGAATCTAAGCCGAAAATTGGCTTATGTACTAATGCAACTGAAACAGCATGAAACAGGACAATCAGTGTTTTCAAAAGTACGCAAATACACAGTAGATTTAGGGAACTTGGTTGAGTGCTTGTTTTGGATTGTTTCCAGCAACTAGGCACAGGAGTGGAATTTTCCACTCAACCAAAAAAAATCCCCTCAGAAGTCTCACCTGGGCTTTGGTCAACAAAAAACACAAACTGCAAAACTTGAAAGAATAGTACACGGCTTTGCTGGGTCCTCTAACCAGGGACAACAGCTGGCATACAAGGTCAACTATTCAGCGGAGAGTTTGCTATGAGCAAATTACAAACATCAATGACAGATTGTTCACAATGGATAAATTTAAAATAAAAAATGGCTCCGATTTATGTAGAAAAGACATGACTGGTGTACGTAGGGTCCCCTCATAACTGTATCTAACCTTTGATAAAAGTAAAGGACCTATCACTCAGCGTATATTTCCCGATCCAGTGGTGGGAAACTTGGGCCGTAACAACTCACCAGAAAGTGCCAATGACTTGATTCATTCTCAGGTCAATCAACTTCAAGCTGTCATCTCTGGAGCAACTGAGCAAGTAATTTCTGTCTACAAAAGGTAAAGAACAAAGACACTATGAGTGCATGGGTGATGTGTCCAACACAAATCAACCAAAAAAATTACAGCTGACGAGACTGACTCACAATCTCTACACAAAACTAGAGACTACTTAACTCTTAATTGGCTATAGCCACGCCTCTCATGTCAATCAATACTGTTGACAAGTTATAGCACCTCCCCATTGCTTAGAATGTATGCTGCCTTGAACTTTCTAGTGCTTTGTAGTTGTCTGGGACAATGAGATTCAGATATGTGGTCCAGCACCATGAGATGTAAGCTGGTGTGTATTACTAAGCCACACTCTTGTAACAACAGATACAGGAGAGAGTCAGGTTTACCTGCCTAAATAGGTAAATGTCATGCCATCTATTGTTTAAGTTGAGAACTAAACAGCTGACAAGATTTTGTTTTACTAAAATTTGTTACGGGGCGGAGAACTTAGCAAAAGAAATGGTGACTGGTGAAGAGGGTACAGTGACTAGCGCCATAGGTGTCGCTTGGGTATCCACTGTTGAAAAAATGTCATTAGAACAGGGCTTGGAATGATCAATGACAAAAAAGGAGGACAAATTTCCAGGTGATGTATCGTTCCCCAAATAAGTAGGCTTCTGTGATAGAAATACTTTAAGTGTAAAGTAAAATTTAACTGAAATGAATGTTTTTGCATGAATATAGTCAAAATAATGACAAAAAGGATGAAAAAGGGGAAACTGGAAATCAAATATTTAAGAGGAAACCAAAAACAAAAAAGAAATCCTCTTAAAGGAGGAAAATTTCAAGCCTTGTTAGAAGTGTGTAAAATTTACATTTATTTATCTGTCGCTGATGATGAAGTGTTCTCTCACAAACTGAAAGGCATCAGACATTAGGCCAACGTGACTGATTGCAGATAGTTAAGTTGTACTTTGTTTATTGATATTGACTGACTGAAGTTGTATTTTACAACATGATCTCTAGACAAAGAAAGGAATTACATTCAGTGATTTCTTTGGTTATTGTATACCAATGTATTGCTCTGGTATTGAGGGAATAACAAAGTGATTTACTTATTGTTATGCCGTCTTGACATTCCGCTGCTGTATACTAATATTTCATTGTATTGCAGTTTTATGATTGTGCTGCATTTTACAAGTCTGCCAAAGTGGTTAAAACATAGAACCATGTTAGGAAAGAAGAGTGGTTGTAATTTTGTACAATCCTTTATAACGAAAATTAGACCTACCTGGAGACAAATCGAGGGAAGTAACACGTCCATTGAGAAGAATTTCGTTTGCACTCCGATCAGACCTGGTGTCCCAGAAGCGTATTCTTTTATCAAAGTGACCGCTAATAATGTTGCTGGCCAGTCCATCAGATGTCACCAGGTCATGGCAACTGGATCCAGCAAATATTGTCTTTATGCCTGCAACAAACAGGAGGGTCAACACAATTCCTCGTAGAACTAGTGGTCAATGATCTTGAAAAAAGTAAAAGCTAAAATTTAAAACAAAAAATAAGAAACAAAGGCCTGGAGTGCATTTTGCAAATAAAGTTTTCAGAAACTTATTCAATGCATTTTTAGCGTCAATTAAATGAATTTAATACATTGAAGATATTTAAGTAAAGCCATGCATTCAGTCATATAATGCATCAGCACTTACTGTTAATTAAACTAAAAATAATTCAAGTTTTAACGCAGTTCCGGTCTTAGTGTTTCAGCTACTTTCAGCAATAAGTCATTTATCAATTTCCTTTTAAAATGTAAAGTACATAATGCAATAAGAAATTAAATAAACAATACGCTATTTGGAAATAATTTACGAGTACAAAACTCAACCCTCATACAGAAAGTGACACTTGTCATAACTTACATGCTTTTTCACGTAAATCCCAAATCTTTATAGTTCTGTCATTACTTCCGGAGACCACTTTCAAAGCGTCACCAAGGAATTTTGCTGCGTAAACTCTCCCACAGTGCCCAGTGAGAGTGTGCTAGAATAAACGGCGATAGTTCCTTACAAGGAGTTCCGCATTTGGAGAATCGATTTCTCAGGAGACAACTCCTAAGCTAACATTTGGGGTTTTGTAACCCCAACGCCTAAGGGAGCGTAAGCCAGACTGTGACAAACCCGTCTTAATCGATTCACAAATTAATCCACGGGGTGTAGCTGCACTATAGAAATCCTATTCATTAACTTCTCTTTAATAGTGCATCCATTTTAAAAATTCGAAGATGGCTAATCCTTACATTTAAATTTCAAAACAGTCATGTTGGTCGTTTGCCTTTATTGATCATTTTTTGACTTTGAAATTAGTACGCTAAACAGGCACGTTGTTTACGACCGTAATTATCAATACACGTTCAGCCAAGCCCATTGAAAAATTGGCAATTATTTTCAAATAAGTGGAGAATTTCTGTGCACTGGTTATTCACATACCCTTAATCTCTGATCACTGATTGACCAAACCCTGCTAGCAAAGTCATTAGCACCACCAAGGACAAGCTCTTCCTGAAAGAGATAAAGGACCATTACTACATGCTACAAATCTACAACCCATAAGATATATGTTCCAATGCACCGAGTACATAGATTTCTCATTTCGGAGTGCATCACGTTAAGGGTAGCCAAAAAAACTGTCAGCCAATCACACTACAGAGACCAGAGCTAGAAATCAGTCGAATGAGTTTGTAAGCTCATGAAATTTTTCTCTGATCAATATGTTTGATTACGTAGACTACAAACTCAACAAGGTCACCTACAAAAGCCTGGGAAAGAAACTGATTTTATTTTATAAGACTAAAATTCGTGATGAGGATTTAAACAAACCTGTGTATCGAAATCTATTGACATCACACCAGCGTTACTTCCAATCAAGATTCCATGATTTTCAATTTTATTATTCCTAATTTCCCAGAGTTTCAGTTTGCGATCGTTGCCACCAGTGGCAAACATTCTCCCAGAGGGACTCCACCTGATGGCGTTGACTTCACCATCATGAGCATCCTGAAACCAGATCAATACTTTACTAAATAAATAATTTGACCAAGGTCGGTTAAACTTAATGGTATTTCATCTATATCTTTCTCCAAGTTTGAATTTCCTTGCTCCTTACTAACCATTGTCTCATTAGTTTAAAAAGACTGAAAAGGATGCCTTGGGCCTGCCAAAAATTTTTGAAAAAAGTTTGTAGGACTTGTCACCTTTTTAACATTGAACTCCAAGCTTGTAATGTTTTGGTAATCATGGCTTTACAAGCTTGAATAAGATTCCTGGTAAGCAATATAATTCGAGCTACGTATTTTTAGTAAATTCAGTCGTCAAGCAAAATTCGTTTTCCTACCAAGTGGTGATCAATATAAACAAATCGCATGGCCAGTTTGCACAAAGAGTGGAATCTTAATGTTCAAACTTGAATGATATTGTCCAAGCTTGAATATCAACCAAGCTTGAATGATATTGTCCAAGCTTGAATAATATTGTCGAAGCTTGAATGATATTGTCCTAGCTTGAGTAATTATAGTTCAATCTTGAATAATATTGTCCTAGCTTGAATAACATTGTCCAAGCTTGAATAACATTGTCCTAGCTTCAATAATATTGTCCACACTTGAATAAGTGTAGGTATGTTAAGCCAATGACGATTATTCAAGCTCCATGAATTTACTGTCATACCCTAAAGCCAGCATAAACCATGTTCTGTAGCTATCAAAATAATTTTTTTTCATAAATCGTATGTGCCTTTTCACAGCTGCAGTGTAATCATGTTGTTTAAACTGAAATTGGTTCCAGCAAAACACTGCTTCAACAACTGTACAGTAACTATCCCACTGTAACAAGTCACTTATTGAGACTGGTCTAATAATATAACAACAAACTGAGTTTCTCTGAAGCTCACAAATCCCTTCTAATCTAATGACGTAATAAAATAAGGGTGACTTTACAATGGTACGAAGTCTAAATCAAAAGTTATGTGATGGATGGCGCGGTTTAACGCATCTTTTTTAGGAAGCATTGTACACAGTTTACATATTGAAAGAGGATTTTTATAGCAAAAACCAAAATGATAAGAGTGACATCTTTTCAATAAGTCATACCCTATCATGTAGATGCAAGTTATGACTAGACCTAATGCTGATACTGAACTAAGCAAGAAGGCATAGCAGCATTAATGACTAGTAACACAAATGAGAACTTGACAGTATCTGCTTCGTGTTATTGTGACAAAACGTGTTGTTTTTAAATGGCCTGTGAACATTTCAAATGGATGATACTAAATGAACAATGCCGACTACTCACAATTTTGTGAAGAACCTTTGAAGGTATGGATACTGCCAGACAGAAGACAGGCCTGGCACGACTTTGACCAGGAATAAAGTCTGTGTCCTGCTGAACCACCACAGGTTCTCTGGCAGCTTCGGCAAGTTCTTTCTGTAACTTTGCTTGTCTTTTCCTACATTGAAATGATATAAAAATAACCCCAGGAAAACTATATGTTGAATACACCTCTTGAATGTAAATCTCAAACATTTTTAAGCCTGATCTACACGCCACCTATTGGCCACATCACAAGAAATAATTAATACAAGGCTGAAACGGCCGGGTTGACCACTACTAGGACTGATGGCTCATTGGATTAGAGCATCTGCATGGTTAGAAGAAGGTTCCAGGTTCGAGTCCCGGTCAGGGCAGAAATATTTTTACAATTATTTTCATTAGGTCACCTGATGTGGCCAACAGGAGGCGTAAAGACCAGACTTAAAAATGTTTGAGAAGGCACTGAGATGTTGTAAAGCACATGGGTGCAGTTAGCCCCCATGCGCCTATACCTCAAGGTGAAACTACAGTACATGGTATAAGTATTCAGAGAAAATTACCCACAATTTCCCATCGGATCGACTGGGCAGAAGTCTGAGTAGTTTCCTCTCATGACCGAGAATGAAGGGGAATTTACAGGAAAGTTAGTATGGTGGCTCAGACATTCTGTGAATAGAACTTTGCTGCCATAATAGCTATTACCAATTATTTTTTGCCTATAGCAGACTTTGTCTGGCTACTTTTGTTTTGTACTGAACGTGCAAATTTAGGCGCAAACATCTAATATATGTTGAGTAAAACCAAGAAGCAAATTTTACGAGACTGTTATGTTTAGGAAAGTAGACGGATAATTGGCTGCACAGCAGGTGTCAAGATGTAGTGTTTCAGATCATAACAAATGCTCTGGGGAACGATAAAAATATCCTCTGCAAAACATGGCTCAACTAACCTCAGAGCAAGGTCATTCTCAGCATTAAGTTTGTCAGCATCCCTCGCTTTTAACAACATCCACCTTGTGACTAACTCGTTGTTCTCTTCTTGACCTTTGCGGAATTTTTCTTCAAGCGAGACGAAAGCCATTTGTAAAGCTTGCTGTTCATCTTTCAACATCTGAAATTCAAACATTCAATGTGGTCATGACTAATTTCCGAATGTGGCAAAATTAAATGATTGCAGTCTGAAGTTAAAACATTGTTAAAAGTTATTAGACGTTTAACTGAAGAAGTATATTACTTACTAGAGCATGAAAGAGACAAGCAGAGGGGGGAGGGTGGAAGGGGCTGTGATGGAGGAGGGAGAGTGGGTAAGAGGAGATGGGGAGAGGGAAGGGCGGAGAATCCGCGATTCACCACTGTGAGGCATCATGTGGTTTTCTTCATCAATGAATTAAAGCAATGTAAAGCATAAAAGTCTTGGTAGCATAAACCATTTAAAGCACCCCCAATTCAGCATTCTGTCAAAGAATGCCATTTGATATAGACCATTTACTGCTTTGAAACTGGTCCCAACCTGCTCGTAGCCTAGGTGAGAAGTGATTCATGGGCTTGGAAGGAAATGGCACTTTGCTTTTACTTGAGATCACGTTCAGTGCATAAAATGACCCAGCATGACAAGCCAACTTCTAGTGCCTGGTCTCGAGCAATGACAAACTGTCATGTCTTCCTCAGCCTAGAAATCATCTCCAATTTGAGTACAGAACAAGTCAAAACCAAAACACAACTGTAAGGGATGTAAATCAAATTAATTCGTTTCTTCACCAGAAGGTGGCTATAATTTCCATTAGTTATTTCATCCTTGTTTATCTACTGTGATCTGCTAAACAAGTCAATCAAAAAAAAGATAAACTAGACATCCATAACCATTAACGAGCTACCTGATTGGTGCCTTCCAGTTCCATAATAGTAGCCTCTAGACCTTTCAGAGCAGCTTTCATAGCGTTCTCATTCGTCTGGGCATCTACAACTCTGCACAATACAAAAAAACAAAACAGTGAATTGTGTAACCAAGGAAACTCTGGTTGGCTTCTAGAATACTTACATTAGATTCACGTGTTAAATTTATTCCTTCCTATCGGGGAGATGCAGTAGGCTTCCATACAATGAAAAACAATGCTCCCAATCAGACTGTATTCACTTCCCTATTGGAAACTTACGCAGTTGATTAATCTACCATTGAACAAAATGTTGAACAAAATGTCTGAAACACAATCGGAGCCTCTAACAAGTTCTTAGCAGCTCTAAAATTCCTATCATCAGAACATCATGAACATAAATGTTTAGTTTGTAAGATATGGTTTGTGTCTGTGCAGCTACTACCACCAGCTTAGTATACATGGGATAATACCTCATAGACCAAGTAACATAAGCATGGAAATAGTAATATGTTGGTAAAATTTTAAAGTTTACAATGGGAAAGCGATTGTTTTTAAGTTAATTCGTGTCCATTCTTTCTGATTAGTCAAGAGTACGAAGAGATTTGACTGTGTAATCCAGTCTTCACTGTTAGTTTTGATTACATTTCTCACTATTTCTCTACTGCATGCAGACCTCCCTAGCATGGCATTGTTCAACCATGGATAGTTAATGTTGAAAGCGAATACAGTGACAAGTCAATAAGCATAATACATTACTTTTCATTCAAAAGCACGATTTCCCTCTCTTTTTCTTGCAGCAGGTTGTTGGTCTCAATTATTTGTTGGGCATTCTAAAACAACAGTAATCATAAATATTAACCAACACTTCCCTTAAGAAGCTTTAAAGTGCAGAAAACCACCAATTCCATGTCAAAAACCACCAAAAGCAATCTCATCAATCGATCAGCTGTCAAATTAGAACACTCGCAAACACTATTTGATGAAATGTTAATTAGCTGATCTCAAGTTCCGAGCATTTATTGGTCAAAACATGCTACGGAACATCGGAACAACAAATCACAGCACTAGTCCTCCATTTTGTTTATTGTGAAAAGTCGTCAAACATCGCTGCTCGTTTCCCATGCTTTACGGTATAATAAGAAATGGACAGGTGAGGTGTTGCGTTTGTTCTGGTTGTGACAACTCAGTATTTGAGCACACTGTGGCTCTTCTCACTTTCCCTAGAGAAGTGTGGATATGGCACAAGTATTCCTTATGGGATCCACTGGGACATAAACTTTCCTCTAGGGCACAGAAAGAACAACTTTTTAATGCTATCTAGAAATCACTGAATATATGTCATAAATGTTTCATCATAAAGGCTACATAACCCTTGAGATTCAGGCCAGTCACTGTTACAAACTTGAGTCTTATCTGATTCCTTACTCTGTTACAAATGATGAGAAGTCCCGACTGCATACAAAGGTGTTTATGGATTCTCAAGGCTTGTCTATGTAGCTAATTTAACCACTGCTTAAAATGTCATTCATAATTGCATGTAACAACCGGGGCTTAGAATGACTAATGAAAAGAGGAAAATTTCCAGGTGATGTAGCGTTCCACAAATAAATGAGCTTGTGTGCTAGATTTTTTTTTGTAAAATTTAGCTGAAATATATATTTTGCACATTCAAATAAAGTCAAATTAATGAATCAGATAAAAAGAGACGAAAATAGAGGAAAATGGGAATCAAAAAAGAGGAAATCGAAACTAAGCCTTAAACAATAGTGTAGTGAAGTAAACCAGCCAGCAGAAGGTCAGGATCTTGTTTCTGCATTGACTGCCATAGAGCAAACACACACAGATGGTCACAGACTGTAATCAACAGCCACTCAGGCGATGTGTTTGCAGAGCAGAGGAGTATAGAAAAAAGATTTAAGCATTTCAATGTTATACAGAGTTAAGAAGGCATAGTGGACGGTAAAAGACCCCTGAAATGTCTCCAAGACAACCAGAGATTTGAGTCTGTAGTCACGGTAACACCAGAACAATGTTGGCTTTCCTCTTCATAGAGATTGAAATTCATTGGTAAGTGAGCCCTCCAATGACGGCTAAGCACTAATACCGACACCCAAGCGTGGAACACTGTATGCAACACTTCACCTCGCCACGTTTCTTGTGTACTTCCGTTAGTTCCTCTTGAAGTTTGTAAGTTTTCTGCTCCAACGCTTGAATTTTTTCTGCAGCTGCTTTGGCACCGGTTCCAGTGCCATCTCTGAAGAATAAAGAGTTTGACAATTAGTTTTATTGGCTCACGAATTGACTCGTGAAGAAAACTCAGATCAAATAATTATCAACTCATTTGAATATGTAACTGTAAACACATCTAGTGACACGTGGTAGAGACTACACTCACCCAGACTCTGCCAAGACTTTCAGTTCTAGATTTTCTTGCTTCAATTTCTGATTTTCTATGCTTAACTGCATGTTCATCAGCTTCACATTGGCAACAGTTTCAAACAACTTGTTATCTGCAAAAACAAGTCAGAACATAAACAAGAAATAGTGTACAAATTTGGACAAAAATAGCATAACTAGTTCTGGTGCAACTTAACATTGTGTCTGGCGACCTGAGAAAATACTTTGATCTTCGGGTACTTGTACTTCAGTTTCAAAGATCATTAGTGACCAGGGCAACTCTCTGGCCCAGCGGTTGATTGTTTTAAGAGAACCAAATGCTCAAAACTTGCAACATTCAATTGGCTTGTATGCAGATTAGTTTTGATCAGCATAATTGCTCAAATATTTTGCTGGTGCCAAGAACGAGCAGAAATAAAAAATTCTGACTTAAAAGTCCTGTAACATACCGGAATTTGCCAGTAAATGAACACATTACCCATATAATACATAGCTGTTTGGCCTTGAGCACATGGACTGTGAAAATCATTCTTCACTTTTGCTGACAGAACAAAGGACTATTCGCAAATAGGCAATTACATCGCCTGTGTACACTGCATATGCCCCCATAAAAAGTTACTCATTTCAAAATACAGCAAATAATATCCAATCAAACATGTGTACATAATTATGCACATTAAGTTCATTAACATATACCATGACTGAAGAAAATTTAGTCAACATAATTTGAACATGTACATGAAAATCTGCCGAGCTCCCTCATCGGGTGCCATTTTGATTATGTAACACTAAAACACACCTAAACAAAAAGTCCAAGCGACTGCACAGCACAAATTACACTGGATATATTCCCACGCTACTTTTTGCAAGTGTCACATGTCAGGTTATGCCCTTCACTCAGTCTCGTGTTTATCCTCGCCTAACTAACATGATGACAATTGAAACACTATGGAGTAATCATCCGCGGTGAAAAAGTTAATGGCGACCAAAAAGCGGAGTTGGAATTGTTTGCCAAAGTCATCTTAATTCGCATAGACATGCTTCATCGAAGACAGAATTGGGAATGATTGCTGTAACCAACTCGCGTGACTCACGAGATACGACGCATCGGCCTTTTGGGAAGATTTTTGTGTTTCGACCGCGAATTTGTTGCGAACTCGCTGGAGCAGGATGCCGTAAATGCTATCAAAAGAAAGAGCAATTGTTAATGTTTTGTTGAACTGTTTTGTGTATATTTATATTGACATAATTCACGCGCCGGATATTAAAATCCAAAGCGAGGCTCACTGCGATAAACAAAGCCGAAGTTGACATTGCGTGAGTTAAATGGCCGGCTTTTCGAGTCCAACCTGGATATTAAATCTTAAAAATGTATCGAAAATTAACCACAGAGACGTAGAAAAATACATTAGAGAACAAGTCAATGCACCAAAGAGTTGTCTGACGAAAGGATATAAGTTTTTTTCCGAAAACTATGTTGGAAATATAAAAAGTATATATGACCAAATTGCGGCGATCGTAGAGTTACGGATTAGGTATTATGGTGAATGCAGTGTTACGTTTCTTCTTTTAAATTGTAGATAATGCTTTCTACACAAACCAGGTCATCTGCTCGGAGTGTTGGCGAGTTGAAGATATATTCGACAGTGGTGGCTCATTGCATTTTGCTGTCATGTGCAATTAGTCACATCTGGTTTAATTTGTTGATCAAGAACATTAACATCAAGCATAGCCTAGGTCCTGGTGACTGAGGTAGGGATTACCAAGACTAAAAGTTGATTTGTCATTGATCTGAAAGAATAATTGATGTTATAAAATACATTTATTATTTTTTATTAAAATAAAAAACCAGGCTCGTAATTGAAAATAAAAGTTATTTGATCATCAATTCTGCTTCCTTAATTTAATTCTTACGTCTATTTCATGTGTTAGGTTTCAAATATCAATCTGAACCTAGTTGAATTTTAAAATTAAAACACTCAATTCTTTCGTCCATAGCATAACCTCATTTTAGAGCTCAATTTAAGTTAACTGGACAGAGCAAGTATAGTTATCATGTTTCTTTAGGGGCCTTGTTCATCGATCAAGGGACAGGTGCCTGTGCCTTCTGGAGATGAAAATGTTTTCGCCGAGTGAGAGGAAAAATCTATCTCAGCTTCCGATCACCACAAATAGCACCCCCGCCCTGTTGCAAGCTCTCATAGGCTCTGTCTCAAGTAGCATTTTGTGCTTTCAAATTGTCACCTGTGTGGTTACAGGTGATTTGAACTTTGGAGAGAAATTTTCAATCACTAGGGGGAATTTCTAGGCCTCGTGAGGGGAATTTTTGCGTAATTTTTCAATATTTTTGAGAGGGGGGAATAGGGCCGATATTTGGCCCCAAAATCGAGGGATTGAGGGCCCTGTCCTTTATGGAAAGAAAAATGCATCATGTTTCAACCCGTAGTCATGAAAACACAGCCTGAAAGGCCGAAGATTCTCTGATTGTTGGTATGATGCTTGGCAACCGAGATGAGACACAATATGATCCAAATTTTCAAAAACATTTATAAATTTTACACGGACATATTTTCCTTCCTCGCAGCGTATGGCAACGACCCAACGCTTTGGACTCTCAACGTCCTTAGGGATTGTAAAACGGACAGTTGAATGTCCGTATTTTTTCTAGCCATTCGCCGAGCAACGTGGAATACAACTATACTGATAGGCCCACAGAGCTATCTTAAAAAGCCTCATTTTGGAATGCGGCGTGAATTAGGTCTATATGTATACGCATGGTGTATTTGGGACAATCAGAAGCTGAGGACGCCTGTATTTGGGACAATCAGAAGCTGAGGACGCCTGTTCATTTTTCCCCAATTCAGAAAATGTTGATTGAGGGAGTATCAAATCCAATTAGGATGTATGGTGTCTAGCATACCCAGTCTTGACATAAAGGCCAAAGTGCATGTAGTTCCAAGTTCATGCACAACACAGCAAGTGGACATCCAGTAGTGTCTACTAGCACGTTGGTAAACCTGTCTTGTTCAGGACTGCTTCACTCAGATGTAAAAGTGGCGTAAATAAAGTTTGACTTCTTCTTTCGTTTCAGTGACACTGAGTCTGAGAGACAGGGAAGTGAAACATTGAGCTAGAATCGACAGACAGTGACAGACAGACAGTGTGAAAGTCTTATGATTGAGGTTGTGATGTTGACCACAAGAGAGGTCAGATGCCTGAGTCCTTGTGGCAGTTCCAACGACACATAGAAATCAACTTACACGACTGGATCAACTCCGTATAAGAGTCCCGCTGAACCTTATTCCTTGCTTTTAATCTTTGGTGTATAACCACTTTCCAGTCGCCTGTCACAGCCATTTTGCTGCAAAAATCAAACTAACGCTTGCGGACAAACAAAACGTTTTTCCGCTCCGTGTATGACAGTACTCTAACATGACAAAAGGTAGCGCTAACGAATGCCTATTGGGCACTGGCCAATGACATACATGTAAATACATGTAACTCACTGGCATTCATTGATTGACTTATTGATATGGCCCGAGCACAAAAATAATACACTATAATATAACGCTATACAAAGACTGACAGAGGCAGACACGGATAAACACTAAAAGTAAAGATATCAAATAAGACCAAGGTACACATTGAAAAAACATGTGATAACATAAAATTGAGGCCAATCTATGTTATGGATACGAAATAAGTATATGGGTGACTTATTTCCACCCCGCTTAACTTTAAATTACTAGAAATTTGTAATTCAAGTTCATTGTCGTTGTTCGTAATTTTTTTTTCTCAGTGACCTGAGTCATCGCCGCGCTCACCTACACTGGGAGTTTAAACTTGTCCATCTTTATTAAGTTGATGACTGAGAAAAAATTGAGGTTATACTTGAATAGAAACTCGCAAAAACAGAATCACCGTTGCACTTTTATTTTAAAAACTGAGCCTCGTGTCAAATATTTGGCAGTCCTAGCCCCGGCGATCACGTGATCTGGTGTTCCTGTGCTAGTGCGGAGATAGCGGCCTTTTGACGTACTCACGCCGGCCGCCAACACCAGCACCGTGATCGACCACCAGCACCATCGTCACGGTGAACACTAGCACCATCGCTATCGTGAAAATGTATTTTGTTTTCCAATATTTTCAGTTTTCAATACTGGCTTTTCCCAACCTTTTTATCCACCAATACCACAACCAACTGTTCCGTGGCTGCGATAGAGCTGCAATCTCAGCGTCAGGAGGTTAATTCTAGCCTGTAGTCGAGCATATAGCACAATGCAAGCTGCAATGAGAAGATTTGGAGAAACAGTGGATGCCATTCATATAAAACAAATTGTTGCTTTCTTTGCACCAAAATGAACAGAACAAACGCCATACAATCATCAAATCTCGGACAGTTGCTATACGCTAGGGTTCACAGTACGCATTCATCGTGACTAACCTTAGATCCTGCCGCCCATGCGTACTAGGCCTACTACACAATTTTCTGGGATCTTGTGCGGGCCGGCACGATAAAAAGCCAACCGTGGTCTGACGTCGGCTAGAGGCGTTTGTTGCTTTACGTAACCAAATGCAACTGAACTGGAATTTTAATAGTTACGTTGTTCCCAAAATACGTACGAGTGTTGAATCGATAAAGATCTCTGCCGATAAGGATCGGAAGTGTGTAAACAACAGTGCGGCATATTATAGTGGCATTCATGGTCGAATACAATATGGAGAATAATTCGGTCACTAGAATACAACAGCCCCAACGAAACTCCGATGTTTGGAGTAAGTCAGGTTAAAGGCACTGAATCGTAGGATTGAACCGCATGTGATACAGAGGTCAAGCAGAAATCGTTGCGTTGTGATGAGTCTGCATAACGACTGTTAATGATACCGGCATCACAGTGTTAATAGAGGCCCACCTATAACATGGACTTTTGATCCCCATTGCAAACCATAAACAGGGTGTACTTATCTTATTGCGTGGCCGTGGTACCACAAGAAACTAAAGACGTAAAGCAAGACGAATGTTTTTCCATGGCAATGCTCTAGTGTCCGTGTTCTACCGCCGGAGGACGACAGTTAACAAGCCCGGTAAGTTGCCAGTTGCTTTGTATAATTTACTCAAAATTATTTGCTTGCAACGAATCCAATAAAGAAAAACAGAGATAAATTTCTTTAAAATGCGCGCCATTATCATCTATACATTCTAATAGACGCATTACAAATATATGATTTTTATAACACTAGGTACTTGCAAATTACAGAGTACTACACCAAGATTAGAAGCTGCATACCGTTAAAATCGAATTAGACACTTAAATCAAAACAGACCGTGCATATATTGATGTTATGAGAACAGCATCGTTTCAGACTGCAGTTTCAAGCTTTGAACCTCAGTAGGAAATGGGATTTAGAAACTTTAGAGTCGTTGCCAAAATTTCATTTTACGAACTAAAGACACGTCTACAGCCATTATGTTTTTGCTGGTAGAAAAAAACTCTTATTTATCTTCCGTATTCGTTTTGTAGATTTTAAATCTATTTTGTACCTACTGAGCCAGACACAACGTGGATCTATTTACGTGCATGGCTATCCAGTGTGAGATTTTTTTCAAACCCAGCAAAATTTAGAAACCAATATAAATAGTAAATAGATATTGATAATTTCATTTTTATACACAGAACATTATAGAACATTAATTTTCTCTTTATTGTAGCTAGCCCTGTACGGAAGCCTCACGAAACATCAACTACATACTAAAGGGCCAAATTCAGCAGTGAATTCTAAAAGTATCTGACTCCGAGAACTTTAAAAGCTTTAGAGACGGACTGTTTTTACGTAGTCAACCACGTTTTTGCATCTTTCTCTCTGACAATGGCTGACTGTGTAAGCTCCTAATCGGGTTTGATTTGCTTTTGCCGATATCAGTTTTTGACGTTTTGGAATGTGACGTCATTCTTGTTTTTTACCGACTTTGTACTGAGATAAAATACCTCCGAGGTTTTCTATGCTAAACATCAGTTATTGAAAATATATTTTCTATAATAAACATATAAAAATATAAAATATTAATCGACAGAGGCAGACGGAACAAGGCCCGCGCAGACTGCGGCTCCACAGAAACTGAATCTTACAGCCAAATGCTAATTCACGCCATACGTGTAAGCATGCAATTTCCAAGTGGTCTGAAATCAAATTAACCTAGCCCTTGAGCGCAATGTAAATTGTATCGATGTCCGATGAAACTGGATCAAAACGCCTGAGTGGGAAACAGCGTAAAGAACAAACGATAACAGGAAGTGTGCTACCAAATGTCAATAGATTACAAGATAAACACATATGTCTCTGGCATCGAAATTGAAATGACAGAGTGGGGCAGTCGCAATTTGCTTGTGGGGGGAGGAGGGCGCTTAAATGTACAAATGAGCTCACGCCTCACGGCATTCTAGCAACGGTGGAGAGCGGCTGAAATTTATGGCATCTACTCCGCTGTAAGATAATCGTGAGTTTTATAGATTTTCCATCTACCTGACTTCCTTTCCATTGTTGTTATAGGCTGAAAGCTTGGCATGCGATTATTTTTACTAAAATACTCTCCTCTTTTGCGTCTTGGGCAGAAATAAAGCATTTATATAAACCTAAGCCCTAGATCAGGTTTTGTTCAGAAAATCACCTCATTTCGAAAGAACTCCCCATGGTTGTACACATAACGTACACAGGTCTGTACTGTGACTTACAAGACTATAAACCTAAACCATATTTACATGTACATCGGGAATTAATAAGCCTCAGGGGTGCATTCGGAAACACCAAAACATTTTTACCGTCCTGTTAGCCAAAACAGGGGCGGATTCAGGATTTTGAGTTAGGGAGGAACAGGGCACAGGAATAATCAGAATTTCGCCACATGCGCGCGCCCTGCCTAAAATGTAGGGATGCAGGGGTCTCGAATTTTTGGGTTTGTGGACCTTATTACTAAAAAAAAACGGTAAACGGGTTTGTTCAAGGCCTATGCATTGTGCATTCGCCCCTCGATCCCCTTGGTGCGCGCATATGCTAGTCAGCAGTTCGCATCCCGAACTACCAAATGGTATGTGGGAGAATTTCAGGGGGGCATGGCCCCCTGCCCCCCCCCCAAATCCGCCACTGCAAAAGTACTTTCACTGGAAACAGGGTCCCTGTGTTCGAAAATGCATCTGGAAGTAGGTCGTGATTGGTGTTGCAAAATGTATTTCCAATCATCAGAGACAAGAAGACGTCTAAAACAACTTTACTGGTGGTTGAGTGTAATGAAGTCTTGTTTCTTAGCTGACACTCGCCGACACTGTTCATTTTGGGTACCCTATCAAGTCGAAGAATAAAAACTCGTGACTCCAAACTCGTGGGTGAAATCCCTGATAATAGTTAAGTAACTTCAACAGTTACAAGTTAATACTAGGTATATTGAAATTTCGTCTTAAACTTTTAAAAGTTATGCATTCAAAAGTTCCCAGCCCGAATAAAACTATGAAGTGCTCACAAGTTAAAACAATAATGCAAGTGGTCTTATATACGTTGCATCAGACGTGTACGGACAATTTTGCCGGGCCCATTGCACGAAACACCTCAAAACACTTTCTCGTTTGCTAACATAAACTTACGTGTGCACGAATTAAGACCGAGCTGGGGAGCTGGAGAACTAACTCAAGGGTCAAGCAGAGGGGTCCAGTGGGATTTGAACCCCCCTATGGAGTGCGCCGCCTATGTCCATAGGCAGTGCAGCACTGAAATAAGAAGGGCTATAGCCCCCCCCCCCCCCCCCCAGTCCTCTATATGGTGTGCCGCCCATGATAGGAGGCGGACACTCAGCTCATTAGGCCCCACTGCCTCCGCAAGTTTCTAAGACCAAACAATCTTGTAAAATATTTTAAAGGCTGTTACATCGTGTATGCTGACTGAAGCGTTATCTACATTTATCACTCTGCCATTTATAATTTATTGGACGCCAGGTGACACACCTACCAACGGTGATCTGGAGACCGTTCCGCAACGTACGGTACCCGCGAGACTAGCTGAAGTGATCACGAGCTTTGCAAGTAATGCATGGCGATATCTGGCGTGATCTTACTTTTCTTACAAGGAACTTGCTCTGCAAAACGCAGCCCTGGTCTCGGTGACTGGTGAAAATTGTTCTCACATTTTGATAATAAAGTGCTACATAAACAAGCTCATTGCTTTGTGAACTGCAAATGAAAACAACCAACCATTTTTCTGCGACGCTCATGGCATGGGGTGTAGATCTTATCTCGTATACACGAGGGACACAATTAGCGAACACAAATAATACAAACAAACCACCTGCATGCATGAATTTCCCGTTTCAACGCTTAATTGTCCGTGTACAGCCGTGCCAGGGTGCCAAGGGGCATGGGGTCCGCTATGACAAGGATTTCAATGAGAAAGATATGTTATCCATGGTAATGAACACCAAGAGTGTCAAAACTATACATTTGAACCATGGGCGACGCTAAAATAAGTGGGCTATAGCCACCCCCTCTCCCAGCCCCCTATGGTGCACCGCCTATGAGACCATTGGCGGAGCTGCACTNCTTCAACAATGCTGACGTTTGCCCCAAGTCCTATATGGCCGCCGTCTTCATGGCTGTCGTGAGAAAGGTCTATGTCAATATCACAGCTTCTAAACAAACCAGAGCTGTCATTTCAATGGCTGAACTACCATTTTCAGGACGCTATCAAAGCTACACTCATTCAAAATGCTGACTAGATTGTTCAATTTTACTGAAAGTTTTACACTTCGGCTTTCATATGGACTCAGCTCTTGTGACCAGGACATGTTGTCTTAGAGCTCCAGGAGGCAGCCGAGCTTGACACTTCCTGCCACATATGCTTGCAGAAGAAGTGTCATCGCAGTTCGCTGATGGTGTTGATGTAAATCCCTTCGGTGGAAGCCAGAGTGGCCGACACAGATTCAGTCACTTCCCCTCTGTTGAAAGCACTGACTGCAGGGAACAGATAACATCTTCATGTTGACTCACAGCCATGTTGCTTTGCCTGTACGAGAGATCCGTCTTGTGTAGTCAACGACAGTGAAAACATAGAAGGCTGGTAAAACCTGCGATGTTTCTGCCTCTATGACTAACCATCTTAGCTCTATTAGGCCCATAAACCCGGAGGCCATGGAAGTAGACTTGGTTTTCTGCAAAAAGCCCCGCCCATCAACATAACGCATTCACGGCCACTTTTTCGAGAATAGCAATGCGTGGCGATATCAAGAACGCATTCACCTAAAAATTATGGTACTCAAAGTGATTTTGTTCCAGACGCCGACGAGCCCAGAACGAATTATCATCAGTAGTTAAACCTGACCAGAACCATCCCCAATAAAACAGAAAAATTCAGTCACTTAGGTGTCAACTGTCACTGAATCTACTCTTATTTTGGTAATTTTAGTTATTAAAATAATAGGTTATTAGAAAGCTGAGAGATTGACGAAAACCCCACGGCAGCCATTTTGTAAAATAAAGATGGCGTCCATAGAGGACTCTGGGGATGGAAACGTCATTTTTATGATTAATTATGCTATAAGGTTTCCAAAAATGCATAGTTTTCATATCCTCCCACTAAAAGACAACGAACGCTAAAATCTAAGCATAGGAAACATGACTAAATTGTAAATAGTTTGAAGTGTCCGTTTATTCATTAGTGAAGTGTTGTCTATTACATTTGGTCTTAAGTATTATTAATATTTTTATTGATGCTAACAGTTAATACTGTTCTGCTGGATTACCGTTTGGTTTCTTAGATCTTCGGGAACCTCTCATCTCCTTTGATGGGATGTTGACTCTGATGAGTCGAGGGAACTATTCAGACCAGTCACTGTAATTACGATGAACATTCCTGGATGGCTCAAGTTCTACATTTTATTATCATCATCATCGTCATCGTCATCATTATTATTAGTCCTTCTTTTGTAATTGTTGATAATATCGTTTTCGTTATTGTTATTATGCTGATACCTTATTTCATTATCACGTGACAGGATTGATGGAAAGACAAAGGGACGAGCGTTCTTTCAGGGAGAGATTTCAGCTTGACTATTGATAAATCTGAAGGTTTGCAGAATGAAAATAAAACCAATACAGAAAAACAATAGAAAGAATGAACGATTGGCAGAAACAATGAATACGCATGTGCGAAACGCTATTTTCTTTGAAGCAAGATTCCCGATGGAACCAGTTTCGTTCACATCTTATGGTCCCTCACGATTACAAAGCTGTCGGTGGTGGCCAATTTCTTGAGGCTGTTTCATGCCTCTGGAGTTTGTAACTATCTTACAACAACAATCTCCAAGCCCAGCCTCAAAACATACATTTATCGTTAGTTTTGAGATCAGTGCTAATAAATCATCTGTAATCTTTAATTTTATTTATTTAAGACGATGAGAAGCGGAGTCTTGTTGCGGTCTAAACCTTAGAAATAACTAATGGAAACCAACCAAATCGCGTTCCAGAACCGTTCAAGCATTCAGATATGCTCGCAACACGCTTACACTGCATTGTATAGTACAGGTATCCCACATCCATCTGATTCAGCAAAGTCACAACTGATTCAAAACAGCGGCAGAAATAGTTTACTTAGGAGAAACGGTAAAATTCCGTTCATAAAACCATCATGGCGTTTTCTTGAGAGTTGCGAGTTTAAAGATGGTTTCTTTACTTCTCTTCTTTACACTTCACACTCGAAGTCGAGTATTCCGACGTGGTTTTCATTCATTCCCTTGCATACATTCATTCACGTAGTAGTAAGACCGAGCTCAGAGGAGTAGGTGACACTTTTGTGCAATTCTCGATTGTCTGCCAGTAAAGCTAGGATTCGAACCCGGGTCTCCCAAACGGGAGTCCGGAGCTCAAACCGCTAAGCCACACTCTCTCAGGGAACACCAAGTACATACTTAAAGGCAGATTTAAGGGGTATAGAGTGCTGTAGCCCCCCCCCCCCTTGTGGTAGCGACCACCGAAATGCTGTTTTTAATAATACGAGATCAATTTTTCGTCAAAAGTTTTGGTGGGACCATGCCATATTCTAGATCCCCCAGCCTAAATAAGCAACACCGACGGCGGGCTATTTGGCTTTATTATTTGTACGACATTAACATAGAAGTATTTTACCCTGGGCATAGATGACAGTGGAGCCAACAGTTAGCGAAATCCATTTTTCGGTTGGTCTTCGTAGTAATTATTGTACTCCTACACGCCAGGACATCTGACACTGAGGTTTCTGCAACCAGCTTTACAGTAAGCGAAATTTTATGGTAATTTCTCATAAAACAGTAAATAAAGAAACTTCGTATTTTTTCCAAATAGATTACAACCCATATTAGCGCAGACATTGAACCAAGATCACGCTCAGTGATCGACCATTTAAAGATTACTTATCTATTCTTATTTTGAACTACGGTTTGAAGCTGTAGTCAATACCTCGTGTGGAGTTACGGTGGGCATTTATGTGTGGTTGAGGAAGAGAGTTTCAACACCACAACAGGCCGGTAAAGGCACCTTGACCGAGGTAACAACGTAGGTGATTAAACAATAATTTCGCTACTTTTAGCGCTGACTTATGTGTACGAGAGTTTCCGATGGTATTCAATAAGAAACTCCTATTTAGTGACTGAAAACTACAAGGAAAAACAAAGCCAGAACTTTTACCCATGTGTCGCCATTTGGCGAACACAAAGTCTTTTTGGAAAGCGAAACAGTTATTTCAGAGTAAAACAGAACAGTGGAAATGATTTAAATGACAGAAGATGGTTGATCTGCTAATCCCCGTTCATTTGTTTATCTACATTAGAAAACATTGGTCTGAGCGCAAAAAACTGGAATCCCCATCTCCCGAGTCCCGTTCTAACTGGTAATGAACCTTTTAACTAAAAACGAAGTTATCTCATTGCATGCTCTTAATTATTATTTTGATAATAATCATAATAGAAAGAAAGATAATAACAATTATAATAATCAGATTGCTCTTCTCATTATTATTATCACCACCACCGCCATTATTATTATTATATTAATAATAATTATTACTATTGCAGTATATCCAATAACGATAACAATACTAAACAGTATCCAGTAATAACAAAAATAATATTGTTATTACTACTACTTATACTGCAACTACTGGTATTATTATTTTCATTACTACTATTACTATTGCTGTTATTATTAACATTATCATTATTATTATTATTACTATTATCATGTTTGTCGTTGCTTTTATTGTTGTTGTTATTGTTATTATTTGAATAAACTCATAATTTCGTTGTTTCGAGCCTGAATTATCAATGATACGGCGTACACAATATTCTCAGGCGAGAATTTTAATTCTCAGTCAAAAATTGCGTTTGTCCCTAACTGGTGGTTGGAAGCATTTCATGAAAAAATAGTTTTTGAGATTTAGAAAAAAATCATTCTAAGATAAGAGAACTGTCCGAGTTGAAATAAATCTTGACCACGTTATCGTTTCAGGGGCAGAATATGAGACTACCTAGACGGTTGTATAGCGCAGTATCGTACACAGTGCTCGTGTTGTACAGTGTCTTCGTATTCGTTAGTGCAATAAGGAAAGAGGGGCGCTGTATGAGGCATTACTTTGTGCAAACCGTTAAGCATCCGCGGCGAGATTGTGAAACGCAGGTAAGCTGGAGATATTGTTGTGTTGCGGAGCCATCAAATGTTCAAAGAACAGAAAAAGAGAGCGTTTCGTTGGCCAATGAGATATACCTGGCTTGCGTTCAGTAACGCTAGGACCTGGCTAAAATCTGGCCAAAGTCGCGTGTTCTCATTCAAAATTCACGGCAATGATCTCACGTAATCTGGCGCGAAGTCTTGCTTTTAGCGAGATCCTAGAGTTACTGAACGGAAAGCTGCCTCTCGTCCAGTAACACTTACTAGGACCTTGCTAAAAAGCAAGACTTCACGAGATTACGTGAGATATTGCCGTGTAATTTAAATGAGAACACGTGACTTTGACTAGATTTTAGCTAGGTCCTTATCAGCGTAAGTCCTAGAGTTACTGAACGGACGCCTGGCGTGCGCTCAGTAGGCCTAGATGCTAGGACCTACGCTAGGACCTAACAAAAATCTAATCAAAGTCACGTGTTCATATTTAAAATACACGGCAATATCTCACGTATTTAGCGAAGTCTTGCTTTTTAGCGAGGTCCCAGCGTTACTGAACGGGAGCCTGGTATAGTTCATTGCGTAGACAAGATCTCGAAAGACCTCGCAAAGTCACGCGAGTGAAAGCTTGCGTTTCGCGAGTATGCTTGACAGCTTTCCAGGTGTGGCCGGCAAAGTTGGAGTGTTGAGTTCTGTGACCTATTTCATTGTTTTCGTTCCATATATGATGATTTTTCGCCGGAAGTGCAAGCTAATGTAAGTTACGGTCAACTTAGCTCACACCGGTAACTTGTGACCCATCGAAGCTATATCCGGGTATTTTTGCGTGCATTGCCATTTTCTAAAACAATTTATCACATGGCACGACATTGCGTGTAATTTAATGCAAATTTACTGCGATATAGCCCAGACTGAAAAGGCCCTCATATAATGCTATTGATATTAGGTGGATGATTTTAATCATGATTAGGGTGATGATGACGGTAATGAGGACGAGGATGAAGATGATGGTTATTATGAGCTCCAGTGTTCTTATAATTGTTATTATAACTACACCCCTATCTCGGCCCACATAACAAATATATAACACAAAGAGCGTACAATAAATTTTCAAATCTAATTTAATTCATATCAAGGAACTCATTTCGGCGTTCCCAGTCCACATTAATTAAATATCTAGCAACTTTTCTCAGGACATTTAAGTCATTAGTCTGTAAAAAATTTCTGAACACTATCTCTTCCACCTTATCGTATCTTGGTAAGAACAGCACTCGTATATCAGAATATAAATTGCATTCGAGAAGAAAGTGTAATTATGTTTCCACTTTCTCACTGTCACAGCAGGGACATATTCTCTCCTCTCTACAACTATTCTCACTATTATCATCATCATTAGCAATGGCCATCCCATCAAAACTGTATGCTGGATCATCAACCTCATTGTTCTCACTACTATAAACAAAACGCCGCTCAGGGGTCTGGTCCCATAATTATTCAGTAAAAAGATTTAGATAAGTTAGAATGAGCGCACCACAGTCTAGAAACAGTTTTTACAAATTACCCGTTTCTGTTTAGACCTTCCTCTCATCATGCGTACCCCCACTGCTAGTTGTAATGACCGATATTGTTTATGCTGCCTATTGTATATAATAATAATATCACCATGTCGGTCATCAGCTTGCGCGATTTTATATGTATTCATCGATTCGGCAGTCTGTATCATACCCTTGATAAAGAGCGCAGCGCTCAAAATGTGGGAAACATTTTAACATATTTTAGTACCGACGCTCGTCATTTCATTTTTACTATTTTTTCAAATTATCTCAGAAACTAGCAGTTATATGATTATTCTCAGGAACTTTGTTCTTTTGCTCAAGTGAGATTCTCCCAGATACTATTTGGCAGTCCGGAGAGCGAATTGCTGACTAGCTCGGGGGGCGAATGCAAAATGCATAGGCCTTGAATAAACCCGTTTACCGTTTTTTTTTTCTTATTTTAGTAATAAGGTCCACAAACCCAAAAATTTGAGACCCCTGCATCCCTACATTTTGGGCTGGGCGCGAGCATGTGGCGAAATTCTGACTATTCATGTGCCCTGCCCCCCTCCCCTCCCCACCCCTAACTTAAATTCCTGGATCCGCCCCTGCGTAATAACTGATTTTGACTTAGTCTCGTCAGTCACTGTGGAGACTTAATTACGTTCCTTAAATCTTCGGTGCCCTTTTATCTCAAGATATTGCTGTTTTTCTGTCAATTCATCTTTATTATGAGCCCACCTATGACTAATGACATTTTCTTGTAATACAGCAGAGCCCTTATTTTATTGAAAATAGGTACTTAATCCACAAATTAAGGGCGTCGCAGGAAAAAGACCGTAATTGTTTATCATTTATTGAGAATTCAACACAGAGTTTACTTTCATTGTTTACCAAAGCTAAAAGTTCATCAACGTAATGAACACAGCACTAGAAAGATGAATCAGTGCTTGCACAAGTCCGCAAATGTGCTGAAAATTTAGGGAACATAGTCGAGTCCTTGTGTCGTACTGAGCACAGATGTCTTTACAACGTAGTCAATTGATGGGATGAGATAAACCAAATAAAGTTAAATGAATGCAACAAATGGTACATTCAAAGGGGAACGGTTACATTTTGTGAAGGCGTTTTTGATCAATTTGGCATACTTTATTTACTTTGAAAGGTTCTTTGAAACTTTTTATGGATTTCATAGAAACAAAATTAATAAAGAAAAATATCCGCTAAGTGTAAGTGGGAGCAAGTGGCATAATGCAAACACTGCACGAGTCTCATCCGTCTAATCCCTCTCACATTAGTTTTATTACCTGTTCCTGGCATCATTGCACAAATAGCAAATGGCAAATTGATATGTAACGGTGCCGGGACTGAAAATCTGCGGAGTTAAGTCCATTCAGCACAATTATCGGAACAGAAAGCGAGAGAACACAGCTCACTTGGATCAGGGCTAAATTCCGTGGGCGAAAGAATCTCGTCCGTAAGTGTGATCACGTGCTTTGCTTGTCATACACGGTGATATCTCGCAATGATTTGCGTGACCTTGCGTTTTCTAATGCGCGCACCCGTTTGAGACCCCTGTTTGTCAAAGGGGGCAAATAGGTCCGCCCCAGAGAAACAAACTTTTCCGAAAAAAATAGAAAACGAGACAAAAGTCCGTTAAAAAGGAGCTGGAACTACCTAAATTCGGCGAATGCACAATTCATAGCTGTGAACGTACCCTGTTTTTAGTAAAAGGTCCACATTTTTTAGGCTGGGCGCGCGCATGGTTTTCGCGAGTGCCCACTTCGTGAACGGAAGCTTCGGTAGGATTGGAACTCTCATTTGCGCAACACTCAGTATTGTGAACACCCTTCCGCAAATTTGTCATGTGTTACCAAGTGTCACAAAAATCAGCTCTGTCAAAGGTTTAAATTGAAATCGTCTGAGATCGTGTAACCGATGGTATGCCTCTTTTACAACACAACGTTTCCCTTAAAAAAATTCCCCAGTTGCAGGGTGAATGTTTTGCTATTCAAGTTGGCTACAGCTCCATGAGTGTTGCGTACGCCCGATGAGTTTAACCCAGTTTACGTAAGTAAAACCCCATGGCAAACAGCAGGATTCACGAACCCAAGGTCGTGTTGGTAGAACGGCAAGTTTGTTTGTGAGAATGTCTGCACCCGAGCATAGACTTCACACAAACGTGTCCTTGTCAAGTCGCTTAGCCGTCCCAGTTTGCAGGTTAACTGCAAACACATGTGGCCCTGCCGTGGGAATTCCGCGATTCGGTAATGAATGGAATTTATACAGCCCACGAGTAGGCATCAAGGAAATGAAATTATTTCTGTAAAAAGGAATCACAAGACTTATTTAGATATCCTGGCAAAGAATCAACGCGATTATTGTAGAAACTGCCGGGGTGCTTTCTGCGGGACTGAATGGAAAGTAGTAAAGATAGGAGTGTATTGTTTTGTACACGGTAAACGTAGCACGAACTGTTTAACTGGACGCAAATGCGTTTGTAAAAACATGGAACTCCAATGTGACTGAATGTAAAAGCGGGAATTTAATCGCTTTCATCACGAGGTCTATAACCTTACACGCATGAAAAACCAGTATGAGGTCTTTAACCTCAGACTTATTCCTATTGTACAGAACCAGAGCTGCTTTCCGTATATACTCAAGAAATTCACGAATATGGCGTTATAAGCGAAACCGTGATCACACAGCTACTCGTGAAATTGACCTATTGCCAGGATTTTGAATGACGGCTTAACTGACCAATCAGAACGCAGCATTCTTGACCACACCTTCGTTTCCAAGCCTCCATTTTACCCGACAAACAACTCGTTGCCGGGTAAACCTTATTGTTTGTTTGTCGACATGGCGCAACGGGCGGAGCTTGCGACAGGTCAATTCTTGCGTCTACAGAACCTGGGAGAAGTGGTCCTAGGAGAAACGTATTTGATTGCCGCAGTGCAACATCATTATAATTATGTCTGACATACACTGGAATTATGTCTGACAAAAATTAATAATTTGGCCGGACATAGTTCTGATTTATGTCACCCATAATTCTGATTTATGTCAGACATAATTGCGATTTATGTCGCTTTGTCTTAAACATAAACGTAGCCCAGAAGCAGGGTTCTAATCTTTGTAATTTTCAGTTCTATTTTTGTGCGAACTCAAGATAAATGTCTATTGTTCTGTGCTCGATCATGTTGAGGCTTATGCATACATCCTAATCCAAATTTACACTTGAAGACCCTACGATTGATTCGGGATAAAAACTCCAGTAAAAACGCGAGATTTTGAGTAGTAAAATGAGAAATGTCGAATTCTGAGTCGAACTTTTAACCTTAATTCTTGGATCATCAAGTACAAAATAAGAAACTTGTACACGTAGGCCCTTTTTCCCGAGCATAAAATGCACTAATCTTGAGTTTGCACATTTTCATGTAAAATAGAAAATGTCAGTTTCAAGCAAAAAAAGATTAGACCTGGGTACTGGTTATATACATACATTTAAATATTACCATAACGTCAAGGGAAGTGGGACAAAAATTGGTCTGTTCCATGACATGCCAAAATCTCGAACTTTTAATTTTACTACTAAGTGGCGTCGCGTTTAGCTTCCTTTCACTGGAAGATAAAGTGTTGTCCTCACTTTGCATCTCGAGACCAAAAGGGGGAACTCGTATGCTCGGAAAGTGAATGTTTAGTCTTTTTACAAGCTTCACATCTCCGCATTCACTTTTGAACCCACAGGTACCGGTTGACGCTCTCTGGTACCCATAAGTTGCACCCATAAGTTGTACCCATAAGTTGCACCACTGATGTGCATTATTTGATAAATATCAAAAAGGTTGCATAACTGATTTGCACGGATATTTATGCGGGGCACTTCATATTCTTTTACTTTTGATTATTTCAGAACGTTTTGATGGCAAAGTGTGAAGGATATTGTTCAAAGCCAAGGACAGAACCCATGTATACGTTTAAACCAGTTCTCCGGAGACCTTTTACTTATAGTTGCGAGTGTTGCCGCGACACGTTATCTATTATGAAGGCTGTGAAACTGGAATGTAAACATGGACGGCACGTCTTTGCCACTTACAGATACATTGTGCGATGCGCATGCCAAAAGTGCTGGCCCGGATGACTGCTGGGTCGGGCTCACAGTCACAAACCTCTCTGTGTTCCTTTGTCTATTTATTTACAGAGCCGTGGGATACGGGGTTGTACACTTCCAATAAGTTGCAACGTTATGGGCGAAACCCTGGTGGCTGGGATAAAAAATGGCCAGGGAAATTTCGTTGCACCCAGGCAGCTGAAATTTGACGAAGTTAGAATGTGTATATATTTTCCCAAATCTAACCCTCTTACGGTACTGATTTATAGTGGTTCAATGGACCCACTGCTATGTATTAAGCGCGGTATGTTGGAATGACTGTTTTGTTACGATATGAACATTTAAGATCAGTGACAGTCACTGATATTTGAGGATATCTACGAAGTTGCAAACTGTCACAGCGGTGAACATTGTCATAAACAGCATAGCGCTTCACTGTGATACCAAAATTTTCGCAATCGATATCACTCAATGCAATTGTGTCTGGTAATAGAAAGAGCATAAACTTGTCGCACTTGTGACAACTGACACGGTTGTAAGAATTTGGACAGTAGCAAGGGTGCGACAGCTCGCAAGTAGTTTGAGATTTTCAGAGAAACTAATGGAATCAGCGAAAAGTTTAATGTGGTATTGCTGTGCGTGAACTTGGAATCCTGCTTAATCTCAAGATTGAGTATGAGTGAACTTGGAATACTCGAAGCAACGTGGCAAATTCACTCAAACTGCTCTAAATCAAATTATCTTTGAACAAAATAATGTCAATTTTAGCAACCTTTTCAATTACTGGCGATCTATTTCACAAGCAATGATGGATTTAGCCACTCAAATATTCCTCCGAGAGAAAATGGGTGATCGTGTGGCCAATAGTTTCAAAAATTCTTTACACTGATCAAAAAATTTCACCTGATTGCCTTAAAGAATATTCAATTCCAACTTCACGCATACGCTATCTTGAGATTATGCAGGATTTCAAGTTCACACACAGCTCCATCACCTCGAATTGATACTAGCGGAACGTGTGCTTATACAACATGCCTGCACAAAAGTTGCAAAACAACTGTTCAAGCTTCAAGTAAAACCGGGGCACAATTTGTGGCGAAATATTGGACTTGCGACTATTATGTTTCTGCCTCAGTATTCTTCGCAATTAGGACTTTTGTCACATGCCCAAATGTCACTTACTAGGAGACATTTAGTTAGTTTAGTATAATGTTTCAAGCCTGCAGCTCAGGCCATTGATCACATGACTGTTCTTCCCGCCTTTGGGAGGCACAGAACAGTTCTCACAGGGGTTTGGCTATCGGAACACACGTCAATGGACTCTTCACCCTGTCTTCACTCTGTCAAAAACTGTATGCAAATAAAGAAAAGTTTTGAGTCATTTCACATTGCAAGCCCTACAGATGAGCACAGAAGCTTTATTCTTTCTTGTATTTTTGACCCTTTCACTCCCACTGAAAACCAAGCTAGACTAAGAAATGTAGGGGCAAAAATGCAAAATCTGCACTTTTCATCCCAAAACCACCACTTCCCTACCAATACTCGACTAAAGCCAACATAGATTCCGAAAGCAAATTTCCTGCCGATTCCATAAAGGTGGTTCAAAAGTACTGTCAACCAACTAGTTTCATTGCAAATCTGGCTTGTTTGAGGGCTACCTGAAATCGCGGCCAATTTCTCAGTTGCTACACAGCAATGCACAAATGCAACAGGGGGCCACCATCTTGAAGAAGAGTGCAGCTACAGCCGAGAAAGTGGCCTTTTTTATTCTCAGCATGTTCACAAACACAAACAAACCACATTCACTGAGCCTACATTCAATGCTTCCCAACAAAATGCCCCCAAACTTGGCCTACCCCAATATTTAAATATTTTGGAGGTGCAAATTGGCCGCGGCCGCAGCCTAACTGTCCAGTGCCGCCTTGTGAAACCGGAAGTAACACCTGAATGATCGTAAATAGGGGGAAGTTGCAGTCCCTGGTCACGGTTGAGTTGGGGGTTGAACTCCTAAATGTAAATAGCCTCTTTGATCTTACGAGGATGCCAATGTTCCTCTTTGGATAAAACTCGAGCATTGTCCATATTTACGATATGGCCAGATGACGACCATCAATATAAATAATATTCGAGCTTTATCCAGAGAGGAACATTGGCGCTCTCGTAAGATCAAAGAGGCCGTTTATATTAAACAGTGCAACCCCCCCCCCCACACACACACACACACTCAACCGTCACCAGGGATTGCAACTTCCTCCGGTTCGCACCGGCGGGAAGAACGTGCATGTGATCAAGACCCTGAGCTGCAGGCTTGAAACGTTATGCTCAACTAACTAAATTAATGTCTCCTAGTAAGTACCTTTTCTCGTTTTTACTACTTCAGAATTGTTCGTGAAGTCCGCATTGGCCAGTCCTGTTTTCCTTGATTCCACTTTGTTTCAAACAGAAATCAGGGGTGTGAGTTCTCGGTCGGCGAAGGTGCGCGATGTTTTCAAGTTTCTTGCCGGAGTAACAACAAAACATTTCCATGACACGTATGTGAACTCCCAACGCATTTTGATAAGAATTTCGTGGCAAACTCAGTCGAGCACGAGTCGAGAATTGTCGCAGACGGACATGTGAACTGCGCTATCCTAAGTGACCGTTTCAACGTGCAAACGGTATCTCGAGTAAGAATAGCCGCAGCAAAATTATAGAGGGTTGAAAGAATTTTGGGCACTGTGATCCAGCTATAATCCAATACGGTTCATGCTGTAGATTTTAAACGACACTTTTCGACTTTTAAAAAGCGAGAGATTGTAGTTATATATTTATTGATCACGTGACATGGCTGTTTAATTTAGTAAACAGTGCGAAATAAATAAACGCAAAATACCAATCACGTTCTTGGGTGTACACTTCAGCGACTAACCAAAGCAGTAGCACATGATACAATATATTTTAAGGCAAACATTTTTTGATAAATTTCACGAAAATCTCAGAGAGGCTTCAAATAAAACGTTTCCCATGGAAGAAGAGAAATCATTCTACAAAGTTTTATAAAAGACGAGTATGTACTTTCTGACGAGAATGCCTAGCCCTCCGCCGTTATATAATCAAGGATCTTGTGCAATATGTAACTAATTATGAGCTATTTTTCATTCACCTTTGTATAAGTACGCTTCCTACATAGAACAGTTTACTGTTTCATCAAACGAACGAAGGAAAAACTCTGTTGTCACCACAGTTTTTAATCACTCTGCCAATACATAAATGCGCACACGTGCTCACCGTTATTTGACAAACAGCTGAATGACAAGATGGATAGTAACGGCGGATTACCATGTGTGACCGCACTCCGAATCTGATGTCGACAGCATAATATGAGGAAAGCCAGTGAAGAAAGCAGATTTTCCAAAAATAATTCCATGTACGTTTCAGAATATATTTGAATACTACGATACCTTTATAACTAACTTTAAACAGCGAAGACTTGCATCAATTGCGTATTAATCAGATTGGCTCAAGTCACCAATGTTTTGTTTAAATCAAAGGTCAAAGGACATATTTCCCATATTATGGAAATGGGCTACGTCTATGTCTTGCCATACCAAATAAGGAGACGTGCTCTGCCTCGTCAGTGGGCGAAAAATCATTCGACGAAGTGACGAGCGGTTGACAGATCGATTTCTTTAAATTCAAAACTAAAAGAAAAATGCTTTGACGTCCACAGAAATTTAAAGCATTTACGAACAAACCGATCATATGCCATAGGTTGTCGACCCAGCGGTAACAGTGAAGTCAATCAAGTGCAACCATTGCCGCAATGAGTTCTAAGAATGTGAAGAAGAGATTCGTTAACATTTGGCACAAAGACTTTCAACAAACCGTATTCTAACGAAGAAGAAAGTTTTCAATTGAGAGTCTTTGGTACACAATCTGTGCCCCATTCTGGTGTATCCGACAATTCAGGATATCGCCGCTACTTGTGGTCAGAGTGCCTCCCGTATTGGCAGAATTGCGTACTGGGCATACACGTTTCCTTCACGAAGTCAGTTGTAACTTATCGTCTCTCACCACCCGCTCTCGGTTTATCAGAAGCCTTATACGTAGACCACTTCACTTGGTACCCAATGGCATATGCACAGCCATTTTGGGAACATCCTCCAACTCGTGGACTGTTTTAGCATTGTGACATCATTCTGACGTATTAGTTACAATCATCTCATCTGTCCAACATCATAACAGGGGGCGCAGTGAACACGTCATTGTAAGGTTGGTGATTCACAGTTAATGCAAAGTTGGGCCGTAATGAAAGAACTGAAGGGCAAAATATCAGTCAAAGAACACGGGCACCCATCTCTCCTCAAAAACATAAAGAGAACGATTCTTTAATCCCCATTCAACTGGCAGTGTAGTTTATAAAAAATAAGTGATTCCATAAGACGCACCAAGTGTGTACACGTTCATAATTCTAAGATAAAGAACCTGGACGTTGTTTAATAAATGTGCTTTTATACGCCATAAAAAGTGAACAGTTCAGTCAACGGTTATACATTACAGATCACGATCTTGGGACAGGACACTGCTATGTTTACTGAAGAATTCTTTGTTGTTGAAAAAGAAATATTTCGTGTTGTTTGGGCACTGCTGAAAAATATTTTATCCTTACTTAAGTTTTTACCGTAAACGGCACAAAATTTGAAATTGAATTTCAGTTATCCCTATCAAAAAAACAAGAAAATATGGTGGATGAAACAACGCTGAATGACGGTAAAATCTGCAGGCTACTTGTTGACGGTGGAACATTTGCACTTCAGTCAGTATTTGATCAATGTCATCCACCTATCATGTTACAAGAAGAACTAAACAAACCTCAAATGTTGAAAGTGCTCAGACAGATGAAGAAAAAGTGCGTAATCGATTCCTCACAATGGGAAAAGCTTTTTCCAAGTGGCCATCGGCACCCGTCTTCCGACAACTTCGACGCGTCCCTGCTGTACCTACTGCTGAGGAAAGTTTGTCACCTGTGTCCGCCATATCCCAATGGTTGGGGTCAAAACCCACTAGCCTGTGATAAAGGAATGTCTGGCGATGTAGCGCGTTTGCTGTGGTTTGTAAAAGAGATGTCAAAACGAGTGGACAGAGAAGAATTTTCGAATGAAGAATTCAACGTCTTCTGGACACAGATTTCCGAGATGCTGGCTCGAATGTCTGGACCTGCAGCAACAATCAAAGCTCGCCGGTACATGCTGGAGCCCCTGGATGAAGAACAGTGCCAGTACTATATCGAGAAACTGCAGGATTGGATGCACCAAGAAGAGGTACGCGATCTTTATGAACACGAAAAGCATAAACCGAATAAAACGCTAGGTCGAAAAAGCATGAGCAATAAGAAAGGTAACCATTTTTCGGTATCGATGGCCAAGTACGATAGACTATCTGCGATGTCCATGGATCTGAGAAGGAGAACTGTCCCGAAAAAAGGATCTGTACTCGACCCAATGGATAAACGCGGCAGTAAGGGTGTGTTTCATTTTAATATTCCATCAACTGGAGTAGGGGAGATACTTTGGCTCAGTGGTTAGAGCACCGGTCTCTCGCTTGGGAGACCTGGATTCAAATCCTGGCTTCACTGGCCGACATTCGAGTATTCCTCTAAGCTCGGTCTTACTTGTGAATTTGTGCAAGGGAGTGAATGAGAACCTGGATACAATGCGAAAGCGATTTCTGGGGCTGTGCTCATATTTAAAAAAAAATAGTAATACTTCCCTCTTAAGCCGCTTAAGCTACAAATTTTGAAAGTATTGTTCATATGCAGTGCTGTAGTGGTAAAATCTGAGGTAAGTTGGCGCCCAATGCCCACCGTATCACCATGAGCATTGAATTTTAAAAGTGCACTGGATTTGCAAAACCTGACTGTCAAACATTTAGGCCTATTTTTTGACGAGTGCATGGGTATTTACTTCGTGTCTGCATTGACGAATCTAGGATGTCGCAGAAATCGGCCCAAACACACATGTAAGAAGGCAGAGGTCCGCGTGCATTGCAAGCGGTCTCTGAAGGGGGAAAAACACAATTTTAAAGGAACATAAGCGCGTAACGCTCAGAAACGATTTGCTGGCGGCGTTTTTAGTCGCCCGTGGGTGTGTTCTCGGGGCCCTTCGGTTCCCCTTTATCCGTCTATGGTATGACACCATAACTGTTACTTTATCTTAAAATATTAATCTAAAATTTCATTACTCGGCGAACATATGTTATTCTGTATGCTTCAAACCCTAATTACACAAACACGATGTTACACAAGTTCATATTTTATCCCGGATCCCATGAGCTACGTTTTGGGCCGGCCCGAGATGCTCATACTAGAGCAGAACGACTGCTGATCTTTGTCAAATGAACGCCACTCCACGTTCACAACAACTCTTTGAATAAATTATCTAGGACGTATGATCACCTGCGCTGGAATATTCGGCAACAAATGCTGCCGTCGGCGTAGCAGTGCATCAATACCGTAAGCTAATCAAGACTACGTCCCGGCGCCACTTAATTTGCTACGGCGCTACGTTAAAGTTGTAAGAAGATGGTTGGCTGTGCCTACGCCCCCCCCCCCCNCCCCCTGTAACGTAACTTATGGTGCGTAGGCGCTACATTTAAATGCCAAAAGGTGGTTGGTTGCGCCTACGTGCGCCTACGTGCGCCTACGTGCGCCTACGCTCCACTACAGCACTGTTCATAGGTCTCATTCACATCAAACCAAGTAGACGATATAGTGCGTATCCTGGATTTAAAATGAATCTCACGTTGATCAAACCATGTTTGGGCGGGCCTAGTCTGAGTAGATTCCGTCCTTCTGACAAGAATGGCAGGGAATGTTGGGTGTCGCGTAATAATTCTAATTATGATAAAAAATATCTATCATTCACCTAGTTAGTCCAAGTATGGATAAACACAAAAGATGGCATTGTTGCAACATTGTATCAGGAGGTGTGTATTGTAATGCAGATAATGCAGCGCTCAAATACATGGAAAGCCAAAGCAATCAAAATCCAGGAACAAATTTTCTATTCTGACAGGACCAAAAATGTACGCAAAACTAGAATTTATTGCGCCAGAGGCCTATAATTTAAAACGTCAGGACCAAAATTTAACAAGACGTCAGGACCGAAAATTTATCAGGGCACAAAATTTATTGCGTCGGGAAAATTTCACACGTCAGGTAAATTTCACGTCAAGAAAATTTCATGCCAGCAGACCAAATCCACGTCAACAGAAGCCAATGTTGGACACAATAGACTTGAATACAACCGAATAGAAACACAGACAGGTGATCGTCATTTTCCCGTGGTCTCCTAGCAAGAAAAAATTTCCTGGCAAGAATTTTTCTCCTGGCATGAAATTTTCTCCTGGCAAGAATTTTTGTCCCGGCATGAAATAGATAAATTCTAGGCCGTGGTGTGATAAATTTTGTATCCTGGCGTGATAAATTTTCGTTCCTGACGTTATAAATTATAGGTTTTGGCGCTTTAAATTTGGTTTTGAGGTTTTGAGTATATTTTTTCTGGTCTTGCTTAGACTTTTTACTCTTGAATTGGAAATTCGTGCCCTGGATTTTTTCCGTTTTCGCAAACGCATTGGTAATTTTGCTTTTGATGCCTGATTTTACAAAATACTGCCATACTTTAGTTCCATCTGGAAATACCACATGTGGTAACATGGGAGATAAGTCTGACCAGATATCAGTTGGTTTGCTAGATAAATGTCCAAGTGCTTTGAACGGAAAGAAGGAATGGTGACCGCTAGAGGAACATGTTTTATTTATTGGTTTCAGGGATGACACAGATTGAGAAAAACACTTTAATGAGATGCCATAAACTGTTAGTGGAGAACGTGAATGTTCGAGACATCGTCCCCAAACTAACCGAGAACAAGGTGTTGATGCCTGCTGATAAAATCATGATGGATAGCGGACGGACAGGAGCTGATAAAATGAAAATGCTACTGGGCATCCTTCCCACACGGGAGCATAATGCATTCCACGCACTGAGTGAAAGCCTTAAACCAAAATATCAGTTCATTCACGAGGAGCTGGAAACGACCAAGCAGATGACAGAGAAGGAGAACCAAACTTGTACACGATTAGGTATCAAATGTTTGGTTTGGGCACGGGTCTAATCTCCGACCTTGAACTCGGAATTATTTTTGACAATTCCTGTTCTACTTTGGTACAATCTCAAGATAAATGTCTTCGAGTATTTTCTCAAGTTGGCCTAGCAATATCATGATTTACGCAGCGCAGATGAGTTTCCAGTACTTGATGACCCCTTATAAACTTAAGATCAAATTCGAAAGTTTGAGTTCAGATCAAAATTTATACTAGAGTCAGTCATTAAGTGCAAATCTGTAGAAAAATTTTGGAGTTCGAATTAGATTTCGGAACTTAGATTGATTTTCCTATTTCTCCCACATTTTTGAGAAGGTGAATCGATTGAGTGAACATTATTTTCATGACGTCATCAATTAAAATTTCAAGATTTTCCGATTAGTCATACAATATTTACAACTGTACGTTTTTTAAACAATATGTATGTATTGTTTTTTTAAGTTTAAATTGTCTAAATAGTGAAATTGTCATTGTCTTTAAAATATCACTTAATATACTTTTGTACCCCACCCTCTAAGATATTCCTGATGATTGAAGTCCAGTTTGATATGTGTCCACCAGATGGCATACTGTAACAAGCGTGATTTCGCTTGAAGATCTTGTCCCAAAATCTTAGGATATTTACTGTTGCAGATCTCATCCACAGTCTGAGTGACCAACTCAAGGTGTTCTACAAGCAAATCACTACGCGATGGATAATGATCTTATGGTATAAAGACCGACCGGTTGATCTAGGCGAAGTATACACAGAACTTGGAGTTATTGACCCAACAGGGTAAAAGCATGTTTTGTAGAATAAACACCAAACTACTCTAGTCCTACATCTATTTGTAACACAGGTTTTGGAAAATGTGTTACATTATTACAGGCTGACGGAAACCAAACGATTGTTGGAAATCAAATTCTCAGATCTCTATGTTGCGTTGGTGCCGACGGAAAACTGCACAACTGTGTACTTCAGTCTCCTCAGGCACGTTCGTCTAGTTTTGGCGCCAATGCCATTTTGCATTAAAGACGCATGGAACGCGAAGCCTCGTTAAAAATACCCTTTAAAAATCATGACAAAGGTACCATCTCGCATCTCACTTTTACCTGTGAGGGAATTATCACGAAACATCACAAAATTCACGATTTTTGAAATACGTGCGAAGGAAAAACTCTGTGGTCACCACAGAGTTTCAAATCTTCCCCCTCTTATGATAAATGCACGTATGCTCTCACAGTCATTCGACAAACAGCTGTAGCTATAACCAGGGCCCAATTGCGTAAAAGTTATACGCCGTATAGCAACAATGACGTCGCATTATCACGCGTCACGTTGTTATTGTTGAACAATGCACGTGACGTCATGCAACAATCTAACTAGCGGGTAACTTTTGAAGGTGTATGCAACTCAGCCCTCATGGATATTAATGGAAGATTATCATGTGTTATGGCACTCCGAATTTGAGGTCGACAGCATAGTATGAGGCAAGTCAGTGGAGCAATAGATTTCCCAAAGAGAATTACATGTGCATTTTATAATGTATTTGAATACTGCAATACTTTTGTAACTAACTTTAAACATCTATTACCTCTTAATCTGGCTGCTGCTTGAAGTCCCATTCTTTTGTTTACATCAAAGGTCAAAAGGCACAGTTTTCAAATACAAGGGAAATATGCTACGTCTATGTCTTGCAATACCAAATAAAGAGACGGGCTTTGCCTTGTTCAGAAAAATCAACGAAATGACAAGCAGATGTTTTTTTTTTGAAATTTGAAACTAAAAGGAAAATGCTTTGGCATCAACAGAAATTGAAAAATTTTAGGAGAAAACTGTGAAAACATCTGGTGAAATCGTTGAATTCTGTTTCAGTGGCAGAGAACCACTTTGAATAGAGCGGCAGTTTAATTTGTTTCTCTTTAAAAGTTCAAGGTGGTTCACTATTGAGGTAATGGCAGCCCTTCGATAAATTGCATTGATGAAAGGTTATGCCAATGTCTTCACAATATATTCGACAACACACAGCCCGTAAAGATTTGGAAGAAAGATAAGTTTTGTGCTTGCGTGGATTTAGTTTATTTCCTAGTTTGAAACGCGTACTTCTTGGCATACGCAAGCAACGTTTTGTAATGTACCTATAACGAGTACATTTCGAAAAAAGACTACTGAATTCGAAAAATTTTTTAATTGATTCTGCTTTTAGATACAAAGTGTCACCGGAAAACTTATTATCCACGTATCCAATGTGTAAACAGCCGCGGCGTATTCTCCTCCAAGGGGAAAGTGGGTCAGGAAAATCCTCGTTTTGCAAGAAGATTATTAATGATTGGTCAAAGAGTGAAGATCCCATCTTTGAAGACAAAATTTTTCTGGTGATGTATTTAGACGTGTCGAAAGCTATGACAACAAGTTTAAAGGAAACTTTGTACCAGCAACTGGTTCTTCCAGTTGGTAGCAAAATATTACGTGAAGACTTCTGGCAGTTAGTGATCAACCATCAAAACAGGATTTTATTTATTGTAGACGGTTCACACAGGGGGTGTGCGGAGAAGGAGAATGCCTTTTTTGACGTATTAGTAAAGGGGCAACTCAGACAATGTTATTTAATTTGGGTTTGCACTCTAGAGAAGCAGCCGGAATACGCTCGTTTCTTCGACGAAACTGTTACATGTTTTGGGTTTTCCGAAAGTAAGCAAGAACAGTTCGTCCGTAGATACAGCCAAGTGAGTGGATCTTCAATCGAAAGCTTCACACGATTACTCAACAAATTAACCTGTGAATCACAAGTGAATATTCGCGTGTTCGCCCAGCGACCTCTCCAACTTGCTTGCTTGTGCGCAATAAGTGAAGCCCACATGTCGCTTAATGTCAAAACAGAAACTGCATTGTTTCAAGCGTTTGTTGAAGCCTTGATGAGATTGTATTGTGATCGCTGTCTTATTAATACCAGTGGTGGCAAATTCCCTCGTTATATTGTACACACGTTAGAGGAACTCTATGCCCTGTCCTTCCGGTCTCTTTGTGACCGAAAAACTGTGATGGAGGCCGGCGATCCAAAAGTGAAATATTGCAGTGAATTGATGCTGAAGTTTGGGCTTTTGCATGAGTTTTCACTGTATAAAGGCCGCAACCAGTCTGTAGAGGCATTAGTCTTTAGTCACCGAGCACTGCAGGAATTCTTAGCAACAAAGCACCTAGCAAATTTGGAAGGCACTCAGTTTAACTTACACAGATCCAAAATAACCACGGATCCAATTCTCCGCAATGTTTGTAAATTTTACTGCGGTCTCAAAAGCACGGACGTCACCACATTGAATAGTGCCATAATAAACGACATTTTCAATGAACTAGCTGAACAAAATACGAAGCAGGGGATAAATAGTGTGGCTCAGTCGTCCAAACCATACGGCAAGAAAAAAAGCACAGGCACGGTTTGCGGCATGCTAACAAATTATCAGACAAGTCTGGAGTGTCTTGGGGAATGCAACATGCGCGAAGACATTGTAAAGACCGTTGGCGCATCTTTTCCAGGAAAAGTGACCTACAAATGCCGAGATTTTCCTTCAACTCTCGGAATGATAGGCTTTAGTGATTTGGTACGAAGCAATTGTTCGCTGATAACAGAGCTTCACCTAAAGCTTGACGAGCTTCATCATATGAGGTTGGAAGTGCTACTGATGGTAGCTAGTGCGTTGCAAGAGAGTGGCCATATTACGGCTCTGCAGTTGCTGTGGTCGTCGAAGCAAATGCTTGCCGTTTTCCTATCAAGAGTGTTTGGCAACAACACATCACTCAGGGCAATTCGATGCAAAGATGAAAGTGTGATAGAGGATTCCACGAAAACGTCAGCATGCGTGTTGGCAGACATGCAGGCAGCTTGCAAAAATATGAAATGTATCAGCGAAGTTTCATTCACCTACTGCTCAAACTCATCTCTCGTAAACAATGTCATACGCAATCTCCTAGCCTCCGTTCAGGTCCTTAACCTCGAAGGTTGTACTCTTAACATGTCGTGTGCAGATGAACTCGGTCTGTTTTTAGGCAGAACTGCAGGTCTCCAGTCGCTTATTCTCTGCCAGGTGACGCTGCTGAGTACCGTGATAAATCCGATCATGAACTCTCTCAGAACGAACCATACTGTTAAGGAACTAAATCTTTCGGAAACGAGATTGGACCAGCATTGTGTGAATGCTGTCACAGAAATGCTTAGGTTCAACAGCACGATTGTTCTCTTGAATCTTAGCAAGAACACGCTATCTGTCGAAAACTGCGAACGTTTGCAAGATGTGCTCAGTGAAGACAATAAAAGTGTACAAGAACTCGACCTTACAGAAATTTCAACTAACTTGGACGGACACAAAATCCTTCGTAAACTTAAACAAGCGAGGGTTGGTGTAATAGGAATACAATCACGGGACACGGATCGTGAGTCTCAGACCCAAAGGGAACTCCATCCAAAAACGCAGACGATGACATTCGGATTGGGAATGGGTGGGAAGGGTATATTTACATAGGTCTAACGTCCAGTCCGTGTTTGGTAAACTTTCATAATGCAGCAATCTTTCGTAAGTGCGTCGAGCAAATGCAGACAACACTTCATGATGCACCTAAAACACTTTGGCTAAACATCCAGTTAATTAAAATAAATTGTCTGCCGTTGACAGTACAGTCGTCTTTCTGAGCTTCATTGCCGGCCTCACTGAAATGGCGTGCGAGAATAATACAGTCCTTTCCAAGATACCTAAACTACACGGCAGTGTTGATGAAAGTTCAATCTGGAAACCTCCCAGCCAACTGGGGTGTCTTCCGATCACGCCACCCTCATCATGTAGTGATCTGGTCTTTTGTACCTGGCCACGCCGGTGTCTTGATTATTGAGCGTGCAGATTACCTCGCTGGCTCATGCACCACCAACCAACCCCTCTACTTATATTCGGCTGACGTTAAGCTGCTGGCCCGCAAACGCAACCTCGAGCAGACTGCATCCCAACTGGCTGAGTTCAATGATGGCAGCCGCCTGCTCGAAGCCGGTATTATTTATGGCCATGCTGCGAAGAGTCACAAGAAGAGCCGTGCCCGAGTGCTGTCTAATCAAATGCTTACAGGCAGCGTCAGCCCTGGAGTTCTGCGCCTTCTGCTGTCGCGGGGATGGTCTGGGGAGGGGATTAATGCACCAGCATATCCCCAGTGATCCTGTCCGTGACAGGTATTACAGGTATTACAGGTACTACACGGTTAACGGACTAATAAACACGGTCACGGACGCATGAACACGACTCACGGACCTGCAAACACCGTCCACTGACTCACAAACACGGAAACGGACTCACAAAACACGATCCATTCACCCAAATACACAGGACATGGACTCACATTCATGAAGAAATACGGTTTAACGGACCGCCAAACACGGTTTACGGACAAAATGTAGATGTCAGCTGACCCAGGAAGTCGATGAGTCGGTGACCCGTGTTTGGCGGTCCGTTAACCGTGTTTCCTCGTGAATATGAGTTCGTGTCCTGTGTATTTGGGTGAATGGATCATGTTTTGCGAGTCCGTTTCCGTGTTTGTGAGTCAGTGGACGGTGTTTGCAGGTCCGTGAGTCGTGTTCATGCGTCCGTGACCGTATTTATGAGTCCGTTAACCGTGTAGTTTAGATATCTTGCTTTCTCAGTGAGTGTCATTATACGCATACAAGAACAAAAAGCCTACATGAGCGCATGACACTTAGCGCGAGTGCAATATACATGTACATGTAGACCTTATTGTTGATAGCGGTCATGCCGCAAAGCCGAATACGTTGTTAAATCAGATTTTGGCCTAATCGTAGTAAAAATATTAAAAATCAGCACAACTACGTAGCTTTTTACTAAAAGTCTAGATTTAACTCAGAAAAGTACATTTATTATTTTCTGACAGTAAAAGTCTATAAAATTTCATTTTTGATTTGTATCCAGTCATTAGTTTGGTCATGTGATTTTGAATTATTAGTAAAATTTAGCAAAAAACAAAGGTACACTGAGGTAAAACAATGTTCAAAATGATATAGACGTTGAAGATGAGAGCTCGAAGACGCTGTTACAGTTTTCGAAAGTATCATTTCGTCTTCGTATCTACAACTTTAATTTTTTTCGTAAATATCATGAAGTGTTCTTTTGACAACCGTCATGCAAAAGTAGAACATTTAAAAACAATGCGTAGAATAGTTTTTTAATACAGCATTTGACAGTTTCACGTGAATCCGATCAGCCATTAATTGATCTCTAAGATATAATGTTCGGAATTCAGCAAACAAGTAATCTGGCTAAAATTTAAACATAATGGCGTCAGAATCACGTAGTAAGAAGATAGGAGGAAGGTAAAAATATTTGGCTACAACTCTCCTCCCACCACCTCGTTTCAGTTTCAGCTTTAGCTTCTCTCCAATTTAGTGAATATTTCGCCTGTGGCGTCACTCTGCGTGCCTACTGCCTGGTTATTGTTAGAAGTGTTACCCGACAAAAACTGGGTTTTCATAGTAGCCCAATCCTCTCCTTTTTGTTCGGCAATCGACCTGATTTCCGCTGTTCGCACTAGTTCGGGTTTCTGGAGTGTCTGACATCTCGCGATGTTTCTTACGGAAAAAGATAGAGCGCAGACTTTCCCGGAATGTTCTTCCCACAAAAGAGTAAATCAGGAAGTTTGAAGCGGAATTGACCGTTAGCAATAAATTGCTAATTGCCATGAATTTGATTCGGAATTCTCTCTGTTCTTTTGTCTTCTCTGTGCGCCATAATATCTGAAGCCCGAGGTCGGGCGCTATGCAAGTAACGAACATAGCAACAACCACGACTAACATGAGCGTCGTACTGGATTCTTTACGATGTGACGAACAGTTGAGCTCCAGCTGGCGCCGAATTTTCATATTCTGGCGCACCGTCTGTACAAGCCGATAGTTGAAAACCACTAATACCAGAACAGGTACCACGTACATCACCAAAATGTAGAGAACGATGCCGTAAGCAATGTAATAAATTCGTCCATTGTAAAAGTCCGTGTTCATGAATTGCTCGACAGTGCGGTTCGTACTGCTGTCATGAACAATTTCAACTTTGTAATCCCAAAATCGTGGAATGTTGTACACACACGAGCAGACGACAACTAAGAGAGCGAGTTGCCAAGCCCGGGATGCCGAGCGCACGCTGGAAATCACAACTGGACGAGAGATGACGTGGTAGCGATCACAGGCTACCATCACAACGAGGTAGGTGCCACACGTTTGTGTCATGAACCACACTGGAAAGAGGTAAACTTGTACAAAAGGGAAGGCATCCATATAACTTTGAAAAAGTCCATAGTGCCTGTTAAAAGCAGGAATGCTGTGGTATAAGATACTTCCGAGCAAAAATAAGGTGTCCGAAATGGCCAAAACTCTCAAATACACAGTCGTTGAATTACTCGTCTTGTAGCTGGTCAAAACAATCCAAGCTAATACATTTCCAGCGCAACCGAACAACGATATTATTGACTGTAGCAAACCTTCTGTAACAAAAATGAAGATTTCATTGCCGTAATTCCAAACTCTGTTCTGTTCTGTTAAGTCAGTGTAATTATCTGAAGGCATTTTCCTCCAATAATGTTTTCACGATCACATGAAGATTGAAGTGACCTTCCCTGTAATCTTCAAAGTGGAATTGACGGAGAAACCCTGAAATGAAGCGGTAAGTCAGTTATTTCGTACTTATGAGAGCTTTGACCATAATTCTTGAAAGGCTTATTGTTGTTCTATGCGACATACGCAGCGATAACAGTGCTCCCACATGATTGGTCATTCCCGAGGAAACTGAGCAGCCGACTTATTGTCATATCTTTCCTAGAAGACAATTCATTTACGATTACCATGACATCGAATAAGTAAATGATTTTTCCTTGACAACTCATAACGAAGGTCAAAATGTTATCTCGGTATTATTGGTCTTACAAATGATGCACTTCGAGTGCTAAGCACACGTGTCTGTATAGCCAACGACGCTGAATCTCACCAATTGCAATTTGTATATAGTGCCATAAACCACTGTGTCATTTGGTGAAACCATAGATTATAGACGACAGAATGTATTATAGTCTATGGTGAAATAAGACATTCACGTCATTTCTAAAACCTATTGATCTATTTAACCTCGCCTCTAACCTATTTGGACTACTTCGATGTTTTGGTCAGCTATTGCTCCGGCCATTTTCAGTTGTTGCTGCATGCAACAACTTTGTTCTTAGAAGAACAAACGCGTATACTACTGGTACTGTCGTGGTGGACCATGGGCGGCGCAGCACTGAAATTAATGGAGGTTACAGACCCCCCAGCCCCTTGCGGTGCGCCGCCTATGTGGACACTTGGATTACGTTTATCCTGGTACACGGCGGTGTTTGAACCTGGTTCCTTTCGGTTGTCACCTTGTATTCTAAACCGATAAGACATCGAGTCATCGTTTAACTTCGAGGGATTTTTCGTATGCTTTATTGCATACGGAACTAGTCACTGGTTTGATACTTTGATTGTTGAAACAGAGGATATTACATGCCGAATTCAAGCTGAAATGATTTGGGAAGGTGCACATACTTGTGTTGATCACACTTCTCAGCTGATACATTTGCTACATATGCACAGTCCTTTGACATCTTCATTTTGCTCCAATTGTCAAAAGTTAGAAGTCAAAATATGCTTGTTAGATTATGTTCTGACATTGCGACGTGTTCAGGACAAAATATGAAAGTTTACCGAGAGTCATTAAGATTGTTTCTGTATTTATGCGTTCCATGGCATCGATTTCAAACCATACTAATGTATTTTCATTTCCAGTTGTACATGGTTAAATGGTGCTATTTTTTCAGACACTCCGAGTAAACTCTCTGCAAGTTTTTTAATCATCATCAATTTAGCAGTACAACCTCAGGACTTCAAACTACTAAATAAGTTCATCCGTCCACAATAAACGCAACTACTGCGTGGGCGGCGGTTTCTAGCTCCGTTCATTCCGATGGTGACGTCTGACATCCGGGTGTTCAACAGTCTGAGGATGGCCGCCAGATCAAGGAGGCCGAAGACGTTCACGAGGTATAAATTTCCGTCGTCTATGCCAAGGGGATTTTTAGTAGTAATTTCAGGACTGACTGGCTTGTTTAATTAGTCACGTAAAATTTTTATGTGTTTAATATTGTTTAATTGACTTAAAACATGAACTTTATCTTAGGCCTAAGCTGATACGGAGCGCTGCTTATACGGGTAATTGCACGCTCGTCGATGCCACTTTGATGTCAAAGATGTCGGATATTGCATTATGGTTGTCATTTAAGTTTGATTAAAGTATAATTATCCCAGTTCACAAAACGATCGAGATATTGATCACGTGATCTCCTACTACGTCATACCAAGTTAGCAGGGTTTTAGTTGGTTGTGATTGACTGTGACACTGCATTTTAGATAACGGATCAGTCGAAATAGACTGAGTCCTGCATATTTATTCTTGTTGTCGGAATAATACAATAATGGATTTTTTGTTCGCGCATTTGTCCTAAATACTCCCCGATTTCATCGTTGCACAATTGCAATAATTAAGATAAGGGGGTCTTTAAGTGCACTGCTAAAATGGGGATACGTTGAAGAAAGTGCTTCTGATAGGTGAGGCTGTCTCTATTTATGCACACGTGAATGCAGGTCACGTGGGTCTAAAGAATACACAATCCCATTTCCACGAAAAACGTCGCTCTAGTTGGCTAGAGTGTTGACTTACGTAGTAAATGTACATGGTCTAAGACATGTGAAAGTTTTCATTCGTTAGGCATTGAGGAGTGATTTTGAGAAATGGATAACAGAGAGTGGCAGAGTGGTGCAAACCCTATAGTTATTCAGTCTGAGCTGAATCCAACAGCTACCAAGGAAACTTTTGAAACTCTTGACATTGATTTGATTAGACCTATGGTAGCTTCAAAAATGAAAAAAGTGTGTTTCGACCATGACTGACTTCTACTGAAAATTGTTATTTGCGTTTCCAATCCTAAAGAGGTCTGCAGTGCGTAAGTGTAAGCACTTGTCTTACTTTTTCGTGTTGGCCACCTGAAAATTGTCACTGATCAAGGAAGATAATTTTGCAATGAACTAAATTCATCCCTGTTGACGCTGTTTGGTGTACAACAATGACAATATTCGCCTTCAGTACATCTCGCTAGAGCACTACCCATCTCAGTCCATTTTGTTCATGTTCTTGCGCGTACTCACTCACGCGTAGTTGCACTTCTCATCGCACTCAGTGAGAAGTACACAAGCTCAGAGCCTCAAAGCACTGATCACTTCCAGATATAGCGTGCGTGAAAATGAGGTTAGTGCTATTACGTTCGTGGTTTCCACTACTGAGAAATGACTTCAAAAAACAAGACTACGCATGGTACTTGTAGCTAGAAAGCCATATTTATGCAATTTGTAGAAAATAATTCTCTGAACATCTAAAAGAGATTTATTAGCAGATGACCTTGTATCCAAACATCCTATACATGTAGCTCCCTCCCTCAGACCCCAAATAGCACACCCACATCGTAAGTTCAATGGTTCCCCATAGCTCCCAATCGTCAAGTGTGATAAGAACCTTATGGGTCCAGTGGTGGGTGGTCGGGCGATTTCAACAATTGCAGAACCCTCCAAATCAGTAGAATATTAGACTACGACCGTGAAAGCTACAGTGTACATGCAATTCGATTCTGTGCCCACAGCAAATCATTTTGCTCCGGTAATGTCCGTTTGAACTTTTTCTCTGTTTCACGCAGCCACTAATACAATAGGTCAATTGTCTCTTAGTATGCTAACTTGTCGTTCATACTGTACACCGAATGTGTACAGATAGGCCTACCGTTTACACGTCAGCACTCAACCTATGACTTTTCAGGCTTTATGGAACGAAAGTAGTACCATTTTACTTGCATCTTACCCCCATAAGGCAACGTGCTAATCTCACCGATCAATCATATTAGTGACGATCATTTCTGTGGTTCGAGGTTACTCGCGAACCACTCACCTTAGTTTCAACTCGTGTGCGTGGTCTCAGAGTTTTCGTTGTTCTTTCAAGACACGTTTTGGGCACCAGCCGGAACGCATCCCTGTTATTCGTCGGGAGGCCCTGCCTCTAAGAAGAATATTCATTTGTGCCTAAGTCGCCGGCAATACTTTTCCGACCTCCGTCTATCAGACGGATTCGATTTCCGGTCTCACAAATAAGAGCTCGGTGTTCAAACTACTTCGCTAATATAATTGACCTCTTCAATCATATTCCCTAATTAAGTCTTGCGTCGATTCAATAAAAATAATGAAATGACAGAAATTGTAGAAGTTCTTTGTAACAAAAAGTATTTGATGAAACTGCAGAAACGTGTATCATGATCTGGTTGCAAAAACGCCTTCTTCGAATTGATTGAGTTTGACACTGTGTAAGACTGGTACTTCATTACAATTTTGTCGTCGGTCGCAACGGAGATGTTGATCTACTGGATTTATCCCGAACTCAGAGAAACGTACATTTTGCACCCGCTTAGAAACCACACTTGAACTGCGATTAGAGAATTGTGGGTCGATATATACAAGTTCCTCGCCATCTGTTGGCAGCAAATGTAGATGTACGTTCTTTGGTTTCGTTGGTTGCTTTCGTTCTGCTTGGCCGACCCTCACTGGCCCACAATCTTGCGGATATCACACAAATTTCTAACCGTAAAAAGATCAATGGCGTACTAAAGAAAAGAGTGTCAGTGCTTTCCATGCATCCTCGACTTGAATTGAAATTGCGATCTGACTCAGTCGGCAGCGTTGTGAAGATAAATGTTGAACATTTCTGGGGTGACGTTTTATTGACATCATGAAATTACTCATTGCTACGTGTACGTCTATAAAACCAAAAGAAAGCCATAAACAAGGTTCGCATGTACATGTACGTAGGCATCTGATAGTTACATATGTTGAGAAAACATCTTCGTAACACACGCCAAGATAAAATTAGATGCTCGACCCTCAATCCGTAATACAATGAATGCCACGTTTAGCAACTGCATTAGTATATAATACGTTTTTGGACTGGACGCGTAACAAATAGACCTAACTTACGTCCGGACATTAAAATCCAAAGCGAGGCTCACAGCGATAAACAAAGAGGAAAGTTACATGTACATTGCGTGAGTAAAATGGCCGGTCTTTCGAGTACAACCTGGCTATTAAATCTTAAAATGTGTGGATAATTAACTACAGAGACGTAGAAAAATACATTAGAAAACAAGTCAATGCACCAAAGAGTTGTCTGACGAAAGGGTATAAGTTTTTTTTCGGAAAACTAGGTTCGAAACATGAAAACTAAATATGACCAGACTGCGACGATCGTCACGGTAGTGTTACGGATTAGGTATTGCGCTGAATGCAGGGTTACGTTTCTTCTTGTAAATTGTTGATAAAAATGCTTTTTACACGAACCAGGTCATCTGCTTGTATTGTTGACGAATTAAAAATATATTCCACAGTGGTGGCTCATCGCATAGTGCTGTCACTTGTGCAATTAGTCACATCTGGTTAAATTTGTTGATCAAAAGTATTAACATCAAGCATAGTCTATGTCCTGGTGAGGTAGAGACTACTGGGACTAAGAAGTGATTTGTCATTGAATATTTTTATTAAAATAAAAAACCAGTCTCGTAATCGAAAATAAAAATTATTTGACATTTTTTCAAATTTTGAAAAAAAAAACTAGCACTGCCTCAGAAATCGCTTTCACATTATATCCAGATTCTCATTAACTCCATTGCACACATTCACAAGTAATTATTTGACCATCAATTCTCCTTTCTCGGTTTTAATAATTCTTATATACGTCTATTTCATGTGTTAGGTTTCAAATATCAATCTGGACCAAGTTGAAATTTAAAATTAAAAACCTAACTCGTTCGTCCAAAGCATAATCTTGTTTTTGAGCTCAATCTCAGTTAACTGCACAGAGCAAGCATAGTTATCATGTTTCTTCAGGGCGGCCTCGTTCATCCGCGGAAAGGTGCTTGTGTGCCTTCGTGATAGGGACATTTTTTCGCCGAGTGAGGGGAAAAATCTACCTCCCGATCATCATCAATAGCACACCCGCCCTGTGCTCTTTCAAATTGTCACCTGTGTGGATACAGGTGATTTGAACTTCGGAGAGAACTTTTCAATTAGGGGAGTTTTTAGGGCCTCGTGGGGGGGATTTCAAGGGATTGAGGGCCCTGTCTTTTTTGGAAAGAAACATGCATCATCTTTCAACCCGTAGTCATGAAAACACAGCCTGGCTGACCGAAGATTCTCCGGTCGTTGCTGTGACGCTCGGCAACCGAGATGCGACAAAATATGATCTAACTTTCCGAAAACATTTATAAATTTTACAGGGAGATATTTTCCTTCGTCGCGCGTATGGCAACGACCCAACGCTTCCGAATCTCAATGTCCTCGGGGATTGTAAAACAGACAGTTGAGTGTCCGTATTTATTTCTAGCCGTTCAAGCACCGAGGAATACATCCAGTATGCCGATAAGCCAACAGAGATATCGTAGCAAGCATCGTTTTGGAACGTGCCTCCTGTCGGCGTGAATTAGGTCTACATATATTACATCAATGACAACCTTTGTAGGTCTCAGAACTAATCGTACATAATGATATTTCCAAAGCTTACCGTTGTGGGCAGAAGCCATAGTTATACATTTATATTCTGTCTCTCTTCTTTGTTAGGTCTCTTGGCGATCTCTTTTGTTGCCGTCTTTTTGAACGCGCGTCGACAAATATACCACCGAGTTCGAAAGTGTCTATTCAAATTGTAAACATAAACAGTGTTGTGTGTTTGACCAATTCTGCGTTCAAGAGAATCTGCTGTCTAACTGTTCTGTTTTAAGGTTCTGTAGGACCTTTTGAAAACGGTCCAAATTTGGCCATTTTCAGAACTGCATATCTTAGAATTGTCAGACGAGATATGGATGTTTCAGACACTTGGCTTTATGCACTGTTCTCAAAAAGGATGCCAAGAATTGTTTATGAAAATTTCACATTTTGCATTGGGAGCTCACATAAGAGGACCTTTGCGATTTTTATGAAAAACAACTCAAGGTTTGCGTAAAGCGAAAACGAAACGAAAACTGTAGGAGAGTTGAGATTTCCTCTTGAGCATCTACATCAAACGGAATTTGGTCGGGTTATTAATAGCGCTGTCTTTGCCATGATGAATGCTCCTTTTTTGCAACATTTTATTAAAAGCACATGGTCATTTGACCTGTTAAATCCTGTTTAACGGCAGTCTGGTATAATGGTCAAAATTCAAATTCTGGAGGCTTTTTACTTTCAGAGAGTATGAGCTTTCACTAAGTTAATATCTGTAGTTTTGTATAGATTTGGTTAAGTACACAGAAATGTCTTATAAGTTCCTACATAACATTAACATATTATACAAAATAGTTTATGAACTGCATTGTTATAGTTTATTTCTCATGTTTGGTACATCTTCATTTATTTGAATATGTATATGTATTCATCGTTTGGCAGTGTAGGGCGCTATGGAAAGCGATGTCTTAAACATATGACGTCACCATCTAGCCGATTAGTTGGTGTAGACAAAGTGCGAACGTAAAGAAACTCTTGAGATCAGTTTGCACTTTGCATTCCACAATCTGTCACAAACTTGATGCTAACCTACCTACAAACGATTCATTATGTCAACGAATAATCAAGGCATGGTTACATTTTTGTTTCCGTATCTCATTAACCCTTCCGTTTGCGAAATATTTAGGCCTACTAATAATTGAACGGCAGTGTAATTAACGACTAGATTTCACGTTATCAAAGAACGTCCCCGCCCACTTCGCGATGACAGTTCAGAATATCGATTATTGTGAGTTCGCCATCGACGCTCTTCATACTTGGGGACCACTATTTAGAAATCTTTGCTTGAACTCTAGCTAAGTGCATTGTTACGAGTCACCGCTCCGAAAGTTCATTACTCCAATGTTCATAACTCTGAATGGATTTGCTTAAAATATTGAATTTATGTCAGTTCAGTAATCACTCCAAGGGTTTGCAAGATTTTAATTCTTCTTTAAAGTACATTGATTGCATAATCAATATAGGTCGTCCTTCTGTGTCATGTTTTTAACCAAGATTGATTGCATAAATGAAATCAGNTTGTAGAAGTTCTTTGTAACAAAAAGTATTTGATGAAACTGCAGAAACGTGTATGATCTGGTTGCAAAAACGCCTTCGTCGAATTGATTGAGTTTGACACTGTGTAAGACTGGTACTTCATTACAATTTTGTCGTCGGTCGCAACGGAGATGTTGATCTACTGGATTTATCCCGAACTCAGAGAAACGTACATTTTGTACCCGCTTAGAAACCACACTTGAACTGCGATTAGAGAATTGTGGGTCGATATATACAGGTTCCTCGCCATCTGTTGGCAGCAAATGTAGATGTACGTTCTTTGGTTTCGTTGGTTGGTTTCGTTCTGCTTGGCCGACCCTCACTGGCCTACAATCTTGCGGATATCACACAAATTTCTAACCGTAAAAAGATCAATGACGTACTAAATAAATGAGTGTCAGTGCTTTCCATGCAGCCTCGACTTAAATTGAAATTGCGATCTGACTCAGTCGGCAGCGTTGTGAAGATAAATGTTGAACATTTCTGGGGTGACGTTTTATTGACATCATGAAATTACGCATTGCTACGTGTACGTCTATAAAACCAAAAGAAAGCCATAAACAAGGTTCGCATGTACATGTACGTAGGCATCCGATAGTTACATATGTTGAGAAAACATCTTCGTAACACACGCCAAGATAAAATTAGATGCTCGACCCTCAATCCGTAATACAATGAATCCCACGTTTAGCAACTGCATTAGTATATAATACGTTTTGGACTGGACGCGTAACAAATAGACCTAACTTACGCCCGGACATTAAAATCCAAAGCGAGGCTCACAGCGATAAACAAAGAGGAAAGTTACCTGGCTATTAAATCTTAAAATGTGTGGATAATAACTACAGAGACGTAGAAAAATACATTAGAAAACAAGTCAATGAACCAAAGAGTTGTCTGACGAAAGGGTATAATTTTTTTTTTCGGAAAACTAGGTTCGAAACATGAAAACTAAATATGACTCGACTGCGACGATCGTCACGGTAGTGTTACGGATTAGGTATTGCGCTGAATGCAGGGTTACGTTTCTTCTTGTAAATTGTTGATAAAAATGCTTTTTACACGAACCAGGTCATCTGCTTGTATTGTTGACGAATTGAAAATATATTCGACAGTGGTGGCTCATCGCATAGTGCTGTCACTTGTGTAATTAGTCACATCTGGTTAAATTTGTTGATCAAAAGTGTTAACATCAAGCATAGTCTATGTCCTGGTGAGGTAGGGACTACTGGGACTAAGAAGTGATTTGTCATTGACCTGAAAGAATAACTGATGTTATTGAATATTTTTTATTAAAATAAAAAAACAGTCTCGTAATCGAAAATAAAAATTATTTGACAATTTTTCAAATTTTGAAAAAAAAACTAGCACAGCCTCAGAAATCGCTTTCGCATTATATCCAGATTCTCATTCACTCCATTGCACACATTCACAAGTAATTATTTGACCATCAATTCTCCTTTCTCGGTTTTAATAATTCTTATATACGTCTATTTCATGTGTTAGGTTTCAAATATCAATCTGGACCAAGTTGAAATTTAAAATTCGTCCAAAGCATAACCTTGTTTTGAGCTCAATTTCAGTTAACTGCACAGAGCAAGCACAGTTATCATGTTTCTTCAGGGCGGCCTCGTTCATCCGCGGAAAGGTGCTTGTGTGCCTTCGTGATTGGGACATTTTTTCGCCGAGTGAGGGGAAAAATCTACCTCCCGATCATCATCAATAGCACTCCCGCCCTGTGCTCTTTCAAATTGTCACCTGTGTGGATACAGGTGATTTGAACTTTGGAGAGAACTTTTCAATTAGGGGAGTTTTTAGGGCCACGAGGGGGGATTTCAAGGGATTGAGGGCCCCGTCTTTTTTGGAAAGAAACATGCATCATCTTTCAACCCGTAGTCATGAAAACACAGCCTGGCTGACCGAAGATTCTCCGGTCGTTGCTGTGACGCTCGGCGGCAACCGAGATGCGACAAAATATGATCTAACTTTCCGAAAACATTTATAAATTTTACAGGGAGATATTTTCCTTCGTCGCGCGTATGGCAACGACCCAACGCTTCCGAATCTCAATGTCCTCGGGGATTGTAAAACAGACAGTTGAGTGTCCGTATTTATTTCTAGCCGTTCAAGCACCGAGGAATACATCCAGTATGCCGATAAGCCAACAGAGATATCGTAGCAAGCATCGTTTTGGAACGTGCCTCCTGTCGGCGTGAATTAGGTCTACATATATTACATCAATGACAACCTTTGTAGGTCTCAGAACTAATCGTACATAATGATATTTCCAAAGCTTACCGTTGTGGGCAGAAGCCATAGTTATACATTTATATTCTGTCTCTCTTCTTTGTTAGGTCTCTTGGCGATCTCTTTTGTTGCCGTCTTTTTGAACGCGCGTCGACAAATATACCACCGAGTTCGAAAGTGTCTATTCAAATTGTAAACATAAACAGTGTTGTGTGTTTGACCAATTCTGCGTTCAAGAGAATCTGCTGTCTAACTGTTCTGTTTTAAGGTTCTGTAGGACCTTTTGAAAACGGTCCAAATTTGGCCATTTTCAGAACTGCATATCTTAGAATTGTCAGACGAGATATGGATGTTTCAGACACTTGGCTTTATGCACTGTTCTCAAAAAGGATGCCAAGAATTGTTTATGAAAATTTCACATTTTGCATTGGGAGCTCACATAAGAGGACCTTTACAAATTTTTATGAAAAACAACTCAAGGTTTGCGTAAAGCGAAAACGAAACGAAAACTGTAGGAGAGTTGAGATTTCCTCTTGAGCATCTACATCAAACGGTTATTAATAGCGCTGTCTTTGCCATGATGAATGCTCCTTTGTGGAACATTTTATTAAAAGCACATGGTCATTTGACCTGTTAAATCCTGTTTAACGGCAGTCTGGTATAATGGTCAAAATTCAAATTCTGGAGGCTTTTTACTTTCAGAGAGTATGAGCTTTCACTAAGTTAATATCTGTAGTTTTGTATAGATTTGGTTAAGTACACAGAAATGTCTATAAGTTCCTACAAAACATTAACCTATTATACAAAATCGTTATGAACTGCATTGTTATAGTTTATTTCTCATGTTTGGTATATCTTCATTTATTTGAATATGTATCTGTATTCATCGTTTGGCAGTGTAGGGCGCTATAGAAAGCGGTGTCTTAAACATATGACGTCACCATCTAGCCGATTAGTTGGTATAGACAAAGTGCGAACGTAAAGAAACTCTTGAGATCGGTTTGCATTTTGCATTCCACAATCTGTCACAAACTTGATGCTAACCTACCTACAAACGATTCATTATGTCAACTAATAATCAAGGCTTTGGTTACATTTTTGTTTCCATATCTCATTAACCCTTCCGTTTGCGAAATATTTAGGCCTACTAATAATTGAACGGCAGTGTAATTAACGACTTGATTTCACGTTATCAAAGAACGTCCCCGCCCACTTCGCGATGACAGTTCAGAATATCGATTATTGTGAGTTCGCCATCGACGCTCTTCATACTTGGGGACCACTTTTCAGAAATCTTTGCTTGAACTCTAGCTAAGAGAAATGTTACGAGTAACTGCTCCGAAAGTCCATTACTCCAATGTTCATCACTCTGAATGGATTTGCTTAAAATATTGAATTTATGTCAGTTCAGTAATCACTCCAAGGTTGTGCAAGATTTTAATACTTCTTTAAAGTACATTGATTGCATAATCAATATAGGTCGTCCTTCTGTGTCATGTTTTTAACCAAGATTGATTGCACAAATGAAATAAGTTCCAATATATCACTAATAATCATCATTCTCAAACAAGGGACAAAATCTGGGGCACAGGGATATTTTATTTTGAGGCTTAGCATGACGACCACTGAGCGGTTTTAAGATTGGGACGACTGCCGAGTTGAGACTCTCTGACTTCATGAAGACTGGCCGAGTTTGAGGTGCAGTTATGTCGCTCAGTGAAATGGTGCGATCGGGATGTGGATTTGGAGAGTGTGTTGTGGTTTATAATTCATTAATATTCCTAGCTCATATTATTTTGAAAAAGCAATTCGACTGTGACTCAGGGTTGGCCTACGTAACGTACACTGTACCATATCATTGAATTCTGAGTCGCTGATGAATGGTTTCGATAGGGTTTGTGCGGTTATGAATATTGCGAGATCGGTTTTGTAGAGCCTGAAGCCTAATTCGATTTTCGTCTATAGCCAGTAAGGACAGTGAGATGCAACTTTAATTTCAAATTATTTTAATATCCTAAATAATCGGTTACAGTAAAATATTTTAATCACTGGCTCGGATGGTTGGGACGACCGAATCTTTAGCTATCAGCTATCTAAACAGGACGAAATGCAACTTTAAAACACGCACACTGATCAGGTCGAAGCTTAGTATGCCGGCAAAAGAATCTGACCAACTGGCCTTCGTTTTCGCCGCAGTTCACGATTCACCAAACAATTTGAGTGGAGGTCTCGTCACTTGGTGGCTGACCCTAAATTGTGAAAAAGGCAACGTCACGGATTTGCTGTGCGTACTTTGGCAGTGGAATCTTGCTTAATCTCAAGATCGCGTATGCGGGAACTTGGAATACACGAGGAAACCTGACAAGTTCCCACAAATAATCACGTTCACGTTGACAAAATTTGCACTACACTAAATCAAACTACATGATGATAAAATAACATGAATTTTAACCAATCCTTTTTAAACTATTGGCGAACTTATTCACCAAAGAATAATTGATTTAATAATTAACATATTCCTCCGATTCTTTGACACAAGTTAATCTAAAGGAGAAAATGGGTGATCAAGAGGCCAATAATTACAAAAAATCTTTACACTGAACAAAAATTCGCCCGATTGCCCAATGCATATCCAATTCCAAGTTCACGCATACGCGATCTTGAGATTAAGCAAGATTCCAAGTTCACGCACAACAGATTGACCTAGTTGGATCCACAGCGATAACTGATAACGGTGTCGGACCACCGAGGCCTGCTTGGATTTCAGTTGTGTGCACAAAAACTTGGTGTCTCTGATCATAAATACATCGAGGCGTTTATTCACACGGATCTCTTCTGCAGGCTATCAACGGGGCACCCGATAAAAAGCAACAGGTAATTGTCTTTGTGACTTTGTCAGGAAGGGCCAGACCCAGAGGCGATGGTCATTGCCTAGTAGGCCTACAGCCACGGCCGGGTACAGAACTCAGTGACCGGCAGACGTACAGGCAGTCGCCCGCCGGTGCTAGACACGCCTCCTGGAATTATTTCCCAACAAAATGCGACAATGTCTCCAGAGTTGACGCTGTGAAAGACTGCGCTGTGCAAAAATGGTGAACTAGACGCTGTGTATCATTTACTTCGATCTCCGCCAACACTTGCGTATTGTACGAGACGGTCTCGCCACCTGGCGACTGTGTTTTAAATAACCTTAGTGGCTGGAGTCACATAGCCGTTTCCAGGGCCCGGTCTCTAATCATTGTACTCGAAACTATTTTTGGCAATTTCTCTGCTCCTTTTGTGCAAACTTAAGATAATTGGTTATCAGACTGTGCTCGAATACATTATAGTTTCTGCATAGGAGTTTCTAGTTCAAGTTTGCCCTTGAAGACCCTTATATTCGTGCTACAAACTCGAGTAAAAACTCGAAATTTCGAGTTCAAACTTAAACTTATTGCTTTAATATTGGGTTTAAAAACTGTGAACTAAGGACAATAAATTATCTACGTAAGTTATTGTGTACTCGAGCATAGAATAATAGACACTTATCTTGAGTTCGCCCAAAAGTAGAGTAGAGCCCTGGTCTGCTATTCGAATCTTGGAACAAATCACGGGTTTCTTGACTTAAGTTCTTTTACTTTGTCTTAATTTTGACTAACTCACATGATGTGGAAGTTTCAAAGTTTCGAAGATGAGACAAATCTTAGACCTAAGTAAAAAATTAACTTAAAGGAGCATGCCACCCAAAAAACAACCAAATAGCGGATTTGCAGTGCAGACGAACTATGCATTGCGCATGTGCGAGTTACTTCCTTCGCGAAGGCTCATGGGATAGCTTGTGGTCAGGCATGTCTTGGGCAGGCTGGATAGTGTGTGCATTTGGAGTGATTTGCAAACTAAAAACCATGTTTCATTTTTTTGCTTTATAATACCAAGCAAGTCCTCTCTCTCGTTTGTAAACACAGCGTAGCTATGATCAGTGACCGTGTGACCGAGGGTCGTCATGTTCAGTATTGGGGGTATCGGCGTTGATTTCGAAATCTCCTCCGGTTTCAGACAAGTTGAGAGTTCTTGGGTTGCTTAACTTTTGTAGCTTTCGCCGTGGATATGCTAGAGACGTTAATTTTAAGAGGAAACTCCGTCGGAATGTTGTTCTCATAAGTCTTTTTTCCACCAGGAAAATGTTCGCTGCACACACGA
>NMRA01000052.1:159967-193866 GCA_002633005.1 Phoronis australis
GTGCATAGCACCGAATGGGGGGAGGTCGGGAGGGGGGGCAAACCCCCCTCCCGCCCAGGAAATGTTTCTGTTTTTTCCTCTAAAAATCAAGCATTTTCCTTGATTCCCGAAGTATTATCCAAGAAAAAAGGCAAAAAAAATACGAAGAATGTGTCAACCAGCAAAAACTGCAAGTACCACGTATTCGAACTCACGACCTCGCTAGTTGAACGCGAGTGCTTTACCCCTGCACCACCACGATTTAACTTTTATTTGAAACTAAGAGACCTACTTATTTATGGTCAACAGCGTTTGCCCGCGAAAACTTCTTTTTGTAATGCTTGTTACATGTTTTTTTGTGCAATCAGTTCGTAACATATTTGTTGTATTTAAAATAGTCTTTAATTGCCCAAAAGACCAAGTCCGTTTTTCGTGTTGGCAATAATGACGCGATTGCTTTGGAAATCGTCTTTTAAGTTAAGGTTTGACAAAGAGAGAATTATGAGTTTCTGAGTGATTCACTAATGCTTCGATTAAATTGACATCTTACCAGCAGCTTCTGTTTTTTCACCATCACTCAAATTCCAGTTTCTTTAAAAAATGAAGGTTACCAGCGTGTATGCTGACTTGGTTTCATGAACCCCTTAAAATGAAATTATCGACGAGAAGAGTGATGTTCTGAAATCACTCCGGCCACCACGGTTTCGAATCGGTAACTTTCGCGGTCACAGTCAAACGCTTTGCTGACGAGCTAAATCGCACTTCGTAAATGACTGCGTATTAATTTTTTTGTTTCTTAAACATTTATTGCAATAATAATAATAATAACACAGTACAAAGACAGAAATCCTCAACGTCACATCAAACGCACACGCACACATTTCACCCAAAACTCAATTTCACAAACCAAAAACACCAAATGTACTTTTCTCATCTGTATTTCTTTTTAAAGAGTAAAAAAACCAGACCATCTGTGGATAAATAGGCCCTCTAATCCATTTTTATAATAATTATATTTTTCGGATGTGAAATGAATTTCTAATTCCTTTTTTAATCGTTTTGCGTATTAAATTGGTATCATCACTGGCTGTGACTTCAGCGAATGTTGACGAACATCATTGAGAATTGGCGATTTGTAATAAAAGCGCAAAAACAATGATTTTTACTTTTCCGTGGTTCAGGTCAAATTAAGCTTCAGCACGTGTATCACATTCAACAACAATCACACACATGGGTTTTGCTGTCGTAAAAAAACGATAATGTCCTTTTAACCTCCCTACAACCAATCGTAAATTATTTCCTATGCAAATGTCAACTTCTGTTGGTAAATCTCAATAAAAACTACGTTTTTTTACAATTTTGTGAAGAGGCCATGCCATGACTAAAGCCTCTTCCAAAATCATACACGGCATAGTTCCTCTAACGCCTGAAACTTTCATTTGACACGGAGGGAACAATCTTTTGAGCTTTTTATTTTACACTGATTTCTCTATCTCTCATTTCAGAGAGAGTTATTTCACCAAAATGTCGTCTGTACTCAGATAAGCGACAACCCTGAGTAGTCACGGGGTTTCACCTTTTAGGTGCGTGAACCTACGCTATTCCGCTTCATTTTTTTCAGGAAATGCACTTCTTTGGATCTCCGCTGATATAATGTCGTTTCACGCGTTCAACTTCATGGCCAGCAACCATCGGATCAAAGAGTTTTTTGAAAAGTTTATAACATTTTACGTGACACACAACTTCGAATTTTCCGAGGAGTATTACGTCCTTGCACGCAGTGGTGAGCTGTCAAATTCAAGGGCCCGCTCGAGGATTCTGAACGTAGGTCGAAGCTCCATTGACCTAACCACTGCTGTTGTTGTGGGTAAGAAGACCGTCGCGACTTACACGGGACGGTCGGTTTTTGTTGACAAGAATACACGAAAAACGTCGGTTGAAGTTCAAAGGAATGTTTCAAAGTGTTTTGGAAATATTAAGGCATCGTCGCTGCCAGAATACCTGAAAATTTTTGAACTTCCTGACAATTACACTAACCTTGATTATGTCGTGAGGCCGTGCGATATCGACGATAATGTTCACACAAATCATACCGTTTATATGCTGGCTTGCATAGAGGGCGCTGTCGATGCTTGCGCAAAAGGCCTCTACAAAAACTTTAGTGGTGATTTTGAGCGGTATCCTGTGCGGAAAGCGAGAGTATTATTCTCGGATGAGAGTGGTCTTGGAGATGTGTTGACCGTATATTCCTGGGAGCCTGCAAAAACGGACGATGAACTTTGTTTCATAATATGCAAAAACAACCATCCAATATTCTACGCTAAAATGACATTTTTCTTGGACGCCCAATTTTATGCGAAGTCGATTAATGATAGTAAACTGTGAATTGTGCTTCAGCTTATGTTATTGACCCACGAGGCCGCAAATCCATGGGCTAGTTTTTAGTAACTATGAGCCACGTTAACCGAATGTCTTCCCTTTTTGATTCGATTTTTTGGGGGTGGCATTTGAAAATGCTTATTTCTTCTGCTAACTCAATACGTTACGCGATTCGTGATTGATCCTAAAGGAGAATGCCACCAGATTTAATTAGTCTTTTTTACCGTCTTAATCGGTCTATATCCACATCGCCTCTTATATGGTCGACCTTACCTTGCCCTGAGATGTCGCGTTAAACTGTGAGGAAGGTGAGAAACGACGCAGCGATAAGTTGACACCAGTAAGCGTGTTGTGAACGGCTGAACAGACTGCGTTCGAACCGATTACGTCATTGGTTAATTTCAACATCTCCATCTGCCGTTTGGTGTCGGGTAAAACAACTGTGAACTTGCTGTTATAGAGTGGAACTACTCGATCTAAATTGATTCAAAATACTTTGTTTTGGTGGTGGCATTCTCCTTTAACGGTTGACTGCATTTCAGTTTAAATGAACACTTAAATCAACAGTTGGTATCTGTAGTGTTGCAATATGCCACACCCCTTGTCGCTGAAATTGTTATTTTGATCAGCTGCTCTGCGCAATGTTCTTGTATTAGATCCTGAATGTAATGCGTATTATTCAGGACAAAATCAGGAGCAATATTGAAAGTTTTAGTGCGCCCCTTACCGGAGTTATGCTATTACAGTTGGTCAATGATTTGTTGTGCGTCAATGACGTGGGGCGCGATCCTAACATTATCCCTGGTTTCGCATTAAATATGGATATTTTTCTTAAATTACTCAAAGAGCCAATATTGATAACACTTAAAATGTAAAGGGGATACAGGGAGATTTTTGAGGAGCTTCAAAGTGAAAGAGAGTGACGTGAAAAGCGCGGTCGGTGGGCCTTGTGCACTTGCCTTGACCTGTGGCTTGTCTGACTTGGAGGAAGACGTGTACCACGAGCTGGATTCTATTATCCCGGTCATCGGTGTGTTCATGTCCCAGCAGGAAAGAGGTCTCGAACTCTCGAGGCATTCAGAAGCCACCTCATGGTGAAGTTATAATGACTTCCTTCTCATAGTGATTCTTTCTCCATAACGTTAATTCTCAAACCATTAAATGGCGTGTTTTATTTTCAAGCAATTAAGTCAGCGAGTAACAGATGGGTAGGCCTATCGAAAAACCAAAGTGACCGGGGTTTGAAACGGACAGTTTCTATGAAGTTTGTCATGGCAACTACTGTGTTGTTACAGCATCTCACAGATGCGACTCTTCTGAAACCACCTGCTGCCGAGACTATATTTGACTTCAGCGCCATCTATATATCAACGGTACGCCTATGTGCGCGTGTGGACATTTCCGATAGCGCGCGTTGAATTCAAAATACTTACGCCATTAACGTATGTCATAGAACAAATAAACTGTCCACAGAATCCATTTTTAATGGAGTAAAGTATTTTTTCACTTAAGCACTAATATCCCAATTACTTTCGGGCAATGGCGTTGATTTGCTACTTGACCTTTTTATGCGCCCACATATTTATATATGTGGACGCATTATGCCGTCATCTCCGTCCGGCATACGTCCGGCGTTCGCTGCTCTATCTCCAAAACCCTTTGACGTACGTTCATGAAATTTTGCACATATGTTCCTATTATAGATGGTGCGGCATGAGCGAACTTTCGGACGGATCCGACTACCGGTGTGCCCCCCTAGTGGCAGTTTTAGTACTTTACGTTTGCCTTTATATCTTCATAGATCCTCAACGTATTTTCATATAATTTGGTATGTAGGCATCTACTAGTGAGATGACGATATCCTCCCGTTTTCGGATGGATTCGACGTAGTTTGCGCCACATAGTGGCCATTTTTGCTGTTTTCGAGTCTGTTTTTTGGCGTCCACCCCTCTATCAACCAAGCCGCTGTAAGGATGATTGTGGAAATTGGCATGTATGTTTCTACTATGAAGAGGACGGCTGACGATGATTTTCTGACGATTTCAACTACTGTGGCGCCTCCGAGTGGCAGCTTTGTTTTTTGCACCCATGACTGTATCTCTTTTTGCAGCATCTTTGCTAATGTTGACAATGGATGACAACAGCTTTCGGACGGATCTGATTACCAGTGTGTTCCCTAGTGGCAATTTTCATTTTAAGGCTTGCCTCTGTATCTTCAAAGGTCCTCAATGGATTATCAGAAAGTTTGGAATAAGGGATTTATTGGTGAGATGATGCTATCCTCCCGCTTTCGGATGGCCATTTTTCCTGTTTTCGAGTCTTGTTTTTTGGCGTCCACCAAACCATTCTAAGGATGATTGGCGTATATGTTCTCAGTATGAAGAGGACGGTTGACGATAATGAATTCGACTACTGTGGTGCCTCCTAGTGGTAGTTTTGTTTTGTTTTGGGGACCATAGCTGCATCTCCTAAACTCACTGCAGGATCTTTGTTAAATTTAGTAATTGTATTTATATGAAGCTAACAACAGAAGACGACGTCTTTCAGGCGGATCCAATGAACGCTGTGCCCGATAGTGGCAATTTCATTATTTTCTGTTTTCCTTTTTACCTGAAGTTCCTTGACAGATTTTTATGAAATTTAGTAAATATTTTTTTCTATTAAAGAAGCAATGGCATGTTCTTATTTTCGGATGGATTGGATTTTTTTCGCCATCTAGTGGCTATTTTTATGAAAGAAATAAACAACCCTAGAATCACTCCGTTTGCGGTGCGTTCGTGGGCGCATTTCAACGCTTCGCGTTGCTCTTGTTACTCTGCGCGTGTAAGCGCAGAGTACTCAGTATACGTTGTTCCTGGGTTTTCTTCAATTTTACTCTTATTCTTACACTTCTTATTCTTCTTCCGACCAACTTTGAGGCTTAATAACTCCAAATTGGGTGCAGGTACGGTCTTTAAATTCAGCATATGACTTGACAGTATATAAATTTTGATTGGTTATATAATCATTTTCCATATTGCACCGAAAGAGGTCGTTTGGTGCAAAGGTCATATAATTTTCAAAATTCTACTCCTCCTTCAGCTTTAAAGCTTATCTTTTTCAAATTCGGTGCACAGGTATAAGTCAACATGACAATTTAAAAAAATACTATTCTAAGTTAGTAATTCCTTCCTGTTGATAGCGGTATCTGTGACCGACATTTGTTTGACTACAAGTACTAATGCATGTGACATTACCCGTTCATATCGGTTATTACGATGCCGAAGTTGAAAAGAAACTGAAAGTTTCGTGGTTTCAAAACTGTTTCAAAACGTCTCCCATTTCTGTTTCCCTATTTTTGCAACAAGATTTTGTTGACATAACGCGTGACATTAAATCGGCTGACATTTGCAACGCTTTCCTACAACTGCAATATTTATCAAAACTAAATCCCGAGAAATTTACATTGCATGCTACCGAGTGTCATTGGATGTAATTGAACATTAGTGTTTTCAGATAAGATTTAATTATATTTCAGTAAGCTATTGATTACTTTTTAAATTGCTTATTTTAATTTCAAGTTTTCCTACGTCATCTTGTTAGTCAGACTTCTACTATTCTGTTCTTATCAAGAGCCCATCATGGGCGGCGCAGCACTGAAAAAAGTGGGGTGGCTTTATCCCCCCAGTACCCCCTGTGGTGCACCGCCCATAGACCATGGGCTGCGTAACATTGAAAAAGTGGTGGCTATAGCCCCCATCCCCTTATGGTGCACCGTCCTTGCCTATGCGAGAACAGTATCCAGAATTAAAAGTTTCTTACTGCTAAAGTTAGCAATCAAAAGCAAGGCCTCTGTTTTTCCTGGGATCGTATTTGGCAACCTGAGTAAGCCGAACGAGTTTTGAATATACCATGTCAAAAAATGTTCATGTAAGCCAACGTAAAACCAGTGGTGTTGTTGAAGTTGGGTGGCAAGTAACAGCAACGTTGGCATTGCCACGGATATGGTGCCACTGCTAAATTGTAGTATAGGGTAGGCGTATGTGTTAGGGGTCAGGGGGGTAATATTTTCTGACCCTAGCGGCATTTATCCTGGGTACACCAATGAGCGATTTTCAGCCGTAATTCTGGCAGAGATAGAGGCGAACCGCTGCCCAATTTTCCTTTGGTCAGTATATTAACATGTCCATGCTTACCTGATTTGTTCTAGTTCGGTTTCGGTTTGACCTCATTAACGGGTGTGTGTCTAATGAGCAAATTGTACCAAATAAAACAAAATGGTAATTGCTTTTAAAGAAGACAATGTGGCTATGTTTGGTGCCCAATACAGTATAAACTGTATATGATCATTTTGGTAGCAATTAATTCATCTGGTTTTAATTTGTAAATTTGTCATTAGAGCTTTGAAAAGAAAATCACACCAAACGTGCTAATGTAAATTAACATATGTTAATTAGATTTTAATGAATGTCTTCTTCACAATCAGTTAACAACAACTCATTTGGAAAAACTTCAACAGTATTGAATATTTGTTTGATAAAAGGTTATCGCAGATACATTCAAAATTTAAATGCTGAACAACAATCTGTAGCCGCTGTGTTAACAACTTATCAAACGGCCCTCCGTTTTAGGGTTTTCCTAAAACCGATTTGTGGAGGTTAAAATTCACCCAGAAGTATAAGGAAAGAAGTAGCCCTTGGTTTTTGTGTTTTTGTTTTGCAATTACGAATGAAAAGTGTACCTTGTAAAATGACCCAACTCAATACTTTGTGTTACCAACAGGTAACGTTGGCTCTTGATCGCATGAATATTGTTTTCGTTCAGCATAATATGACAATGATAAGAATGCATCCCAATGTCTCTTGTTCGGGTTGGCAAAACTGCAAGTGTCAGTGCCTCCAATTTTAATTAGCTGACCTTGTTCCATAAACTGCCGGTTGTGTACAGTTTAAAATATGGTTGCTGAATGGGGATGTCACTGAACGGGAACTGAGGATGGTGACTTCATGAACTGGGGTGAAACGTCGTCCACAACACCACAATTATGTAAGCATACCTTTATTAATAAAACCTCAAATATAATTTTTGATTAAAAAATACAAAATTATCAAAATATGTATATGGCAACAACGCAACATTTTAAATGTTACAATAAAAAACAATGAAGCAAAAGAGTACACACGCTGAGCGTGTTAACAAACATGTTGTCCCTGAAAGTGTCACAGTGTCGGAGTGATAATTTGTGGACACAAACTGTTGGCTACTAAAATAAGTTTGAATAATTAATATGACACGAAATTAATTGGAACAAACTGACACACGTGATCATGAAGATGATTTCCAGTGAATATTGGTTAATCCATTTTCATCAAAAATGAAAAAGAACTTGAATGACAGAAAATAAACCCCACACGTTTTTGTGTGACGAGAAAAATGAACAAGAGCAGGGACTACATGCAACATAAGAGTAAAAAACACGTTTTAAATTAGATGCAATTTCAAGTTATGCATATTCACACTCATGTTTCCCATCTCCAGGGAATTACTGCCTCCATCTTCTTGATTACGTAGAAACTCTGAACCGGAAACGCACCTGAACCAGCCAGACATGCGCATAGACCAAGCGATCAGAAATGGCAACAATTTGTCTGGAGACTGAAGCTCTCATGCGAGAGCAAAATTGTTCTCCCATGAACGACGAAGCCCCACTGCCAATATTAAAGGACATTGCTATATTTTTAAAAGGCATTTTTGGTTAATTTTGGAATAATTTGCTAAATTTGAATCGTTTTAATCGATTTTTAAAAAAATATATTAACCAGTCTTTAAAGCGTAAGTGCGATGCAGTACAAGTTGTGCCTAATCGGTTGAATCGCTAATGAATTAGTTTATTGCGTGTTTCTGCCATCACTGCTCGAGTCAAAGGCAAATTGTTACGTAACGAAGCTGGGACTGAAAATCTGCGGGCGTTTCGGCCATTGGGCACAGTTCTCCGAACTTAAAAGCGAGGAATACAGCTTACTCAGCTGCATAAAGTTAATTAGACACCGCGAAACAGAAATAATGGAATGGCATGCGCGCACCCAGCCTTCAACATGGGGGGCTCGAATTCCTGGCGTTATGGACCTTTTGGTAACAAAAAAGCGGGCGGACTAAAAATAAAAAAAACGGGAGGACCCCTGTGAATTGCGCGTGTGTGCTTGTTTAGTGCACTTTTGTCTCGTTTTCCCGACTTGTTGTTACTCGGAAGCGTACTTTTTCCCCACTTCGTTCGAGCCCCCCGAGCCCCCCTGGGAGCGCGCATGAACGGTAGCTTTTCTGTGAGGTCTGTCGTGAGCTTGCTTTTTTGTAAGATCCGTGCGTCTACCGAACGCACCCCAGTTGACGTTTAGGAATACATTCATTGCGTCTCAGTTCCGACTTTAGGAATTGATGTATTCTTTATTTTCAATTTTGAGATCGACTTAACTGAGTTTTGATTTACCGTTTAAAGTAAGCAAATATGTCAAATTGACCAAAAGGTCTTCATAAAAACGTGACATTCCTCTTTAACAACCATGGCACGTGACATTAATTCAACAGGGATTTAAGTAAAACCACGTGCTCGTGTTGGTATCCTGAATTCGAGAGGAGTAGAATTAAGCGGATTCCGAGACACTAAGCAAAGTCAATCTCAGCGGAACATGTGAGGTTGTCAGCTGGTAAAACTGTTATCAAAAATCGTATTTTTATGACTTAGTTCACTCCACAGTACTTCACGTACACTATATACGTAATTTTGCAGAAACGACGTCTCACGTTGGGTTGCATAACCCTTTCTTCAAAGCAGGAACTCAATTCTATAAGAACAGTCGCACGCGTCCGTAGTCACATGTACGCAAGAAGTTTCATTATACCCAGATATTGAATATAGGCTCTCATCTTCGGATTTAAGTCCGTTATAACAGGTATGTGAGGCAGTGGAGATCTGAATTTCGCTTTTAATGGGAGCCATTACAACATAAAGACACCAAAAAACGTGCGTGACTTAGATCGTAACGGTAGCTTCAACACGCTTGAAACTTTTAAATACAATTGGTCACCTCGTTGAAGCGAAAGTGTTGCTCCTGTGAAATCAGCAGACTGTGCGTCCCTTCCGGAATGTGTAGCACCAACGCTTTCTAGCAGTGTCTGTTTCCCGCCATTTGGTAGGTTGACGTTGTAGCGATGCACAGAAAACCATTCCTGCTTGGTATCCCTATCACTTTCGTTAACGATGAAGCTCACGTGTGCATACACAAAGTACAGGCCTGTTCGCTGAATAATCAGGCGTCCACCTTGTAAACCGACCTGTCGTCTGTAAGATGGCAGCCGATCGGTGACCCAATGACGCACTTCCGCCTCAGATTGGACGGTTGCAGGATAAAATCCTTAAAACGGGATCAAACAATTATATTGCCATCTGAATTGTTTTTCCGTAGCTTGTCAGTTTATCTTTTTTTCAGTTGACTACTTCTTGTTGATGGTGAATTTAAATTACATTCAGTATCCTAGCTCCACTTAACACAATGAAATAAACTTGCACTTGAATTCATAGTCAAGAACTACGCCATCTATTGAACAGTATTGGACACGAACATCATGTCAAAAATACCCGTGTTAAATTGAAACAGCTCCTTTTAAGTTAACAAGTAATAATGTACAAACCCACGTATAAACTATTGCATTATTGTCTATCTGTATAGCTTCTTATGACGTCACTGACTTGTGTTTTTGAATGCCAATTCATCAACTTAAATCGTATGGAGCGCAAAAAAACAAATTGATGTGTAAATAAGCTGAAAATGTTTTAATTAGAAGCAGTTGGACTCAAGACCGTGAACAGTCACAGAATTCCAACATCGATACTTACCGGCGGGTGGTCGGCAGCAAACTAAAAGCGCCGAAGGTTTGTTAGAGACTGATGTGGTCACTGTATGGTCAGGACCCGTATGTATGTTTCCTATAAAGTTGATAAAGAAAAAATAATCTCATGAGACTGTGGACAATACCATACTTGTTCGTTGTCAGACCGCGTACCGATTTATCCCAATAGTGGCCTCAGTTCACGTGTAAAACAAATCTTTAGCCTATACTATTTCAACTTTTTATTGTCACAGATATTTCCCTCATAACATGCAACTTTCATTGTGTCGTGTTTTTATCACTTCCTTCTATAACCTGGCTTTGCGTGAACAAATGTGTTATGGATAAAGTTGCTGCTATGAATACGATCCCTGTCAGAAGGACTAGTTCTCATTTTTACTTTTTATTCCACTAACGATTAAAAGTGCCCTAAACCCGTTCCTTAAACGCACAGGCGGATCCAGAATTTTGAGTTGGGGAGGAGCAGGACAGAGTATTAACCAGGATTTTGCTTATCAGACATTCTCACCCCCGAATTGCCAAATGGAATTTGGGAGAATTTTAGGGAAGCCATTGCCCCCTCGCACCCCCCCAAATCCGCCACTGAAACGGGTTACAAGTTTTTCACAGTTCGTAAGTGCTTGTGGGTGTGTTTGGCACATCACGTGACTCTCGGGTGAAATTGTCTTGATGAGCCTGGTTTTGAGCAATAAAATATTGTAAACTCTTTCCAAACCCGGAATTGAAATCCCATTCAAATGTGCATATCGCCCTGTTTAGCTGGTTAAAAACTGAGAATGGAACTAGGTCTTACTTTCATGAAGCCGATTTCGTATTATTCCTTACCGTTACTAACTCAAGTCATGCGTCACTTAAAAAAAACTCTGAAGCGTTTTCTTTAGTCATTGGTAGTTTCGTTGTTCTTATTGGTAATGTAAAAGGAAACCTGCCACGGCAAGGAATTTTATACTAGACTAATTTATGAAAGTAAAAGGACCAATTCGATTCGCCTGTCATCTAAAGAGGGCAAAATGCAGATTTAATCTAGACAGCAAACAATTTAAGACTTAAATTATAACTCCAAGTGACGTGAGTCAAGAACTAGCTTTTGGCAGAAGGTACATGCATACTTACTTTAATTGTGTTTGATGCATATATACTTAACGGTCTAGATGGAAGTTCAGCCCGACTTAAAATCAATGACGTGTGTCCGGGACATTCCCGCCATGGCCATTTCTGTTAATTTTCCGCAAACAACACAGCAAAGAACAGCGTTCACGTGACTTGGGGAAAACGCTAGAGCTGCGTGGTAATGCCATGTCTTGCTGCCTTTTGTGACAAAACTTCTGTCTTATCAGAGAGTATTTGTTAAAAGCGTAGTGAAGGATTTAATTTAGGTGATTAAAATTAACTAACGATCTCACCTTGTGAAATTTCCCTGTTTATACGATTGGCAGTTACCTGAAAAAGAAATTTCATCATCAAGTGACAAATGTCGTCCTGTTAATATCCAAATCCCAAGTGTAGCGTTCCGTAGAACAAACCAACTTTTGATTTAGACCACTAGATGTCGCTATAAAATTGATCTCGGCATGTTCCTTGCACTCATGAGAAGTAATTTTTGGTCTTGCAAAGAACTGGCTATTCTCGAGCGAATTAACTGACGCATCGTGACAATTTAAGTTGTAGATGCTTGTCTCGGTCAGTAGCAAACGGACAGCTCATTCCAAGTTCAGAAGACGTACCTATTTAGACCAAGGAACAATTTGAGACCAATTTAACATCCGTAGGTGTATTAAATCAAATGTTTTTGTGACGGAAAGCGGCTTTAAAGCGGCTTTTTAAAAGATTGAAAAGATTTCAAAAATCACAACAAATTTTAACGGTAGTAGTATTCGCATGTTTAGGGGGAATGCTTTGACTCTGGTATGAATAAATGTGGCATATCCAAATAATATATGTAACGAAAAACAATGCATTCTGTTAGCATCAGCAAAAGAGCTTGGCCTAATCGACTTGATAATTAGCATGACGATGCAGTTGTTGCGCTCAGATCACTTGATTAGGTCTAAAATGTGAAAATTTAAAGTTCGTTTGCCTTTACCCGACCGACAAAATTCTTCCGACTTTTTATTTACTGTGCTGTAACACATTTCGCCCTTTTGCTTCATTGATGACTCAGCCCAGGAATAAGTGCGTACTGGTGACTTGGTTGATTCCTTGCAAAAACGAGCAATAAAATCGTAAACGTGAGTTGTTAGTTTCTAAAGATTCTTGAAGCAGGCGTGGCTCACTGGTTGAGAAATAATAGCAAGATCGATGTATGAAGCTATAAAAAGTTTTTTTGCCTACCTACCTACCCAGTTAAAAGTAGGGTCGGGTAAGGGCAAACAAAGATATTTTTAAGACTGGCCTTATCATACTTTTGGAATTGCTCATGGGGGTACGTACACATGATTGCACAGCGATATTTTGAAAGTTTCCCCGATGACCGGGCTACTGGTTAAAGTCAAAGTCTTAGTATTGAAAGTTGCCCGCTCTCCCAGGCCAAATTGGCTGAGTGCCATGCATTGATTGTTGATAACCCCTGAAGTCACAATGTTCAGTTCTCTCTGAAATCGTTTCAGTTTTGCTTTAGCTGGTTGCAAACCCATTAGTTACAAACTGAAAAATTAGTCCCGAAAACCCTTGCAGAAAAGTAACGACACCGTTATTATGAAACAAAAGCAAAATTACAAACATCCAGCTGCCGCCTGTCTGCACCGGTCTTGAATAAGATTCCTGTGCTCGCAGTAAATTACTGCGCACGCTTCGCTTTACGGATCACAACAGTATAAACCAATGCAGCTACTTGCTGCCTACATCCCAGTGACCCAATAAACACTGGGGCCTAGCTACATCTAATCGAAGTTGCATCTAACCGAAGTTACTGGACGTTGACTCGCAGAAAAACAAATAAATCACCTGGTTAGGCTACGGTAAACGATTTTTCACGTTTTACAAACATAAAAGGGTGAAAACTACAGCTACTGCGAAACGCCAACTTAAGTTGCACAACTCGCGTGCCGTTTGAACGGAAAAATTCCCCAATCGGGTTGTGCAACATTCAACAACGGCCCTGACTCTGCGACGCATGACGTCTCACAGCAACAAAGGTCTGAATATAGGCATTCACTATTTTCAATGACCTCAATTATATTAGGCCCACATTCGAGTATGGATTATTTGCATAGACCCTATTGGGCTTCCTAAGTGTTATTTTTTCGAGGAAGTCCGCTACCAGCGGACGAGTCATAACGTACTATAAATGTACGTTGGTATCGGTTTCGGACCACTGACGCATTCTTACGTCGCGTGGGTAGACGGTTTTCCCGCTTTCTTATCGCCCACTTACCCCTTGCCTGTTGTAAAACTATGACCCCGCGTTTCAACTCACTGCTTAGCCTTTTGATAACAAAATAAAACTGTACAAAAAGTCGCTTGTCTTTAACAAGGTCACGGTAAAACTTAGCCAGTCTAACCAATTTCGGAGAAAAAATAATAATAATTATTGTAAAATTGGCTCCTTTCATTTTTAAACCGTTGTAACGTTATTGTGAGTACTTGCAGTTTCTCAAAACATTGTCTGATGGTAGCCATGGTGGAGTACTTTATAATGTTAAAGCATTGGGTTGGTGATACTTCACTTTCATGAAAAAATGAAGAAATGAAATTCCACTCGTCAGTTATATTTGTGTTCCAACTTGGTGATATTTACCTAACGGTGAACGAGACTAACGTTTTTAGATCTCACTCATTGTAAAAATCTTGTGATGTTTACTATTATACTTCTGCTGTTGGAAAGTCACGCGTACTGCTTCTACCAGAAATATGAAAAACACCATCAAATTTCTTACCCCAAATAAACACTACTGCGCGCTCGTGCAACACAGCGCAGATGGAATTCTCAAAAGTCATGCATGTATGTTTTGATTTGCACCGTTGGGCATCAGTCCATTTAAAAGTGTTTGTATTTTTGTATGTTTTCAACACGCACTGTCTGAATTGTAAACAATTTACCACGATTCATTCATTTAATGGTGTTTTTCAATAACCATTTCCTAACAACAGTACACCCGTAATGATCTTTTTTCGTAACAAATGTCAATAAACTTTATTCGAATTTCCGTTTCCTTTTATCAGTTGATACTCATTGCATGAACATTATTCCAATTTTGGACAATAGATATTTATGCGTAAACACGCAACGGTAAACAAAAACAGTACGACCAGGAAAGTACAACGATTCTCAAAACGTCGTTGTTTATGGAAAACAAACAAGATTCAAGACCCAAACCAAACGCCCTATTATTCGACCTCTTACTGCCATTTAGGGCACTCTAAAATTTTATTATCAGAAAGAGACAGTAGCATAGCTAGGCCTAACGGTATCACCCACCCGTCCTCCCTCGCCGCTCTCCTCCCCCTGGTCGTCATAAGCGTTTAGTGTCCCCTTTATTTGTGATAATCTCTACCTGCAAGTCGCCACCTAATTTTACGTCCCAGTCGTTTTTGCCGCCCTCCCCCGTAGGTTCTGCGCTCGTATTAGGTTTATGCGCGGAGCGGACCACCCTCACGTACTAAGCAAAAGCTAAGAGGTTTTCGTGACTGCTTGCTTGACACGTAGAAACAAAAATGAGTTCAGCGAGCCTATCCGTTTCAAGATTTGTTATTGGGATCTGACGCGAGCCGATATACTTTTTACATGTTACGCCGGATGTGCGATGCCCTGAATTGCATTTGGTAGTTGTAGCGGAGACGACAAAGCTTGCTGGTCCGGAGTACGAGCAATGAGTTACACCTATTAGGAGCGACTTGAGCTCAGTGGTCTTTAGGGGCAGATCCAATATTTTGAGTTGATGGGAGCCAGGGCAGAGTATTAGCCAAAATTTTGCCCGTCAGACATTCGCACCTCGAAATGCCAAATGGAATCTGAGAGAATTTTAGGGGGGCCATGGCCTCGTTGCCCCCCACTCCTCCCGCCCCCCTAAATCCGACACTGGTCTGTAACGTAGGGCGAAATTTCAAAATCAATGCATAATGCATAACTCCTTTTGAAGGCAAATGCCCGCCGGCCAGTCGCTCCCGTAGGAAGGCCGTGCATGGTACTCCCATGCAAACTATCACTTGTTTAACAATTTCTACACTTCTAGCTATCACTGAGATTTAAGGGCTTTTGATGTATCTATACATGTAACAATCGACTGAAAAAAGCACTCTGGCATTTACCTTTCTCACTATGTTCAGTAGGCTGTCGAGGGATCCTACACAGCACTCGTTGTTTTTTCTTTCAATATCCCCTTCTAAATCCAGGTCGTTGAAGGGGTCCAGTCTATAACACGGCAAACACAGCTGTTTCCTGGTGTTTTTGTTTTTAGTCATGTTTCCCGTGCCCTGAATTGTTCCCGTTGGCACATCGGGCCTTTGAAACAGCAACAGCACAACAAATGAGGCGGTGCTAAGTAACGAAAGAGTTGCTAAGACAACAGCGCAAATGGAAACTTTTCTTTGTCTGGTATGGTCTTTTTTCAGCATGCGGTGCTCGTCTATGAGCACTAGATAGTCACTTGAGCGCTGTGTATCGTTAAACTCAAATTGCAGGTTATTTGGCCAACGGTGCAGACCATTCGGGTCGAAGTGCTCGGATCGATCGTCTCGGATTTGAAGTTCGACACTGCTGTCCTCGCGCTCTGACGTCTGGTACCCATCGTCGCTCACACTGGTGGACGACATGACGGTCAAATTGGCAGGTAGACGGCTTCACTACTGTGTTGACTACGGGCCAGTGTGCTGTGTATTCTGGTCCGTCCTGGATCATAAAACACGGTGTTTATCAGTGAACCGCCTCCCCGGGAAGATAGGCCTTAATAATTAAGAAATTGCTTTTCTTAGAAGCTCTCGAGATCGATACAGTTTTGTCCCATTTGTCGCTCACTTTTGAGAACGTTAAATTTGAAATGGTTAAGTTTCCCGAATTGAAATGTATTTGTGGTTTATTGTTAGAATCACCAAACAGCCAGTAGCAATTGCCCGATAACAAAATAGGCCGCCGGGGAAGTCCACCGCGTACACACAATTCCCTGTACATGTAACTATACAAACACAACAAAGGCAACCGAAACAGCGATCGATTCGCTGTTTGAACATATACCACGCTCGTTTTTAATTGGTCACCGATGTGATTTCAGAAAGACTTGCGTCTATTGTTTCCAATCTTCCTCTCGTTCTCAAACACGTCAGTAATACTTAGCATAGATCTTGACTACTGTGGTAAATCTTCGTTTAATAATTATGACAGTTCTTGTATTGAATTCGAACCAGCAATTCCAGATTCCTATTTATACTTTATAGACATCGTGCCAAAATTTGATTTGTTTATAATCGGGTCACTATTTGTAATAATGGAGAATAAACATTCACATACTGTTTGGCATTAATTCGTCAACAATTCCTAATGCCAAAATGTCACAAACTGCTCGCCTTTCCGAGCTGAATCATGGAGAAACGTGAAGGTCAGATATCACCGAAACGAAGTGGTCGCTGAAATGAAACTATGCATCAAATATTTCATCTGAACTTTGCTCAAATAAACTATCCCACGGCATCTGTGCCAAAACTTAGGTGTTAGATCATCTGCTGAAGACAATGCAGTTTTATGTATCCGGCTTATGTGTCACGCACTTTTTAAAAATCGCTGTGAATTATATTACTCATAGCGTATTTCGAAAATCATGGCGTGCCAACATATTTGTAAATGTCAGTAGGACTACAACTCTTAAGTTTTTGGTCAGTGACGCACTGACACTATCAAGATATACCTAACTAATCTACAATACTTTTCCAATTTTTACCACCGCAGATTAAATAGAAATTAAGCGAAATCGAAAGAAACCCGTTCATTGTACCACTTCATGTTGCTATGATTTTCATCAGGTAAGGGACAGGGGTGAAGAGGTGTGCTCGTTGGGGTTGCCTAGTCCAGTCCAGTTGTGAAGTACCGAGTCGACGCAGGCTACTTTATTGAGAGTAGACCTCCAATGAGAACTGCCGCGTGCTCCTCCTGTAGAAAATAAATCTTGATTTTGACCAGTTACGGTTACGAAGCTTTCCTCAACTTGTTCCGTACGGGTCAAGTTAACTTACTTGAGCTTGATCTAAAGTAATGGAAAGCTGTCAGTTTTTCAAAGGCTCAAAATTTCTTCCAATCTGAGTGGCAACATCTACATGTAGGTACGCGGTAAAACGAGAATTTTCAACGAAATTCGACTTGATGATAATTGGCAGATTTTGCGGCAATATTCATTTCTAAATTCGAGCTTGAAACTACACAATAGTATAAATCTCAAGCACAATAGTATGAAACAAGTACATTTACTGGAATACTTTTGATAGAAGACTGGCGTCTAATTTTCTTATTTGTCCAAAAAGTGGCTTCTCTTGGCGCATAAGTCGAGTCCTTTACGCATTAGACTTACGACCCTATACTATTTGAAGCGATTCTAAGGCATTTGTGAGACAGAGCAACAATTAACATAGGATTTGCGATAATATACAAGTCTGTGTGAAGTTTAAGTGGAGACAAAAATTGAATTGTTTTGTATTGTGTTAGAGCGTGTCGTCTGAGGTGATGACGACTCACGTAGTTTTCTTTCCATTTCCTGATTCAGGACACGTATGTGTTACAAATTTACAATCGGTTTTCATTCTTTGGACTAGAAGCGGAAATTGCTATTTGCCCTGTCTGTAAGATATTGAATACTACATAGATATGGGCCGATCCCGAGGTTGATAAAAGGGCCGGGGTCTATTCGTTTTACTTGAAATTGATTTAAACATTTTCCATTCAACTTTAGTACGATCTCCACTTAAGTGTCGATTATTCCGAATTTAAGCATATTATGGTTCACGTGGATGTCTGCATAATCCTACTATGCACTTGACCCCATCATTAGATCTATAAGTCTGAGTCTGAACTCTTAATCTCGAGATTAAGTTACTTGAAATCTCGAGTTTTCACTTCAGTTTCATAGCTAAAATCTAGGGTTCATCAAGGGCGAATTTGGGCTTCTCAGTCACTTGCGAAATTCATGTAATACTCGAACACGGAATATTAGACAATTATCTTGAGCTCGCAATAAAAGAAAACGAAAAATGTTTAAAATATCTTCTAGTTCAAAAGATGAGACACCGGGTCCTGGCTTGTCAAGTGGACCCTGAGGTCGAGTCGCGTTTCAAGATTGTGACTTGGTATTCCCAAAGGCTCGGTCTAAACTTTTGAATTAGAACTCTTCCGTTATTACATTAGTCGGTGGGTCAGATTTTGTAGGGCCTCTAGAAAATGGTTTTTGTGAGTACTTTAGGGGGGCAATTTTATTTTGGTGTTTTTTAATTCATTTATTAGAGTGTTTTCATAATCTAAAAAGTTCCCACATATAAAGTTGCACATTTTTGAGAAATTTGAGTTTGAAGTTACCTAATAATCACCAAAGAGCTTAGTATACTTATATTTGTAAAAACAATAGTTTTGGTGACTTTTTGTAAAACAAGTAATATGGTCCCATCAGTGCCATTGTATTGAACAATATTACACTCACATTACATGTTTTACTATTGTAAATTAATTGTAACCAGCGAAATTTAAAAAATGTAAAGAGACACCTAGTGGCAAAAATGCAAACTAAGTCTGAATGTTAACAGGAAGTTATTCTGGCATTGTCAGGCAACAAAAATAACACAAAACACTTGAGACTGGGCAAAATTTGTGCCTCGATGACTAAAACATTGACTAATGGTGTAAAACACAGCTTGTTTGCATAATACACCAGAAATACCGTGTTATAGTACAAAAACAATATAGTTGAATGATCTCTGTGAATGTGCACAAACACTGTATGAAAATAATAGATTATTCTGACAGCGTTTATCAAGCAGTATGAGACAAATACATGACAATGATCAAAGTATGTACTTTCTATGACTTAATCAACAGATAAAATTAACTTTTTAATACAAAAAAGGAAATAATGTGGTTGGAGGTCTATTTAGGGTTGACTTGTCAAAGAACTATCCAATGTTATGAAGTCAGTGTTGCTGATGTTACTACAGTTGTCACAGCTGCACATTTCTGTACAGCATTGCAGCACAAACTCAGTTTCCCAGCACACTTGTTCTTTTTGCACTTGCAGCGTTCATCGTTTAGTACTGTCAATGGAGATGCAGTCATTGCCATACATATTGCTCCACCGCCAAGGAGCCAACTATGGTCGATTAGAGAGGGTACAGCACTGCACACTGGTGATTAGCCTGCAGGCAATGAAGGGTCAAACACTAAGTTCTTGTTTGGAGGCGGGCACTATTTGGGCAAACGTTTGATTCAAAATATGTTATAATGGGCTGTGTTAATTAGAGTCAGCAAGTGAATTACTGAACACTAGCCTCAATTCACTTTCGTATCTCTTAGTCGGGCACAAACTACAACAGTGAGTAGCTTCAACAATATTTCTTAAGATTGCCTATCCAAATAACTTCATGCACACCAGCTTTCTGAAGAACAGCTTCAAAGTCTTGCTTTAGTTTTGAAAGGCAAATGACATCTCCTTGTGTAAGAAGCTTCGATTCAATGAACTCCAAACAAAACTGTAGAAAAACATCTCTGAAAACTGTGAATTCGTCACTCTTCACAATCGTTGTCTTTCTATTTTTTATAGCATGATGATCTGTGATACTTGGCTTCTAAGACACAAGGTCTTTATCTTTGAATTTCATTTGCATATTCAGGGCTCAGGACTGAGCTGTTGCTTGCGATACAAGACCAACTGAAAAAAACCTGAACTGTTAACACTAATTTAACATTCAACTATGAGTGAGTTGGCATGCAACTTTTTCAGACGGACTTATCAGGAACTGATCCACCACCAGCCTAACAAATTTACATGCCGTCTGATCTGTAGCCTAATATTTTTTTGTTGATCGTCTAATAATTAAATCAGTTGCTGCAACTGAAAATAAATCAGTTGATATACCAGTGCAGTGATTGAAATTTATTTTTTTTAAATCAGATGCTCAAACCATAGTCAATCGATTTACACTTATGGTAATCGACGTTTGACGAAATGGACAGTGGCTTCCATCGTCCTCAAATTTCGACGGCGACAATGGCTACTTAGGCACTTTAATTTAATTATCATTGCAGCTACCTAAGTAGTTAATGTTTACAAAAAATTGAGACTACGGCAGGGGATGACGGCCACTTGGGCATGTTGTTTGCAACCATCTACTCCATTTAACCTTCTCAAAAATTTTTTACTTAAAGTGCTTTAAAATCACACCCACAGTACAACGCCATAGAATTATCCCTTAGCGCAAGCAGTGTCAATGTGGCAACTGATTGGAGTGTTCGAAAAACAGGATTGCAGGAGTATTTGTTTAAACTGGGAACAAATGAAAACATTAACGACCTCCTCCGAGGCATCTCTCTACGCGGTACTTCTAAACTTATAGGAACATAATTTGCCGAAAAGTATCCGGCATATGGAGTACCTATTACATCGGTCTCAAACTGTTCCTCGATAGAAATGCGTATAGATTGTGGGCTAGTAAGGAGCATACAAACCGTCATGCGTGAGACCCGGCCAGCATCCCGTTCAGTAATGCTGGGAACTCGCTAAAAAGCAAAACTTCGCGAGATTGCGTGAGATATTGCCGTGTATTTTAAAGGAGAACACGTGACTTTGGCTAGATTTAGCTAGGTCCTAGCGTAGGTCCTGGCGTTACTGAACGCACTCCAGGTTCTGCAGGTTGTTGACTTGCCATGTCTTATATTTGGAGCATGATCTCAAGCGTTAACATGACCACCAGTGTAAGACCAAAAGTCACTTCTCATTCACAGTACACGAAACTCAGTTTTGGTCCGAATTTTTCATCCAGTTCTCTGAAACAAAATGTTCTCTAACCCTGGGCAACCCTCAAAATTTTGGAGGAAAATTTGAAAACTCCTTTCAAAGCCTGCTAAACTGACAAGCGTGACATACGCTTTTAGCGATTTACAACGTAACTGTAGGAAAAGAATACAACCAACTGAAGGATTATAACATCCAATCTGTGAGATAAGGAGTATGAGTTTTTAGTTGATTTTTACCTTAAATTTCCAAGATTGACCCCATTGGTGCATTAGCACGTGACAGAACGAGTCTCGATTGAAATCATCAATGACCAACAATTTTATAGCGGCAAACGGTCAAATCAAAGTTACTTTCTTTGACGGAGCCTGGCGTGCGTTCAGTAGACGCTAGGACCTAGCTAAAACCTAGTCAAAGTCACGTGTTCTCATTTGAAATGCACGACAATATCTCACGTAATCTCGCTAAGTCTTGCTATTTAGCGAGGTCCTAGCGTTACTGAACGGGAGGCTGGGTTTATGGCCGCTTGAAAACTTATCATATGTCAAAGCAATTAGACTTCACTACTGCTAATTATTGTAAATTGCTTGTATGACAAACTTTTGTAAGTGTGAAGTGACTATACAAGTACTCAGGCACAAGTCGGTGGGATTTGTTCAGTTAGAAGTACCGTGCATAGAGAATCCTACACGAGTCTCAGGTTTATGGCACGGGCAAAATCTCTTGGGAATTTCGGCAAAATCCCGAGACTTGCCGATGCATTTTGATTAAATTTCCAAGAGGTTTTGCCCATGTCATAAATCTGAGACGAGTGTAGGACTTGTCTTCTCACATGAATCGTAAAAACGATCTTTTTTGCCGAAAAACTCGACGTGTCTAAAATTTTCAACCACATGATGCAACTTTTGTAAAAACACACTTGCGCAATGTAAAGTAATTCAATTACCGTTTGTTAATAGTTTTATTTAAAGTTTAATTGTAAATTGCGTTCAGCTTTCGTAGCAAATATTCGAGTTAGAATCAAATAAATAATCTTTTAAGTTGCAATATCAAAACTAAAATAGGGTTTATAAATAACAGTCAGCAAGGTTTCCCCGCGCGTGAGCACTGAATTGACCTTGAGACAGCACAGCTAGACAGTCTTGCTACGTATCTTGATTAGGGGCTCGTCTCCGTTTGAATGAATGAGGATATGGAATTCGCCGTCGAAGATGAGTCTATTTAAGAAGTTCGTTGCATGTCCTTCCGAGTGGGAGTACGTACAGTTGCGACACCCGATTTGTCAATCATAACCTTGTTACCTTTTCTGAATTCCAGCATTATTTGGTTGGCGCGAATTTGGCGGTTGGGTTGTTTTAGTGTTTTGCAGACGATAAAATGTAAGGCGTATGGATGTCTACTTTGCACTACTTTGTGATTCGTGGCACATGGCATTGGCCGGGCTCACAAACGTGGAAATTTCAAATCCTCAGCAAAATGAAAACTACTTGGCGCCCGGGGTCAAAATTATTGGGAGACCAATCTTGGGATCCCCGTGCTGTCTCCCTCCCTGTTCAAACCCCGTTGTTGACGTTTGACACAAAAGGTCAAACCTGCAAAACTTTAAAATAATACAGATTCATGACTTCGACTACCGGTATTATCGGATATTAACCCTGTCTTAGCAATTAACATTTAAAAACAATGTTTAGTAGACAGTGACTGTCGTAGTAAATTTAGAGGTAAGTATGCGCCCGGATCGATCGCCGGAAAGGGGCATTACCCATTTCCTGTTATCCTTTCCCAGCAGCCCTTGAAGGTTAGATGATGACGTATTTGGCAAACCCTTTCCGGTTTTTACTTTATATCCTTTCCTATTATGGAGCCAGGGGGATCCAATCATGATGAAATCACCACCCCCCCCCACCAAGTGATGAAGGGAGTTAACTGTCCCTCTTATCCACTTTCTTGATGACATACCCTTTCAATTCAAGGGTTCCTTTTAAACGTCTTCCTCTCTTGGAACGGCTATGGGCAATGGTTCCTTTGCCCCGGGATGTCACCTACTCATGAGGGGTAGTATTTGGTCGAGAAAACCACAGCAATTTCGAGACATGCGACCCACCCATCCAAATATTGTGATGCTATATTGAAAAACAATAGAATTGGCCGCCAACCTAACGACAGATTTTTGATGATCTTGAAGACCACAATTTGTGGATTACACAGGATATTCGTGGTGGTTAATAACGATGAAAATTTTCTTAGAATATTATTTCTTTTGAAGATCGTTTATAGGAAAGCATTCTTGACGGAGAGAGAGTTTCTCGTACGAAAGACGCAAACGTCAGGTTATGATTGTTGATTACCCTCTAGAAGTTACACCAGAGGGCGTGCTCGGTGACCCTTTTAGTTTTTCATTGTTTTGCCACGTGACCACCCTATGTGTCAAAGTTTAATAATTTCTTCTGATAACCTCCAAAGGTTCATTGGTGTTTGATTTGCATGTTTATGTATCAAAACATATGAAATGATGCTTAGATACTTTTGATATGAAATGTCAGCGTATCTTGAAGGAATTTGATAATCCTTCAGTGCAAGCTGAAAAGTCGGGCCTTCCCCAAAGTAACGACTTGCACTAAATGTTCTGAAATAATCGTCTAAGAGATTGGCGTTTCTGTGAATTTTGACTTGAGCTGATGAAATTCTTATTAGGGATCATCTACCACAAAGTCATCTACCCGTGCTTCAACAAGAGGTTTTAAAATGGCCCTAAAGGCAATATACCAGGGCTCCTGAAGTCTCACACTTTCAAAGTTTGTCTTCAAGTCATGACCTAATAAAGTGAAATTTCTCCAAATTGGCCTTCACTAAAGTGAATCTTGATCTAATGCCTCATTTCCACTCTCCAAACTAGACGCAAACTGGAACCGTTTCCGTGTTTATTGAAGTACGAGGTGGTGTCCTTAGGCCTCGTATTTCACTGCCTCGGTAGAATAATCTTACGCTACTTTTATATCCCCTAAAATATCATTGTGGTAGCACGTCTTTTTGATATCCTAATAATTTAAAGTGGATTTCGTTATAACACCTCGTTTAAGATCAAAATCATATCCTCAACAAGTAAGACGCGTTCAGGTCTAAAAGGGGATTCTTTCTCGTGAAACGTTAAACTACGAGAACCTGAGTTTCTGGTAGTATACCGCTATCCAGAATTTGCACCGTAACAGCATAATCTGGCGCATGTTCCATAGACGCGAGAATCTCACGAAAACGCAAGGTAACCCGTCATCTTGTGTGCGTGGAATTGATGACGACCAGGCGGGGAATCTGAAATTTGGAACCACATGGAGGAGGGGGGGGTTCGCGATGTCGATTCAGTCTGTGCCCGCCAGCAATGTTCTTTCTCCTACGTCCCTGGACGCAAATGAATGTAAGTGCAGTGCGAAAAATATATGGACTGACTAACATATGTTTCGCGGGTAAATGAGTAAGGGCAAACTTATGTGTCTTAATTTTGGGACAGCGCACCTGCGTAGGTCCATGGTCAGCAAGCGTGGTGTTGGGGACCGTTAAATCTGCAGCTATGTCAACCCAGCCGTAAACTATACAGGGCAAAACTGACCTTTCAGTATACGACTAAGATCAGATGTGTCACGTGATAGTGTGCAGCAGTTGCTTGAAACTGATCAAGTACATGTGAGTACAGAGATGTATCTTACAACCATGATCTGTAAAATAATTTTATTACATACTTGTATCTGGATTGAAAGTGAATTTTAATACAAAAAATCCTTAACTTTCATTACAACTGGTCAAACACTTGCACAATTACCTCTGTTAAGAAACTGTCCTGGGGCCTGTTCCAACAAACTGACTAAGTTCATTTTTTACTTAAGTTTAAGATTTGTCTTAACTTCCACATTCGGTAAGTTAGTCAAAATTAAGATAAAACTCATGTCAAACACACAAGTCAAACTTAAGACCTTTTTCTTGAATTGGTTATGACACAAGTTTAACTTTTATTTTAAAATTTACTAAAATTTAAGATTCGTCTTAGCTAAGTCACTTTTTTTAGAACGGGCCCCTGGTAGTCGATCAATGAAGTGATGTGAGGTTCGACGTCCACTTAGTTTTCAATCACGACTGCGTCAAACAAATTCAAAACTCATGTTTGCCGAGAGTATATTCTTTTGATCCAGAAATAAATAACTTATCATAATCCAAATTGGAACGCATTTTACGATAAGAATTACCCCAGGTTTAGTAGCTTTGTGAACTGCAGATGTTTTACATTTAACAAAACACGACGCTAGTGAATGCAGCAGTTCCATAGAGCATTTTGATTTGCATAGCTTTCTAGCACAGAGGTAACACAATCATATGCTATTACTATTTACAAAAACACAGGCAGAAAGTAATTTACATTGAGCAAAAACAGCAATGGGACTCTTTATCCGTGAGCGTTCATGAAAAAGAGCAGGCTACAAATGTTCACGAGACGATGTTTCAACATAGTACCAAATCACACTGCACTGGCAATTATAAATAAAACATGAGCACACCCAGCCTTCAATATGGGGGGCTCGAATTCCTGACGTTGTGGACTTTTGCTAACAAAAAAAAACGTGAGCACCACTGTGAAGTGCGCGTTTGCGATTATTTAGTCCCACTTGTTTGGACTTTTTGTCTCTCAGGGCCGGACCTTCTTGCCCACTTCGTCAAATGGGGGGCTCGTTCAAGCCCCCCNCATGTAAAATCAGCCTCTTCTAAACATAAAAACACACACTGATGCGTGATTCATGAAAAACATTACTCGTGTCCCCATGGGCGGCGCAGCACTGAAACAAGTGGGGGCTATAGCCCCCAACCCCCTATGGTGCGCCGCCCATGGTCCGTTCAACTCAAGTTTCCCATGTCAGATTTCCCGTCGAGTAATTCAGTAGTAACACGTAGCGCTAACTAGGTCAAACCGAAATAGCAAACTTTGAATTACCGGCGGTGAAACTTTCCGTTGAGGCAACATTTGGCCATCTAATGTGGTTAAGCACGCGAGTAGTAACAGGGGCGGACCCAGGATTTTGAGTTAGGGGGGGCAGGGCAAAGTATAAGCCAGGATTTTGCCCGTCAGACATTCGCACAACCCCCTTCTGCCAAATGAAATCTGGGAGAATTTTAGGGGGGCCATGGCCCCCTTGGCCCCCCTCTAAATCCGCCACTGTAGTAAGATGTCGATGTCTCCGGGTCACGTTTTCCTGAAGTTCGCCTCAGTATTTATGCTGTTACATAGCCCTCGTTACAAAGAAAATACAATTGAAGCCTCAAATCAAATTGCAATTTCATATTATAACTATCACCGATCATTTCGGCATCGGTTGACTATGACAGTGAAGCCTGCAAACAACAGACGAATTATCTGCCAAGTTACTATGTCCGAACAACCCGGCAGCATTCACCCACTGCCACCTGAATGCAACATCAAGCGCTGTTTTCGACATTTAGATGTTATTCTTAAGAGAAATCCGCATTTTGTCAATTCGGGTCTCTGTAGAGCGAAACACTAAAAATCGACTTGTTCACCCGACTTACGGTTCTTCACCACGCTACCGTCCAACTCGGATAGCGGACTCATGGATTAAAAAAAAACAAGACCAAGTTTTCCCCTGAAACATGAACCAAAACAATGGTTTCTAAAGATGGCATCGCACGTCGCATAAGGACGAATAACAGAAAGAGACAAACAAAAATACAAACCGTGGTATTGCCGAATAGGAATCTCTTAAAAAAGCAGTACCGTATTCATTGGGCAAAATGCCAACGAGTGTTTGGCTCGTGTGATGATACCGTGTTTGTGTTCGGGCCACCTGTAGCAGTCGGCTTGAACATAGTCTTCTCGCGAAAAAAGTGTGAAAACCAATGAGTACAATCCAAACGAACACCTACATTTTTCACTATGACGATTGATTGTCACTGGGAAATCGTTTTCAAGAACGTTCACATGATTAAAAGCACTTTTTTGATAGAGTAACAACACTAATGCCAGAATTAGGTCTTTGCTTTTGGAGACGAAGCAACGGAATTCAACTATTCAATATCGCCATAGGCTCTCTAAGCCTTACGTAAGTACATTTTTATCTCAAAGCCTTTCTACAGGCATATGTTCATTTGTAAGACGGATCGCTATTTGTTTTGCTATCCTCTGAAGATAAAAAGTCAATGGGTCAAGATATTTTGTCATACATCATACCATAAGGGCACCAAAGAAAGTGTACTTGCGGTCATTTTGTACCAAACTGATGTTAGAAGCTTTCACCATCAGTTGGTCGCCGGCTCTTAGCCAAACAACCCCACCAATGTAGTTGGTGGACTCTTCAAAATCTTTGTCTTTCGACACGCATTTCGTCTGTTTCGACTTGAAAGCCTCTTTTTCTATCCCTGAGTGTGATTTGTAGATGGCGTGCCAAACGTACTTGTGCTGGAACGGAGATGGCTTGGGAGTGGAACGGTGCACGAACTCGACGAAATGAACCTGACTGTAAACGTAATAATGGCCTTCCTCGAGAATCTTCAGCCTGCCGTTGTTGAGGGAGAAACCACGGTCAGCTGTAGTTCCCTTGCCTTTGTGAACCCACTTGGTAATGGGCTTCTCACCTGCGTGAGAAATTCGTAATATGGAACCACGTAACGTTGAAAATACGGTACGTGTCTAAGTTGTTTACTGAAAGGGGGTCACTGCGTAAAGTCAAATTGTATCATAACGCAGTTCTCTTTTCCGTTTTTCTTCAGTTGTTAAGAATAATTCAACATCGATATTATCATAAGTGTATAAAACACACACTTTCCTCTAAAAAGTAGATAAATGTCGACATTTTGATAGGTCAGCGTTTGTTTACGTGCAGGTATGCTTTTTAAAGTTTAAAAACTCATTCAGCCTGTACAAAATAACCCGGATGTGTGATTTGTTGCATTTCCAACGCACAAAGCGTTGAACTTTGTATTTTGAATCTTTGTCTTCCGACTTCGAAAGCGCGTGCTTGCAGCAAGCCTTGGCCCCTCCCTTTCTAGTGCTGCCTGTACGTACATACAATCAAAGATTTTATAGATACCTTTGATTCAATGCAGAAAATGACCATAATCTTCAACCATGTGGCAGGGCTTAGAGTACCTGCCAGCTTCGTTTATCAACACTTTTCACCGAACGTTTAGAAAACCATATTGCCTACCTTGGTTTATACACGTAATTTGACGTAACTGATCAGGTTTTACTGACGCTTTGGTGTCAATACTTACCTTTGTACTTTTCCATTTTTCCTTCAGCAACTAAGTGAATCACAGGCTTTGGAGATTGCTTGACATCGTGGGGAGGATTTGCTGTAAACAAAACAAATGATCTGGGTTCCAGACTACCACAAGTGACAGAGTCAGCTTGTGAACAAGGATACATTTATACTTCAGGCAAGAAACAAAAATCAGAATCATTGTGTAATACAGATCACTGGTACATAAACTGCAATAAAATATCAAAATAAAATGAAAACACTTTCATATCAGAACGCACCAAGCTGTCATTTATCAACGCTTTTTGCAAAACGTTTAGAAAACGATATTGCGTATCTCGGTATGTACGCGTAACTGATCTGATTTTGTTGACCCTTTCGGGTGTCAACAGTTACCTTTGATCGTTTCCATTTTTCCCCCAGTAACCAAGTGGGTCACAGACCTTGGATATTGCGTGTTCAACTCAGCTCGCTTGGCGTCGTCGGGGGGATTTGCTGTGAACAAACCAAGTGATCTGGGTTCCAGACTACCACAAATGAACGACTTCGTCAGCTTGTTAACAATGATAGGTTTGAAGGTAAGACAAAAATAACAGTACCAATCATTAAGTAATGCAGATCACAGCTACGTAAACTGCAATAAAACAAAATAAAATAAAATAAAAACACTTTTATAATAGAAATCCCTGAGCTGGTACAGTTCAAATACATGAGGGTTAAACATTTTTTAAATGCTGAAACAAAAAGTCCGACTAAACGAGACAAAAGTCCACAGGAATTCTGCGCGGATGTACGATTCGTAGGCCTGAACCTATAGACCCGTTTCATTGTTTTTTTTAGTCCTCGTTGATTTTTGTCAGTGAAAGGTACGCATACCGAAAAATTCGAGCCCCCTCAATATTTTAGGCTGGGTGCGCGCATGGACATGAACTATAAAATAGTAACAGTCATTTGAGAGAGACTTTTCGTCATTTTTGTTAAGAACCCCGGAAAAAATTTGCGACACACGTCCACGTTTAACGAAACGTACTAATCAGTATTTTTAAAAACTAGTAGCATTTATTAGCAGAAAATGAAACCTGTCATTCTGCAATTGCCTGTATGAAAATCGCGAGCACGTGATGTGGGTGGTTACTTGTGCCGCTTCCTTCAACCGCTTTGCGTCCTGTAGCCCCCCCCCCCCACATATTTCAGTGATGGGCAGCCCATGACAATGGTTTGGTCTGCACAAAAATGCGGAGGGTTTATTGTTTAAAGACAAAAACACCGACATCAAGGTTAAGAAGGAAATATGGGCAACTTTCGTCATTTCGGAATACAATTGAATAAATAAAATAATAACACGTTTTGCCGCAATTTATGTGTCGCCTTGGAAGATACTCTCCACCTTCCCTCCACATTTCCGTTAGAAGTCTCACAAAACGAAATTATCATCAAGTGGTGAAAAACTGAGCTTCCGAATAAACTTATTTTTTCGAAAGAACAAACTTTACTGAAATTAAGTGGCACAGCTTTGGTATTATGACATCTTCAGTCGAGTCAAGTGACAGAAACGACGGAATAAAAAGGACAACATGAATCTATCGCGACACATTTCGGCTATCGTGTCCATTACGAAAATTTACATACACGTATCAGTTACACGTACAGAGTGCTTAAAAACCGTAAATCTTCTCCGTTAATAAAAGACGACAAGCATGATAACAAAATCGTTTTCTTTGCGAGCACATCCAAGATACCTCTCTCTATATTAGAAAATGAAAATTAATTTGATATTGTACTTACACTTATAACTGGATGACTCAAAATCTGCACGCCACAATACCTTTTTCAGGTAAAACAATTTGGAGCTCCAGTTTGAGAGCTCAGAGATAAAATTTTGGGTCCAGGCATACATGTATCAAACAGAACCCTGTTTTTTAATTCAAAATATGTCAACTCAATGCGTAATGTACGTTTTCAACCAAATTTTTCTCAACAAAGGACACACGTATCTATATACAATCAGTTTGTAGGCCAAAATTGTGAACAGGCTGTCGCAAATATGTTCACAAAATACCTGAATAGTAGAAAATGGTTTTCCTAAGAACTAAATGCGATCTTTGAATTGCAGAAAGCACAAAGGTTCGCACCTAGACCTGCAGTGAGAGTCAACCGTGGAGCCTTTTAGAAGGACAGCAAACCCGGTTTCGGCCTAGTAACAAATACTAAAACAACTTTCCCATTCAGGTCTCCGAACAAAATAAAGCTTTGTAAGCCTCTTCAACTTTCAAAAGTTTGGAAGGAAATTTGAAAAAATCGTTTCGAATTCTGCTAAATGAGTAAGGGTGACCTACGCTTTTAGCGAAATACACGGCAACTGTAGGAAATGACCACCCACCATGGACCGTTATGTCCAATCTGTGACACAGGGAGTATGAGTTTTTAGTTGGTTCCTGCCTTTAATTTATGAGATTTACGCCAATAATGCATTAGCAGGTGACACAACGAGGATTGGTTGAAATCGTCAAAAAAGGGCTCAGTATCCTTTTCTTGAACTTGCCAAACAAAATTTTAAATTCCTGGCTAAGGAAAACACAATTACTTCTCCGTCTTTGAGCTCATATTTTAGGGTTTTTTTACGAACGTTTTTAGTTACCTTGTATTTAGGCAACGCTTTTTGTGACGAGTCTATACTGGCACGGGTTCACTTCCAAAATTGTGTTTGTAGGCTATTTTTTCAACCACTGTTCACAAGTTACAAAGTCGTGAATTATTTACCTCTACGTTGTTCTTCTCTACAAGTGCAATTTGAAATCTGAAAGGAAGAGGAAGTAAATATACCTCACCTCGACAATATATCTTTTAAGCCTCTAAAATAAATAAATTCTGCATGATTAGAACTAACAAAATAAGATATAAATGACGATGACTCATAGAAAGGTTTGTATAAGGGTTATTCGCAGGGACCAGATGCAATTTAAATACACCAACTGTGGCTTAATTAAACTCATTGTACAGTACAAAGGCGGTCAATCAGGTGGTTGACTGTTGAGAATACTAGACGTTAACAACACAACGGAGTTGAAAAAACATCAATGGAATGCGTAGCGGAGACCGGAGTTGGTTCCGCCTCGGGCATCTTCGGCAACTGGGCATACCTAACACAAAAAACAAGATACGGCGTTGGTGCTATTGGTAAAAAATCACCTGGTTTACAGTTATTGTGAAAGTAAAACAGTGAACTTTTGAAGGTATACATCAGACTAGGAAACAAAAAATGTTCCACTTGCTAGGCTCGCTTTTGTTTCAATTTTCGTTGTTCCTCACTAGATGCCCCGGATATAATTCATATAAACAGACGTGTATTCCTGTGGAGAAACGGCAGTGAAAGTAAGGATCATTCAACTATCATGCAATAATTCTGCAGAGCCACGAAATAATTTTTAAAAACTATGGGCGTAAGCCAAGCCAGTAGAACACTCACGCAAATTCACGACTTTCACACAAATTGCAAGCGAATACTCTCTCTCAAACACTTACAGCTTTCACCGCGTTAATGAAATTCTCGATATCAGGAAAGCAGCACATCTGGACTCCTTCTTTCACGAAGTATTTCTCAATAGCTTCACCCAAAGATCGCTCACACGGCAGACAGAAGTGCTTGGACTGCACGTTTTTCTCGTAACTGTTAACCGATTGTCCAAAGACATCCAACCTTCCCTCTAAATCCAAATTTTTCAAAGCAACATACACTACAATTGCAGCGAGAATGAATTCGCTGATGATGAGAACAAAAATAACGCGTTTAAATGCTGTAGTGGAGCTGCCATCTCTTTCTTCTTGCACGCGCTCACATTCGCCGTGGCTCGACGATTGGTCCATTACTTTCAACGGAGTCGTGGATTCACAGGAGGACACCAACGAAACTTCACTTGGTTTTGATCCAATTCGAGCTACTTTGCATCTTTGTCCTTGCCACTTCGACATTGTTTTCGAAAATATAGTCAATCAGTTCAGTTGAAAAAAGTATGTACACTCTACCCCGTTTAGTAGCTCGTCGCCCCCGGAGCTGCGCAAAAAGCGTATTGGGAGGCCAGCGCCTGGCAAATTGTCAACATGAAGGATAACGAAACTACCTTAATCGGTCATACATTTAGGTCACGATATACAAAAAGACAATAAACCTATTTGTCTATTTCGAAGAAATGTTCATATCCGCCATGACACGATGCACCTAAGACTTGCGGATTGTTGTGAGGTGAAAAAATCAATGTAAATAATGTTCGGAATTTGTAAATAAAAGTGCATTTATGTATTGAAGTTGACTGTTTATTGAGTAGTTATATAGAGTGATAGGAATCCATGTGCGTGGTTCAGTTGGATTCCCAGTTAAAAGTGATGCAATTCGTGGGGCATCAATGAAGCATGAATATCATGCACAAATCTGATCAGAATTACATAAGCCGACTCTTGATCCACCCTTCAACAGCTGTTTCGCCGATAGGAGGCGTTATTGTGGCGTGGGTCGTGCAGAGGCACTGTAAATTTCACACTGGGTATTGCGTTGTAGTGCACTGAAAAAAAAAAACAAAACCGGCGTAAAAGTCCAAAACATTTTCAGTTGTGAGCATAAAACTGGCATTATAAAGAACAGTCGGTGTTTCACAAGTACATAAATACGCAACAGATTAAAGTAACCTCGTTGATGAGTGCCCATGTGGGACTGATTCATGAAATCAACCACAGTCACAGGTTGCATAAAATGTTCATGGCTTACTGAAAAACCACCACTATTTACTTAATTGTGGAAATCTCTCTGAAAACGGATTAATTTTATTGCACGGTGCCAATTTTATTTTAACTTTTTTAATTATGTTTTCTATTTGATTTCTTGCCCAACGTCGGCAAAAGTAAAACTTTCTCTGCAGGTTTGTAGCACCTCGAATTTTAGCTTTTTTGTTCCAACACAAAAAGTCGCAGTTATTTTTTTAAAGTTTACTACTTATTTTTCGATTTTTAGAGACACATTAGAATGCACAATTTGTACACAAGAGCTAGCCAGTGGCAGGAACACAATTTCACCGTTGCATTTCACTCAGTATCAAATAGTCAAAATGAATTTGATAATGAAGTTTTGTCATTATACATGTCATTATACATGTCATTATACATGTCATTATACATGTCATTATACATGTCATTATACATGTCATTATACATAGCCATATCACGAAATTTGTCAAATTCAAATACTCTTGATAAATAAACTATTGCTATATGATCAACGTGATACAATTCTAGTGTTCTAAGATTTTGTCGTGGAGTATCGTGGATACCCGACACTCTTTTCATGTTGATTGACTGTCAGTGCCCTAACACTGTGTCCATAAGAAGGCAAACATTAAGGGGGCAGGGCGTAAACCAATTCGCCTTCTCTAAACTTGCCCCCCACCTCTATGATCCCAATTTTAATGCCCCCTCCCCCCCCTGTCGCTGCCACTGC
>NMRA01000052.1:193898-211343 GCA_002633005.1 Phoronis australis
AATAGAATTCTATCGCAGGTTGCGAAATTCGGAGAAATGCGGGAATATATAACATTATCATGGAATTGAGTGGACGTAACATCGACTCGAATACTTGTGTTGTATAGTTTCGTCTATTTCGGACAGCGAAAGTGAGGCTTAAGGTCAAGATTCGCTTTGCTAGGGCCCAGTTAGGAGAAAGTTCATTTTATTACTTCCGTGTCCCAAGAGTGATGAGGCTCTAGTTTGATTGCGTATGCATTGTATTTGGGCTCATGAATATTCATGAAAAGGCTCTAGTTTGATTGCGTATGCATTGTAGTGGGCGCATGAATATTCATAAAAATGACTTAAAATGATTTTGGGTTCTTTTTGTATTATTTCTGTGCATCGAAAAAAAAATTCTTGAAGAATATGAATTTGATAAATACTAGAAGGTGATGACCAATACATGGTTTTGTAAATTTCTACCACTGAAAACTTGAACAGAACGTTGCTTGATTTGTCAAAATTGAGAAATAAAGGCGAGAAGATTATCATTTCTACTCATTCAACCAAGACAAACAACTATAACATATTTATATTAAATTTACAATAATTTCAGAGGAGTCTTATACACTTTATCTGGCAGGAGTCCCCCCCCCTCGTTTGGCCGTAGTGGGCAAAGTTCCGCTTTAGAGAAACAAAAGCTCCGAAAGAAGTAGAAAACGAGACAAAAGTCCACCAAAAAGGCAGGAACTACCAAAATTCGGCAAATGCCCAATTCACAGCTCTGAGCGTGCCCCGTGGATCTTAATAAAAGATCCAAATTCTCGAAAATTCGAGCGCCCTTTTTTTAGGTTAGGTGTGCATGTTGGTCAATTGTGTTGATTCCGGGAACGACGCACGCATTCAGCGAGTTCAAATGATTATCTCCGCTCGTATTCGCTATAACAGCTCACGGAGCGCCTATTCCACATGGAAAAGGTGAGTAAACCCGCTTTTGGTGTGCGCTCTTTCCGAAGGCCACAGAAATGATAACTTTACGAAAATTCATTGAAACTTCCGAGAATCAATGTACGACATAAACACTAATCGTTAGCAGCCCCATTTATGAAACCCCGTGGCCCCGATTTCGATGTGCATACATTACTTTTGGGACACACCCCCGAAGTGACTGAAATTCATCAACCTACGTCACGATTCACCTAATTAGAGGTTTATTTCAGATTGGCACAAATTTTCCTAGTATGCATTGTACTGTTTGGGGTTTGGGTAAATAGACTGCTTTCCGAATTTCACCAAGCATTTAAGCTGAGAATCGTCATCCATTTCTTCCAGAGTTAGTTTTTAATTGTCAAAAATTGTGGTTATATGTAAATCAGAAACCAATGAACCCTTGTAGGTTACCATGTTATGTTTTTGTACAAAAAAATATAAGGAATATTCTAATTTTTGCAGTGTGAATATCCCATTCAGTTGACCATACACTCAACTTAAAAGTAGTTGAAAAAGTTTTGAAATCTTTTTTTCTGTGAAAGTCAACTGCGCTTCAAGGTTTGATTATGTGTCACAACATAATTCATATTTTTCTAAATTTTACGTATCAATCGTTCTTTTAATGCATGCGTTGTAACTTTTTGCTTTCTTAATTCAAGTTATCAAGGCCCCAAATGTAAAGGCTCTTAATTAGAGAAATAGCCATGTTGGATGGTGAGGCTTACAGCCTCCAATCCTTTTTCCATGCAACTTCTTATTTTTCAAATCATGCTTGTCGAATTCTAATGTAAGGAAATACCTGGTCGCCATGGTAATAATTAGGCATATTCACTTTCATATCATGTAAATTTATTTTTTGTTGGATAACGTTTGTAATGCTTAAATGTTCTAAAGTACTGTGCATTTTAAGTTACTTACTTTGGTAAAAGTTTAGATCATTTTGACTCGCATATAAACTTTACTGTACTGAGATTATTTCAGTTGTGAGTTATGTACAGAAGCGGTAACCTTCAACTACCTTGAAAGTATTTCACTGTAGAAACCAATTATATAAGCACTTGATTTTAATTTGAACTCTGGATTAAATCATAATCGTAATCTGATTTGATTTTTGATTTCTATGAATCAGTGACCAAAGCATGATAGAATTAACTTGCCGTAATAAGCGGCTGAAATAATATGTTCACTGGCATCTTCAGGTAATATTTCTTGATGCCTTGGGTTTATTATTATTTCAATAGATTAACTCATGAATTTAAAAAACCAAGTTCAGAAGACTTTCATTTCAAGTGTCCTTGTAATTGTTTCATTGAGATTGCCACCTCCACTCAAATTTCAATTATATACGTGGTTAAATTAAAAGGTGACACACTTTTTACTCACTGCTGAAAATGAAAAAATTGAAAACTGCAATATTTTGTATCAGGCTAATCTGTTATACACTGGTCTTGACATCTCCTTGATGAAAAGCAATTTAATTATGCCAACAATTGGAGTTGAAAGGAATTATCATAAGAAGCAAGCAAAATTTTGGAGGGTTGATTGCTTGTAGCCATTGCAATACATAGCATTCTTCCTGGTCTGACATCACAGACAGTTATGTAACCACATATGACTGTTCTTAGAATTGACTCGGCTGAAGTCGGATAAGGTCATTACTGCTGGGCTTTTCTCATTAACCAAGCTGTGTGGACAAGAACTGCCCTGTGCATCAGATTCACACGGTGCTATTCTTTGTTTTGAAAAGATGTTGTTTTGTCTTTAAACGAATAATGGAAGAATATAGGGTATGAAATAAAAAGAAATGTGGTTTATAAGCAATATTTTAATATGTATACACATAATAAAGTTTGCTTATTGGTATTTGTTAATTCTACAACACAACTACATCCCACTTTGTGTGTTGAAGACCTTTGCCTATCTAAATTCCAAATTTTCAAGAAGGCCACGCGGTTAACTTCATCGCACTCTTTCGAAAGTGGTGTGTTCACTGGCTTTCACTTAACGTATATGCTGAGCCTATTGACTTGCATCTTGCGATCGCATTGATAGAAGCGCGTGATGGTTGTCCATCGTTTTGTTTAAAAAACGTTTTTTTACGGCAGGAAATGATATCTTTCCCAAAATTTACTCTACTGTTTCCTTGTCCATGTGCATCTGAAACTTAAACGTTTTTCAGAATATCTCGTCAACGTTTTGGGCGAAAAAATGGTAGTTGACTGAAGGGACGAATAATCGCCACATTGTGAAATGTCAAATATACCTTCCTTGCTCGAATTATTTAGCGAATTAATGATAAAATGACTTTCACATTTGGTCAAATTGGAATTCAGATACTAAACATTTCCGAGTCGAGGTCATTGCTTCATTTTGGGATCTGAATACCAACATCTTGACCTTGGTCAAAATTTTTCGCTAACATATAGATGAACAACTTCTAGTAGAAGCTCATTCTGTCAACCTACTCATTATTAGAGACTGGCGTTTTTAAACCCAACGTACGTCAAAGCTCGGCGGATTACAATTATTTTTGGCAATTACCCGTTCTAAGATCGAAAAGCAATCACATTCTCGGCGAGTACTGGAGTGTTTAAAGGCATCGCGTTTCTTAATTTATGAGCATGTCTAATCTCTTGCTTGTCAGAATCCAAGTGTCTAATGGAAACCCGGTAGATACAGATGCGCGGGATAATAATTAGATATTCGGTCGCAAGAAACTCAAGACGTTCGTGTGGCATTCATTTATTATAGCTAAAATTTTCATATACACATGTAATACAAAAGCTTTCACAGCGAAATTCAATAGCGGAAGCTCAAAAAAATAATTTCACAAAAATGCAAAATATGAACAATCTACTTGAAATTATCCCACAGTTTTAAAAATAAGTAGAAAAAGGAGCACCTCTCACCCTATGGAGAGTTTAATAATTTTACAATTGTCGCGGCTAGACTTGAAATTATTACTTTTGACATAGTAACAACTAGTTCCATAAAGTACAGTGATCATGACGCCTTAGTGTATATAAAAATGCTTACATATTGCGAGTAACTAAGTGCATATTTTCAGCGAAATGCTTATCACATTGCTATACAATTTAGAAAAATAAAATTCCTGCAACATTGTAAAATATCAAAATATCGCAGTAGCTCAGTAACAGTATATCGTTAACACGGCTGTTTTCTAGCAACAAATTTATGGAAGCATAGATTCTCGAGCGACAAACCACGGTAAAACATTGATCCATTGCTAAAGATCGCAGGCTTGTACGTAAAAGGTTTTTTACGTGCAATGAGTTTTTCTTTAACTTTACGAAAGGCGATGTTCAGTGTTAGTCAATTTCATCGCTCATCTAGTATTTCAGTGTACCACTATCAAGTAAAAAAATAAACTTAACACATTAAAATCAATATAACAGTGAAAACAACAGTACAGGTTCCGCATTTATAATCACAGCTTTTTCATGAACAAACATTTGCGCCGCCATTATCGTCGTTAACATTTTAACGAAACAAGCATGATTTGTTAATGTTTCGTAGTGGACGTAGCTACAGTATTTAGCTTAATAAACAAGTGAAAGTGACGATAATTGCGAGCGGTGACAAATATACAAAATCCCAGTAATAATACTGCAAACATCCACGCTGCCACTGAGATGGTGTGACGTTTGACCCACTCAACAAATTCTCGACTTAAGACGAGCAATACGTATACCAGACCTGTACCGCATCGTACACCTTACGAGCCAAATATGGAAGACAAACTTGTAAAATTACGTTGCATTGACTTTTATTATGCGCTTTAGTTAACTTTTAGGAAAACGAAAATGGAAGTAGAAAGTGGTAAAGTAGTTCGAAAAAGTTGCCAGTAAAGCAGTCTTAAGTTTCATAGGCCCACAATGGCTTTGACATGTATCATAACTCCCAAACTCCCACTGTTGTCTTTATATCGTTGAGACATCATATACCGTTAAATGTTTATTTTTAGATAACAAATATTATACTGGTGTATTACGCGTTTCTTGGTAGATACGGCTATTTTCCTTCACTTTGATAAAAAACTGATATTGTCACACGAGCTGGGCACATTCTCTGACGAGACAGCTGCAGCATAAGTACTCGAGCCTCGGTTTGAAAGCACTGCTCCTACACCATAAAGGCGCCAAAGAAAGTTGATTTTGGATCTCTTGGCACGAGGCTGATGTTGGAAGCTTTGACTGTCAGACGATCGCCGGCACTAAGAGAAAGTACTGCACCCAAATAGCTAGTGTGAATTCCGAAATCTTTATCCTTTGACCAACATTTCGTCTGCGTTGTTCTAAGTACGACCTCTTCGTAACCCGGCAAGTCATCGTTCGATTTGTAGATGGCTTGCCACACACGTTTGAAAGGAGTCACCTGCCGTGGCGACTTGTTTGGAAAATCGTTATAAAACGTCTCGACAAAATAAACCTGGCTGTATACGTAATAATGACCGTCTTCTAGTACCTTGATACTCTCATTCTGATGCGAAAAGATGTGTCGAAAACGTCCCGGCTCTTTGTTATCCCACCCCGGGATAGGTTTGCCTTCGGGGCCTGTGTAAAAAAAAAAACGTTAACAGTAGTTAAACAAGAGCTGAGTAACACGACTTCACATGCTCATGGAGAGTCACAGTGAAGTCTATGTGTTGACAAAATTCAAACTGTGAAGTGAAACTGATGGATGTAGGAATTTTCAAATACAACTTCAAAATGTCGACAGCACTCATACTGAATGCCTGGTCTGCTGATTCAAAGGTCTTGCAAGAGATGGCAAGTGCACTTTACAGGCGTGCGTTCAATAACGCTAGGACCAAGCAAAATTCTAGCAAAAGTCACGTGTTATCATTTAAAATATACGGCAATATCACACGTGATCTCGCGAAGTCTTACTTTTTAGCGAAGACCTAGCGTTACTGAACTGGAGTCAGGCTTACAAATATCATGACTATTACATTGAAACTAGAATGTGTTGGAACAATGTTAGTCGGAAATACAAGACGCGAAATACCTAAAACGAGAGGTTCTCTTATTACACAATCGTAACCTGCTAAGTCGGGGCTGACGTTCATTGGCTGTGAACACGACCCCTATCTTAAAAATTATTTTATTGATTTAGATCACTCATCATTGGGAACTTGGTCTCATACACACACTTTCACAGTGATTGTATAGGTGGCGATGTGTCACACGGTAGGTCTCGCATTGTTCGTTAGCCAAAATAGGTGTGACTGCTGGGCTTGAAAATTTCGTTATTGCTTGAGACCAAGCTCTGTAAGTTGGCTCGTCACGGCGTGGTACCATTTCATTCGCCCTGCATGTTCTTTAGAAATAACGAACTGTCAGTTCTTTGCAAACCCAGACATCGCTTCTAATTTCATTAAGGAACAATTAGAAACCAATTTCATAGCGGTGGGTGGCCTAAATCAATTGTCGCTTTTTGTGGCGGAAGGTGGTCGTCAACCAAGCGCGACTGCTGGATCCGAGATAGCAACGTTGAGGTCAGCCTCGTCCCCAAGTCTCAAGATGGCACTGATGGGTTTGAGGTAAGCATGCAGCAAATTTATCGTTTAATGGCAGGTCATAAATAATACAAAATATAGTTACTAGCATTCAATATCAACTTAACATTTCGAGCACCAAAAATGTGATACTGAAAGGCCCCTGCGGCGTTCACGAAAGCGATGCACGAATGATTACGAATAAATAATCCAGACAATGAACAAAAAATGGTAATGTTTTTTACTATGCAAAATCATCACGAATACAGTTTCAGTTTGGGGGAAAATGATAGTACCTCTAATTTTTAGAACGATGTTTAAGTGGTATACTAACAAATAGTTGAACAGAAAGAAGTTTTACAATCACAACGCTTTTGAAGAAAGGATATTTCATGAAAAGCCTGTTTGGTCATGGACTTCCCTTACACAAGTCTATGTCACTTTGTTGTAATAAAAAAATGTTTTTCTAAGAAACGTTTAACTCAATAAAGGATTTTCTCGGAATCGTTGGATGCTAAACAGAAACTGGAATATATTTTTAGTTTTGATATATGTTTTATTAAAATTTTAATAGTTATCAAAGTAGTCTCAGGGGTTGTTTTAGTCCAGAAAAACGACCTTGACTGTACATCTTCTACAAAGATACGGTACTTATGAATTTTCGATAACTTTCATGGCTGACAAGAGGTATTACTGTTTTTACGACTCTTTCAAAATATGCGTAGGATATATAACCGAGTAGTGCTTCAAGTTTTGTTTGAAAATAAGATGAACACGATGAATAAGCTGCCACACGTATTGAAAAGGTTATGGGCGTTTGGCAAGGTTTCAGAAGCTCAGTAAACATGCCGGTTTTGACCAACATTGATTGACTGTTACTTGAACTGATGGTCCTCATCTCTTTACTGTAAAGTGTAGACATGTACTCAATAATGTGCCACAAGAGGTCGCTTTTTATAAGTCTTAGGATCGTGGTAAATGTTTGAGAATGCCACAATATAATTCATTTTTAAACGAAAACTGGCTCAGCTCAAAGTGCCTCAATTTTGCACTCAGCGACGAGCAGCCAACTAAATACAAATGTAATGCTCATCCGATTTCTGGGCAGCAATGTAAACTATGCTCATAAGATAAATAAGAACCCAAAAACATAACAACAGTAACCAATAGCTTAATTTTACGGCGCGCATTGGCTATACGTGACGCAAACTGGACAGGAATGAATGAGCAAAAAATTCATACATCGAAAGTGGTTTCTGAACATAACTTCCATGTACGTATAGTAAGTACATCCAGTGACGTCACCACCACGTGGCGTCGTACAAAGGTGTTGTCTAATGCATGAGATTCAAGCTTTCTCGTGGTATTTTGAAAAATGAACATGGTTACTTTATTTAAAACACTCTCGTTTTCAAACGTATTTTTAAAGATGCATTTCGCCCTGCTTAGCTGGCTGAAGATCGAAAATCTAATCAGGCCTTTTAGTCTCATAAAATTGATCTCATAATATTCTTTACCGTGATAGTTTTGTATTTCCGTTACCAACTCACATCACAGATTACGCATGCATACTCTAAATTTCATTTGTTACAAATTTTCAAGATGGGATCTAAAACACGTTATTACAGTTTTCTTATTTCGTTTCCGTTTAATGCAACTTTTTAGTTTTTCCATGAAAAGCATACAAGTCCTCCTTTTGCAAAAGTAGAACAATGTGAAAACAATTCCTAATGCCACTTGAAGAACAGTGTATAAAGAACAGTAACTGAACATTTCATGTGAACCGAATCAGCCATTTTTGATATGTCATGCTCCGAAATTTGAACATTTATCTAGTGTGCTACACAACCCTAAGTTAAAAAAATATCAATGCATACAAGTGCACTTCATTGTTAATGCGATCACCGATTCTTGACGCTTTAGGTGCCAAAAATAATCACCTGCATGTCTTAGTTCCTGCGGCGTCCCTCTCACCAGGTGGATCGATGGCCGAGGAGATCTCGTGCACGAGCTGTTGGACCTCAGCGTTTCATGCACTGAACGCTTGGCATTACAAGGATTTGCTGTGAAAAAAAATTCATTCACTCTCCAAAGAAGCTCATATTTATATGCAAGTCAACCAAAGAATGAAAATCAAACTATTTCCATTGCCGACACAATGACATGAATGAAAACATAAAGAAGTTTGTAATCAATTTATTTAGAACAAGTCGGGTATAATAAAATCCCCCAAAATTAATGCAAATCGAAAGAGATTAGGCATTTAGACGTTAACGACATTCAACTTACAGGAAATCGTCCAGTTACGTTAATCCAAATAACTATGTACATGTATCTATTGAAGCCTTGAAGACTAAAAAACTTTGAAATCACGCGATTATCAATTCTCTGAAAAGCTTGGATTGCTACCTGAGCTTCATCTTTTTAAGACAAATAGGCAGAGCTCAGTGTAGGTTTTATTAAAAAAGACCTTAACGACGACAATGTTATACATTTGAGATCAGCACCAAAACGTTTTCGAACCCAAGACTTTAAATGCAGTTAGTAACCGAGTGTTTTAAACTGATAAGGTCAGCGGCTACGATTCCGATTAATTCTACCGAGTGACTGGAAGCCAACTTCGGGAATCGGCGATTTTAGACAAAATCACACAAATTCCAAATAGATTTTGCTTTTTATAGTTCTGGCCAAAGCTAATTCTTTCAAAATTTTTACTCTACCCAGCAATAATTTGAAAATGCGTTTTTCGGCAAAAAATGATTATATCCCTTTAATTTTACTAATTTCAATTTTGAAACACATAAAAGTCATTTTTAAAACATTGTTCCAATTCTTCATTTTGAGGACTAAAATATACATTATTTAAAAACAGAACCAAAAATCTGCTGTAGCACGCTCAAGATTGAAGAATAACGTAGTGTAGAAATGAAAATACACTGCATAAACTTACAAACAATGTGGCCTATAAATTTCCTTTGGGAATGTTAAGGTAGAATCTGTTTCACATCTCTATTTTCAGTGATAAAACACTTATTATCTCTTTTGCTTAAAAAGGTCAATACATTACATAGGCTAAACGGGTGGTAATGTTACGTCAGTTTTGAGCTCCAAAGAAAAAAAAGTTAGCAATAGAAATGAAACGGCATCGCAGCTTAATGTCTTTTCAAGTGTCCTTTTGGACGAAAGACATCCACTGAAACCAAAACAACCAGTAGTGATAAAATTCGCGAAAAGTCATCTCGAGATTATCACAAGAAAAATTAGTTTTGTTTTTCCTTGACCAAAAGGGGACGCTGTTACACCACTTTTCTTCGAAGCCGTCTTTCCAGGATGCTGATACCCGACCCTTGTGTCAAGTTTACCCAATCATCGTTAAGCATTCACACAGACAGGTGATTTATATGTATACCTTTGATCAACTCTTTGTCAAGTGTGTCCCTTGAAATCTGAAACGTTTAAACAAATTTACATTCACCAATAGGATCATTTTAACTGTCGAGGGCCGTTGACATTATAATGTTAAACTAAGAGCTCTCTGTACTGATAGGAAATTTCTGCAAACCGTTGAACAAAAAGCCCGCCAATATGATTCAGAGCCTAAATATAACAATGACTGCAGAGAAGGTATTATAAGAGCTCAGGGTATTCCCGACCACCAGAAATAATAATACTAACAAATATTCAATACACACTGAAACACATAGGAGATGCCTGAAAGATTCTGAATACATGTGAAACTAATAACAAGTAGTATGACAAAATCGTGATGGATCTGGAACAAGTATGTATCAAACTGGAAAACAAATCCAAACCTGTAGATATAAAGTCCTTCATACTTACTGTCTCAATCACATTAATGAATTTGCCGAAATCTTCGAAACAGCACATTTCTCTGGGTCCCTGGACCACCATGTGTTTTAAAAACTTGTCATCCAAAATTCGTGCACAAGGCAAACAAAATTGTTTGGTTCCTGTGTTCCCTTGGGTTTCGTGCCTTTTAACAGATTGTTTCAAACTGCTCAGCTCTGCCTCTGTGTCAAGATTTTTCATAAACAGGTACACGACAAATCCGGTCAAGATCATCTCGCTGGTGACAAAAATAATGAAGATGAATTTATAACCGGAGCTCGGACACGGTGTCCCAGAGTTACCCTGGGTATCCTCTGGCTGGCATAATTCTAAATTCATCGACGCCGAGCGGTCAACTTTCAGTGGGGTCGTCGATTCGCATGATTCCAGCGATAATTCACTTATTTTCGACTCAACTCGAGACACTGCGGGCCTTTGTGCTGGCTTTTGCATTGTCCATAGACGCGGAATCGGTCAGTCCATTTGGAAGAGATAAGTTGTAGGCCTACCCATACGACCACCGTGAATTCCCAATGCCTAGTTTCGAAAACCACTGCAAAGGATATCCATACTAGGTCCTACATGTTTCGACACAAGCGGAAGAAACTACCCGCCGCCAATGAAGCGTGTTTACTACTGTCCCCGGCTCAAGGTTCCGAGAAATTTACCCTTCTGATAACAAAGACCCCGGGATTTGCACAGTCACGTGAGTACTCTGAAGGTCAAGATTAGGTAATTTGTTTTCTGGGTCACAACAGAGACGCCTTCGGCTTCTATCGTTGTCCTAATAGGTGGACGTTAAGGTAGGTGTATACACTGATCAAATCTCCAGGTTCCTAACTAAAATGAGTAAAAAGGGAGTTTTAACTAGGTAGACATGATTCTGAAAGTGACAAAAATCGAAAAAAAAATGTTTTTTGTAAATTGCGTGTTAGTGGCGTAAATTAAAGTTAATTTACGTGAGTAATTTACGCTCGTAAATAATTATTTACGCTGTTAAAAGTTACTTCAAGCCACAAACAATTCCTTTACGCCGTTAAAACCTAATTTAAACCCCAAATATAATTAATTCACACCGTTAATAGTTAATTTACGCCGTTAATAATTAATTTACGCCACTAACAAGAATTAATTTACACACGTAATTTACGTGCATAACATTCATCCATTTGGTCAACGATAGGGTTCTCCATCTCCGAAGCACATTTTGGCTAGCGTTTTGAACTCACTATACTTACACGTACACTTTGGTGGCACTGCAGAAATGATTGTTGTGTAATGCCTCGTTTTTGCATCATCTTTAACAACAGAAACGTGAAAGTGCATGTGCTCCAAACATGAAGAACCATTTGTCGTTTACAAGTGGATACAACACTTCATTTTCAAGTACTATGACGAATTCCTCACGCAAGTGAGCAGGTTTGAGTAGAAGGTTTTCCATCGAGAAATGCAGTGAACCACATATGGCCCTTTATTTTTGAATTTGTGCCCGATAACGTTCTCCCATACAAGGTACCTGATGGATGACTTTTTCACTACCGAGCTGCGAAAAAACTCTATATTGCATACAACAAAATTGCCCGTGCACGTGAAAGCCACATGGCGTCCGTAGCTTCTGGTCGTCCCTAATGCACTATGTGTATAATACCAAAAGTTTAGTATTATACTTAATGTATTTGGGGACGATCAGAAGCTACACGGTGCCTGGTGAAAGCCAGGAATCTGGTGAAAGGATGCTTTTTCCGTCATAATGACTAATGACCTGCCGTTTCCATGGAAACTAATGGTCCCATCTATGAATGCACTGTAGAAAGGAATCTTAATTTCCCAGTTCACGCGCACCTACCGTAAAAAACGTAGTCGAGTACCACGGTCCTGGAGTTCGAACACAAGTTCTACGTCAAAGACTGAAAAACCGTTACCGTATTTGCTCACGTGTTATTTTTCAAAAAGATGTACAGTTTTGCTCGAGTGTTTTGGATTGACACATAAGTGCATGTGCCTACGTTTCACTTATGGTTTACGTAGGTCAGTGAACTTGAGATGTGGTTGACACCGTCTTCTTGTCCTGTCATCATCGTATAGTATTTTTGCAGTAGTTGATCTTTGTGTGTAAAAACAGCTTATCGTTTTACTTTGCTAGCTTCACGCTCATGTCATAAAATCGTGCTCTGCATTTGATTCGCTCAAGTTTTACGCACGTAGTAGCATGTGCCTACTTCGTATAGAGGCAATCTGATACTTGTACGCCTACGGTATGAGGATGTTACGAATTCGGCACGCGGTAACTAGAATTAGGTTTGTTACGCATGTAAGGATATCGGGATATATATATTTTATGTCATCATGGTTAATTAATAAGAATCCCAGTGGTCAGTGATCTCTTATTTTCCTTTGTCACCACTGTCATCCATTGAGCCAATATTGTCACAGGCTATTCAAAAGGCACGAGCCTTGATTTCAACGAATGCCTGGCTGATGATAAAATCAAACAAAACAGCGGGTTTTTCTGGTCAAAGATAATTACTGCAAGAAGTCCGTCTCACTCAACAACAACTCCCAGTGATGTTGTGCTGATTACCCGTAAAATGGAAGATAATACATCTTGTGAATGTTCGTATTAAACGCCTGAGTTTGTCTTCTGATATTATCTACTTTGGAAGATCCACATATGAATGCGGTATAAAAAACACCTGAGTACTCCAACGATGATCACAGCCCGTGGTGCGGCGTGGAATCCTGTTCAAATATTTTGAACGAAAGAACCCAGTAGCAAAATAATACCTTTCATCGTGTTTGACTTACTCTGTTTACATGAACTCGACCTACAAATACAGCCCCTGGATTACGGGCAATAAACTGGCGAGATATGAAGGCTACTGCAGAGAGTAGTGGCGGTTTCACACCAAGATCTGTACCTAAGTGGTGTCTTTTCTGATTTCACTCCTACTACGAAAGGGTTCGATTTATAGGTCAAGTAAAGTCAAAAGGATAGTTTATTTAGCAGACTTCTGCAGAATAGTTCTTGTTTTATTCAACCTTGTGACAAATTCAAATGGTAGTTTACTTCTATTTTTATTTATCAAAGATCGTTTTGTCAATGTTCTGTGATGGAAATATTTTTTCTAAAAGGCCTTTCTGTAAATGCTCTCAACAAATGGGTTCCTCTTAAGTGGAACTTGCAGGCTAAGGACTAATCTCTGTGATTGCTTCGTCAAATTAGTTACAAACGACAACATAGGGCGATGATGTGAATGTGAAGTATCTAATAAATGTTTTTCAGAACGAGTTTTGAGGCGAAAATAATCAGCCGCAAATCACTGAACCGTGTCGAGTAGGTATCGTGACGTGGCATGCCATTACGGTAGGCCTACAAAATTCATCTTTTTGCAGACTGATTTTTCCTTTCAACAAATTGTGAATGAATACAACTGCACTTTGTTAGCGTAGATTATGTTAAATAGCATTGTTGTGTAGTTCCTGCTACTGGTATATATTAGCATGCAAATGCGCCTTTAATCGTACCACATCACTCTCTTATTCCTCCGCCACAGATTGAGTGATGACCGACCGATCCAGTCAGGAGTTCGGTTCCGATGACCTGGCTTGATCGGCGATTTTTGTCGCCTCAATAATACCGATTACAGAATTTTGACGTCGATGCCCAGTCAGCGCTCCCGAGTCCACGATAATTGTCCGATTATCAACCGTTGTAATAACCAAGTTTCCGTGGCTGATATTCATCTGATCGGCTTCAGAGCCCTTATGTGACCGAGGGTGAAAATTCTATTTTACTAATGACAAACCCCGTCAGAGCAGCATAAAGTGTCCGCTGGCAGAACACTCGACCTTGATTGTTTACAACGTACATGTGCACTAGAAAGCCAGAAAGGGGTAGCTAAAAATTGCGCCACCGACTTGGTCCGTTGCCAAAAGCTTCACCTGGTCGGATACAGTGTTACAAAAGATGACAATTTAATCCTGCACGAAATACAAAAAAACATGCCAGTTTGAATTAAATGTTCACCTGGCTGTATCTAATAAAAAGGAGCTCGTGCTGATAACATTAACGTCACTTCAAGCTTGTATATAATGTTGCTACCGACTTCAGACAGGTGTATGGCCCCTGATGTACTCGCTGTCTGGTTTTAATTTGACACGACATTAGAGTAAAACACGCGTGTCTGTTTCATATAATGTCCGTTTAGGCTTGGCAATTGCCGAATTAGGTCTTTTTTAAAGATATACTACCTGCAGTCAGTGACTACGTCTTTGAAAAATTATGAGAAATTACGAAACAGAAATCTTTTAGCTAAAGTGAAGGATTTACAGTCATGCATGCACAACGGCATTTGTGTATATCCAGGATATGTGATTTTGAGCCATGCATTGAATTTCAGTGATCGGAACCGGGAGAAACTCGATTGTATTTTTAAGGGCTTGTGTCGTTGGGACATAAGATACTTACCCTTTAGAGAGTCAGCACGATAAAACAGTGCACTTTTACCGCAAGCAAGAATTGTTGAATGGTAGCCATTTTGGGATGAAAAGGTCACTCTTTCGTAAAGGTGTTTACTAAAGTATCCTTTTGTTGCAGCGTTATCACGTCAAAACGTGTATTATTTTATTGACTTACTGAAATCCTTTAGGACGGCATAATTTTAAACGCAACTATAACCTTAATTATATGATAGCAAATATAATCGGAACATGGACCCTCTGGTAGGAGAGTTGATAGCGAAAAAGTCGCTCATGAGCAACATACGTCGTGTATACCTCCTTTGCAAGTAACCCCAGGAAAGTTAGCCAACAAACTTATGCGGGGTCTGAGATTTGACTAGGGAAATTAATACGCAACCTTATACATGTGAACTGGTGCATTTCTATAGTTGTGTAATCGATCTTAAAAAAGTGGGGAGGTAAAGTCTTGTGTGGTTTTAATTCTAAGGCGAAAAACAGATTAAATAATGTCAAAACTAACACATGACCCTGGAACTGTCTCTTGACCTGTAGAGTTGTGTTCAGTCTAAGTGGTATGACACTATGCTTCCGTTCTAAATGAAAGTTTGGAAGTTTGCCCCCAGTCAAAGGTCCATGCCCCCTACAGTCAAGTTATCAGTGATTCCCCTCGCACTCGGCATGCAGTACGTCAGACGTAAGAATTTCATTAGAACGCACGATAACGCAAGAGTTCGAAAGATATCGCCATGTACTGCAAATGAAGCACATTACGACATTAACTTCCTTCAGTTCGCGAGAGTCTTGCGTCTGCCGAGCTCAACCCATAATATTATTGCAGGTACATGAAGTCCGGCCATGCCGATTCTGAACCGGTCTACTCGGTATCTACCTGTCAGCTTTGATATAAACGTTTTGCTGTGACTATCTGTAATAACTGCGTGGAACATTTTCCTGTGCTTGCATGCTTTTTTACTTTCATTATCATTTTCGTGATTTGCAAATACACCGATCAGCAAGTAGAATGCGAGTATGTTTTGATTAGGTTTTTGCATTTGGGGTATTCATTAAGTCTCCACGAACAAATCCGGGCATTGTCAGTCGCTAGGCCAATTACTGGAAAGATTTAGTTGTTTACCACTTGAGAAGTTGTTCTGAACATATTTATTGACCTGGAGCCAAAAAAGCCCCCGTAGTTTGACCTCCACACAATCAATGTCTGATACCCTGGCCAAATCATAACGCGCAGACGTACTTTGGATACAACCTCGTCTGAAGTATAACGTACACTAGTTTAACAACGGCTTTCGACAGGACAGTTGTCAATACAGTAAAGGTGCACTGGCTAAGATGCGTTGCTTTTTCACACTGTTTGTTCGTGACCCCATGAAGTAACACTGGTAATTTCCAGTAAGAACACACTTTTGTACATACGTTACAGGCTAGATGCTTGGACTTTCTTTTTTTTAACTCATGTACAGTTTCAGTACTCTTGCAGCTATCCGATTGCTTGTACCCGTGGCTGGTGTCTACCGGGGGATGGGGGTGGTGGGGAAGAGCCGTGGTGTGGCGCGCCATTCGCAACAAAGAAGCGCGAATAAATAAAAATGCGTTGAACAAAGTTACGAGAAATCATTTAAGCCAACACTTCAACGGTTGTCCAAAGCTTTTTTTACGAAAAAGTAATTCTATTTTCTTACGTGAACGTGTTTGTCTTTTGCTTTTGTTTTCGCAAAAATTTGCAAGTACAGTAATACTCGACTTCCCCGTCTGCTGAATGCACGTGACCTTAGAACCGCCTTACTGCAAGCACACATTTCCGGGCCTTAAATTTTATATTTCAGACAGGATGACCTTCAACACGGTACTTCCCTCAAAAATTGAAGCGGTCGGCAGCTATAATGATTATTAGGTTTTCAAAGCGGATTTGCTCGTTTAGGAAAAAATTTTTTGCATAATTATGCTACCCACTGGCCAAAACGATTCTAAGATTTGTGAGCCACTCCGGCAGCGAGACATTTCCAAATTAGTCAAAGACTGGCAACATCATAATTCAAGGTTTACGCTTAAAATTCGTCGATCAAACATAGTGCCAAAGTGTCTATGGAAGACGTGGAAGACGGGAGCGAAATGCAAAATCACCTGGCTGCAATGCGTGTTTTCGCCCGTAAAACCGATCATGACCGGGCAAAGCAAACATTTTTATTGTTCAACATCCTAAACTGAAAATCCCTGTTTATAAGAGATAACGCAGCATTGATTGCAGTTCCTCTTGCCCTTGGCGACCACATAAAAGTGACCTAAACGAAAACAACGGTAAAACCGAGAGACATGCACACACAAACATCCTTTCCCAGTGACATGAGAGAAAGCACCGTGGATTCATCATGTAACAAGTGGCTTCTCAGTGGTTAAGTACTAGTCCACGAGAGCACCAGCCATGAGTGGCAAGGTGGGGGTCAGCCGATTTTCACCAAATTTGGCACATAGGTAGTCCTATGGGATCTATAAACAGCGGTAAAATATTTCCTCAAAATATTGCGTTTTTCTAAAGTTATAGGCTCAAACACATTTTACGGCTTCGCAGCCATGTTTTCACGGTATAAAAACTGTCCAGTTTTAACTGTTCATATGTTTCCTTGAATGAAAGCTATTGATTTATT
>NMRA01000052.1:212124-306112 GCA_002633005.1 Phoronis australis
TATCCGTGTATTGTGTTGTATTGCTCATGGTACGGGTTCAGACTCTGTTGTATTAAGATTCCAATCCCCAACCCTGTAATATGTAGTTTGAGTAAAATTTCTAGACAATGCAGGTTTATGGATTTATTCTCCTTCAAATGAAGAGTAAAAATCAAAGTCTGTACAGGTTTTTTTTAAAGTAATCACTTATTAGAAGATCACACATCTAAAAAATAAAACAATGTTTGACAATTTTATTCATTATCTTATTTGAAAATTGGCTACCTCACAGACAACTCATCTAAGTTGAAAATATTCCTTGTGAAAAATATAAAATACCAACCAGAGACTTGTGTACTACAAAATATGTTTTCGGAATACAATGCAAAGATAACTGTACAGTCAAAAGTGCAAATGTTATGACTCTGATAAAAAAATGCCTTCTAGATCTTTTCAACACTCTAATTGCTACAGGACAGAGTCAACCACACAAAGTTCATAAAGTCAGGGAATTATATTTAAGGTGATGTAGTCTCACAGCGAAAAAGTGATTTCGCAATATCGCTGAAAACACTGGAAATCTCTTCTTCACAAACTTGAGGTAGCTGTATTTACCACATCAATGTTCTTATCAAAACTAACCACCACAAAATGAAAAGTTGGCTTGTCGGTTCCAATAAGGCAGCATTTTACAATGAAATGGTCATGAAAAAATACTTTTGCAACATGGTTTGCGTTACAATTGCCCTACGATTACAGTTGTACATACATACTAGAACAGTAACAAAATTACCCATGGGAACCATAAAATGGTCAATTCATCAAAAAAACAAGGAGCCACCAGAGCTAATGTGCCAATACTTTTCAGTACTGCAACAAAAAAATCATTTGAAGTGGACATGAACTCGCCTAAAATCACATAAAACAACTTTTGATTTAGATATTTTACCATCACGAAATAGGTATTAATTCCAGGTCACTTTTGAGCAATTTCAGAGCTTTGACACACAGCATGGTCTCAATGAATAGCAAACTGTCAATTCGCTACAATTCCAGAAATCACTTCCCATCTGGATAAGGAACAAACTGAGCAAAGTTTATAGAGGTAAATGGTCTAAATCAAAACTTATTACCTCCTGGACAGACCCAGACAGAAAGATAAGTTAACAAAACCAGCCTAACTGCAACAGGGTCTCAAATTTCAGTAATATATACCCATTTACAAACAAAAATCTATAAAGGTAAATAAAATGCTGAAACATAAATTCAGATCAATTACGCATCGTCAAGGAAAAGGAATAGTACAGTGGTCAGAAATCATCTAAATGTGATGGTGACACTGAGAAATCCTGTCAGACCAAAAAATCCAGTGGCTAAACAAAATGAACAATGTACCATTACCATGTTGCCCAGGATCATAATCCGTGCCTGGACAAAAATTCAGTCTTAGACTAGGTGAATTTTAGATTTGTGCTGTTCACACAAGCAGTTCTGGTGCAAACAAAGCTTGTGACAACACAAAGCCTACTTCCCTACACAGCTGTGCTGATACAATAATGCCCCCACTGGATTTAGCAGATCAGCCAGAGTATTTACAAGTCCAGCCACTGTACTGTTTCCTCCCTTTGAATTTTTACAATGCTACATCCTTGACAATCGCAGATTGCCTCTTTCTATGCATACTCCACTTCGTCTGTCCCAGTTTCCCCACATTTGCTGAAAGTGGCCTATCTCAACAAATTACTTGGGACCTGTTGTGGTATAAGCCAGTAATCTTTGGCAAATACTTTTTCCCCAACTCGTTCCTCAAAGGTACAAATTCTCTTTGACATATCTTCTGGGAGTAGACTTTTCGGCCTCTCTCTAGCCCCTTCACTTAGTTGTCCAGAAGGGTACCTTCTTGCTGGTTGTGAACTTTTCCATACCCAACCTTTACTAATAATCGGCAAGTCTCCAACTTCAGCAGAAGCCACTTCTTCAGCATAAGCCTTTCCTGATTCTTAAAATTGTATTAATGAAAAATTAAACATATTAAATTTAATGTGGCCATTTCGGCTCACAAAATATGAATACTAAGCTAAAGTGAAGGCACCGATATTTTTGACGGCTTTAGCATGTTTAATTACTTCATAATCGCAGAAAATCATTGGTAGACAAAACATACTCCCTAGTCTCTAAAAGTAGTTCATGGGCAGAAGTCATGTTACACATTTGGTGGTTGTTTTGAAAAGTTATGATGACTACCTATTTTCTATGCCAATGTATACATGTAGTTGCATAAACATCAACACATTTGAATAAGATATGATTAAGCAATAAGGCCCAAGTTATAAGCAATCACGGTGTGTCAATAAAAGTATTTTTGCATGAATGACGTGCTTCTAAAAATATTCCTCAGGGTCAGACCCTGGAGTTTAGAGATTCCTACCTGCGCTCACACGAAGCAGGACGTTGAACCTTGACTTAACGTCTTTGGTCATTTTTCAGACCTCTATCAGATTTCTCCTCTAGTGTGCAGTGGATGTTCTAAGTGTCTTTGGCGACGCCAATATATCTCGAGTGTTGTAACGATGATTCGGGCAAGTGAACCTAATACGGTAGATTTGTGGCAAGGTTTTAGAAGTCTTTGGTCCAGTATACCGCACTTGTTTTGTACATCCTGTGGAAAAGACTGTTGGAGCTGACACGACCTATTTTTTAAGCCCAAAATCTACAGAAACTGTTGAGTGCTGCTTGATGTTGAGAAATGCATCAGGCAGAATATTGTTTCATGCCTTTGTGACCTGCGGTTACCGCAACCACGACGATGACAGAACACATTTTCCTCTGACACAGCGCCACCTATACTGAAAAGTTGCCCTGTGGTAACATGATGAACAACACACAGATTTCCGTGTATGTGGGCATCAATGCGCATGCTTGGTCGGAAGTTTACCGATAACATCGCAACCACTTGCACACGCCTTCTATGCACTATACTTTGATGGTATTGGCCACGGGATAGGGATTGCATTGATTCTGTTTACTTCGGTCACTGGTCGCCATACTAGTACAGTAAACTGAAAGGGGTTTCCCAGATTTCAACCAATGGGAATGACTGAATGTTATGACGTCGGTTTCATTACTTTAACTAATGAGAAGCCATGATAAACAACATCCACAGTGCTGCCTTTCGCCAGAGTGCTACCTTTCGCCACAGTGCTACATTTCGTGGGACTGTGACAGAGTGTAAGACCAGATTTCCCTGTAGGTATAGCGTTGTGACAGAGGTTAACAAGTAGGTGGAAAATATCGCACGTAAATTATGGACGTAGATATACCAAAGAGTTTGCTACACTCCATATAAGCACTTTCATGCCCGTGTCTTACGAGCGTTAATTATGACTGTACTTCAAGAGCGCAAAAATGATTAAGTCCATTCCGGAATACGGAACAGAATTATTGGTCTTTTATCAAGCACAACATTTCGAGGCTGTTCAGGGCAGATTTTGTAGATTTGTTCTAAATTGGGATCAAAATGCATGAAATGTTATAGCAGTTGGTGAACTTGGAAGGAGTTCTATGTTCTCAAAAGGATTAGTAAAAATTTTGAAGTACTGGTATAAATTGTTAAAAGCAGATGGTATTGCATATTCCAAAAAATGTTACTTAATGCGACTTGAAATGGCTGAAAATAATCGTATTTTGACCTCAAACATCTGTTATTTAATTTTGCTTTTTCTCTTTTTTGGAAAATCTAGGAATTGGAAATGAGCAACTCTTTTCACTTGTCTGTGACATTGATATAGACAGTGTTGGCAAGACAGGCTCTTACTAGTTGAACAGCTCGATTCTTTCTGATTATTTAAGGCTAGTTTGGTTTGTGAATAATATATTTCAATATTGGATAAACAGGTCCGCATAACAACTTTAGCGAAATTTAGATGTTTGAGTCACAAATTAAAGATTGAACTAGATAGACATGTTAATTTACCCAATAACTCTTGTTTTTTTCAAATGAATGACTTAAATGAAGTAGAAGACGAGAAACATTTCTTTTTGAAATTCCCATTTTCCTCGGATTTTAGAATTTTGTACAGTATTTCTGCCGAAAATCATCTTTCTGATTCCATAATATTCGTTAAGCTCGTGACTACAAGTGAGATGTAAACAGTTTTAGAAACACCCTGTATATTTCTGTTCTATGCTCAGAAAAAGGCTTATCATGTAGTGCCTAATTTCCATTGTATTTGTATATGGGCCGGTTGCCTTTGTGTCATTAAGTAAATAGTCTCTTTTCGTCTACAAAACAAACAACCAACGAAAGTGAAACCATTAACACGAGATTAAACGTATTCACATGGCTATCAATCAGCAAACTGTCGTCAAATGTGACCAAGATTTTAATCTTAAAACTGCTATTCCCCATTGCTCAGAAAAAATAATCCCAACAATCAATACTTAAGCTTACTTTAAACTGTCAAAACTAACTTTCATTAAAGCGATAACTTTTTGAGAAGAACATTTGAAGACAACTCTTTATCCTGGTCTGAAAGTATTGATCTGGTGGGAGCAAACAGTGCATAAACCTGTGGCGTACTCATCAAATTCAAGAAATATCTGCCTCATTGACACTACTCCTTGATGCGCACTCAGATGATTGTTGGGATTTAAACGATCATCAGGTCACAACTTCTCAGATACGAGATTTAAGAACGATCACCAATTTACATTACATAATATGACTTCATTACGCAAACTTTTGAAAATACCACTGCTTGAAACCGCTCGTACTCTATTTTGCCTGAAAATATATTACAAGTTTTTACACAGCCAACTTCCACATTCCTTTCAAAACAATTTCTTTGGTTATCATAATCGAAACAACAGACCAATCACATGTAGAAATTCTCGTTCACCAGATCGCTTAGTTTATTGCTACATTTTGCACCTACAGTTCTATATTCAAGACTCCGTTTCACAAAATATTGATGACAACATCACTGTTTATGTTTTAGCCATCCTAGGATCACCAATGAAAACAAAATAAAATACCTTTTTCAATTCTAGACAAAATAAACACCCACACACCTCCTGAACTTTCAAGATATCACAAGAAAGAAAATTATACAAAGACTCAATGATCTGCTTCTTCTGCAACTCTGTCCACCGTGAATACACACATTACTCATTTATATGCACGTGCACACGCACGCACTCACGCACGCACATGCAGGCACAAACACGTGTACAAATGTATTTATCACGCATTAACAACTTTTTTCTTCATGTTGTATAGTGTGGAGAGTTGACATGTAGCGTTACTTTGATTTTACTAATGTGTCAGGTTTATTTATTCACTTATTTATTCATTGGGGCTTATGATATCACATGTCATCCCATCAACGTGCGTCCAATGCATGACTAGTATATAATAATTAACTATTTAAAATTTCTGTTGCTTACTGTATTGTACACTAAGAAGGTCCTCAATGAAGCCAATTTTCCTTTCAATCGTTTTACGCTGGTCGTTTTGCGCTTTTCGGTCCTTGAGCGCGGTAGACAAGCGTAATTTTACGGGCGTACTACTTTTTTAAGAACTCACATGACTTACTGACAAATTTCTCATTGGATTACGCTCGTAAGACACGGATGTGAACATTGTCTTTACTCCCGTAATTGTCGAGCGTAAATTATACGGGCGACACTTTCTCGTCAGAAGCCGACGATAGTAGCATCTAAACAATTCAACCCAACTTAAGACGGCAACATTAGATTTTGAAGTGGGTTATTGTTGTTGAGTTTTGTAAATATGCTTAAAGTTTGTTGACTTCTAATAACTTGAATGTGCTGCAAACTAATGAAATAGAGGTTACCTGGGATTTTGGCATGTCTTAGTTTTTTCTTCGTTGGACAATATTCCCTTGCGTAGGTCTTTCTCTACCGGTACATCCAATAGTACGCCCATGTGCGTATTTTCGGAAATTTTTCCAAAAGTACGCCCATACGCTTACTTTGGAAAATTGCAATTTCACTCAAATGACTCATTTAACGAGATATTGGGTGACTTTTTTGGTAACTAACTGTATTGGCACAGTATGAAAAACAGTTTTAACCACAGTTTTTGAAAGGTTCCACCCATGGGCCTATTTTCGAAAATTCCTTGGTAAGTCCAGTTACGCTATTTCTAACATGCGTAGAGGCAAATCTTCTGTACTCATGTACTGGTGGCTTGTACACAATGATTTGCATCGTAATCCAGACTTACGGCATTTACAACGTCCACTGTTGCATTGTTTCGGACATGCGCAGGCTATCATCAGACATCTGTCATCAGTATGGGGGCAATTCAATCATTGCAACGCCTCTAGAGGGCGCTGGAAGAGGCGGTAAGGCACAATGAGTGTTTCTCCATGTCGTCACTTCATAGTGTACTCTCATCAAATGGAAACTGGGTGCATCATGTGATGGGGGAAGGGCATCTGGTTTTACGATCTTGTAGAATAGCAAACGCTGTGTTGCATCTACAAGTCTTATCAACTCATGTTGCGTACTCAGCGACAAACAAACATTTATGAAGATGTTACGGTTTCCCCTGCGAGTTCCACAATGCCCATGTTCTTCTACAATCCGTGGTCCTCTTGGAACAGCTTCCATGATGTTCGTCTGGTGTGATTTGCAACACGAGATGTAGTGTCACGCCTAGGAAAGGTGTTACATGTTAACAAGGACGTTGGCAAGTCTCTTGATAGTTTGTTGAAAAGCGCTTCAGCACTGAGGTCTAAGATGTACCAGACATCATCCAGAGATGCTCACATTGCATTTGTTGAAAGTGCGACACCAGAAGCAGTAGAACACCTGAAAGACGCGACTGGTGTCATTTGAAATTAGACTAGGGAGTAATTTGAGACCAATTTCACAACGCTAAATGGCCTGATTCAAATGTTATGAACCACTGAGTTAATTACACAGCATGATTTTGTACAAGGCATCACTTGGGTCCTTTGCTGTGTTTTAAGTACTGTATTTTAAAGTACTTGCTTATTCAGTGCTTGGTAAGAACAGCGAATTCGTTAACGCTTGAGACCAGGTTCGGCGCAAGAAATAACCAGATAGTTGAGTCTGGTCTAAAGTAATAATCAACTGTCCATTTTCTTTCCGCAAGTCCAACTCTTACTTGAGTAACGCACGAGTTTAGACCAACTTCGTTATTGTAACTGGTCTTAATCTTAATTTTTTGACGGAATTCATGTTTATTTTATCAACTTGAATATGCAAATGTCATAGATTACAGAAATATTCTCTGCAACGATCATTGTAAAACAGCTTTTTCTTAGCTTTCAGTTCAAGGGTTGTATTTATAGCCAATAGATGTCGCTTACAGTTCTGGCGTGCCGTATTGAGACAATTTCAAACCCATAACTTCATAAAACTGCTGTGAGATGGTAATGTAGTAACATCATTTTTAAAACGTAGTTGAGGCACCGGCTATAATTGTTATTATTTTTATGAGTAGTAGTAGTAATAATAGCGGTAACGGTGGCGGTGGCGGTAGCGGTAGTGGTACATTTGGATCGTCAATTACTTTCTGTAACATTATTCGAAAAAGTGCTCTTAAACCTATCTTTTTCATTTTTCGTGAGTATGCATTGTCAAGTTATATGCAAAACAGTGGTTAAAACATGATCTATAAGGAATGTTTGACTGCCTTCATTTCCGTTTTTAGTAACGTTATTCCTCGGGTGGTGGAAATTTCTCTAACGTTAACGGTCGATAACTAAATCAACAAATGATTTTACAAACGTTAACAGTGGATAAATAATTAAAGTAAATGGTGAAACTTGGCACGCGATTGTTTTTATATTCTTTGATGACTACAATTAAAATAAAAAATTGAAAATCTGTGAACCTCTTTGATTCAAAAAAATAAGCAAAACCCCCGGAACAGGATACCTTACTGACAGACCCCTAGGTACTGTCTCTTGCTCCGTAGCCACTTTTTCATTGTCATTTGAAACTTATATTGTGTTTTATATAGTATAAAAAGTTTGTTCTGTACATTGTTAAGGGCATTACTGATGGGCAATAACTTTAAAATAAATTATGATAAAAGGTCACCTTCACAGGAGCTAGAAAGAACACAGGATCTGTTGATACAGGACTTTGTGCGGGGAATATTGTCGCGTGTTTTTTGAAACTGGGTAGCAACGCCAGGAGTTCAAAACGGCTGTAGGGAACTGTGGGAGGATATTTGACGAATAATTAACCAACTTGAAAGAACATAACAAGTGCGTCAACTTGCTATTCCACCATGACGATGCCCTAGTCCTGTTGCGAGTTCGACACCACTGAGAATTGCCTGTCTAGACCATCTTGCGGGTCCGTCATCAGCCCGAGATTTTTTTCTTTCGCTTTTATTAAGATGCTTGTATCTGTTTCGAGTTAACGATGACGTAAGACGATTCGGATATTCTGAATGCGTTATAATCTGGTGAAAAAACAAATGAACAATGAAGCGGTTAATTAAAGTAAGTAACGTTTTTCTCAAAAGATTAACGTGTTTCGGGATACCGCGCTTACCTGTCACCCATCGGTTAACAGCAGATGGCGCAACAATTAGCATACAGAGTGCCTTGAGAACACATTGTGACACAATATTGGGTAGTTAACAAATAGCTATATGTAGATGAGGATTTGGCATTTGTGTAAGCCTGTTAACCTTGTTCTTGAAATGTGTAATTTACCGGTATTAAAGGAGAATGCCACCCGATTTAATTAGTTTTTTTTTACCGTCTTAATCGGTCTATATCCACGTCGCCTCTTATACGGTCGACCTCACCTTGCCGAGAGGTGTCGCGTTAACCTGTGAGGAAGGTGAGAAACTACACAGCGACGTCAGTAATTCGTCTCCAGAGTGAATGCCGCTATATTGCGGTGCATCGTTCCCGCTTGTCTGAACTATGAAGCTGCGAAGAAAGCGGGTATCTCCTTTTTTCGACTTCCTCGAGAGCCCGAAATGCTTAGGAAGTGGCTCGCGGTAGTGAAGAATGAAAGGTAGGCTGTTAATAGCAAGTATGAGGCAGTGAAACATCTCCGTGTCTGTGGCCGGCAGATTTCGTCGACACTGATTTCTCTGACGACTAATTCCGGCTTACTAAAGAACTATCCATAGGTTCCGTTGCCTGTGCATGTTCACGGCGCCTCTCTAGTATTCCTTGATCACTTGCATTCCGGTTCGAACTGATAGCCTGTGAAACCTAACCATCCGACCCGTGAAGTCTTCGTCACCTGAACTCTTGACTAAGTCGGGATTGGCGCGGGGCGAGTTGCCATGTAGACGTTTATTATTCTGCGTTCTGTTTCAAAATGAATTATTTTCATCCTAACCAATGCTTATATGAATCTGAAGCAATTTGTAATGCCTTGGAGTGCTCGTTAGTGCAAATATTTTGAGAAGCCAGCATTGAATAAACCACTGCGTTACCGGCTTTTGATGCCGGCAACAAAGGTAATTGACCGGATACCGAGGAGGTGTGAGCGCATGCTACATTCAGTGCTTGCTGACAGAAAGCTGTTGTGAAACAATTACTCGATTTCATTTGCTATGGTCGCATGTTAGGGGTATCTTTATTTAGAAATACAAATACATTATTCAAATCATTGTTACTGTACAACCTTTGCCCTGACGGTCTGTGGAAGGGGAACTCGATATCGAGGCCCCCGACAAGTAAGTAGATTTTCAGTTTCGTGGCTAATTCACATAAATAATTACGTGCACATTATTTCTTTGGCTCACTATTACAGTCTTTTCGTGACTGGAGGTTTAGTTTCCAACTCAAGCTGGTTTATGTTCGTGCCAGTCCCGGCGGCCGCGACGAGCATGATCGGGTTCCGAGTCACTGGCCGTGATAACAAGCGTTTTGTGTGTTTAGAACTCAAAAAATCACAAGTATAGCATCACAGATCTAGGTTCTCCTGTCAGTATTTTACGGAAGAATACTTCGAATTTATCTCCGAACAGACCCCTAACTCCTCAGAGCTACGGACCTTGGTAATTTGGCATGCCGAACTTTGTAGCCTACGGTGTGTCCAAATATCAGTAAATCCGTAACAACGAAATAAAGCAACACGTTTTTATAAGAACTCGGTGTATTTTTAAGGGTTTTACATCGAAGTTTGATGATTTATTGGTGTTAAACGATGAATTCAAGCGATAAGCTGACACCAGTAACCCGTGTTGTGAACTGCTGAGGAGACTGCGTGTGAAACCAATTACGTCATTGGATAATTTCAACACCTCCGTCTGCCGTCAGGTGTCAGGTAACGCAACCGAAACTGCCGCGGTCGAGTAGAACTACTCGATCCAAATTGATACAAAATAGGTTGTTTTTGGGTGGCATTCTCCTTTGAAATGTTTGATTGATATTTACTTCTGACTTGAGTATTATGGGATATGTCTATGTTGAGCGATCTGTTGCTTGCAATTTTCGTTGCGTTGCATCTGTATTTGTAAATTACCATTATAGTGTCTTGGTGGTCACAAGCTTTTTCATTGGTGACATCCGTGGCTGATAAGTATCCTGAAGTCTTATCCGACCAATCACGATCGGAGGTTCTGTGCTCAGACCGTGATTGGTTGATTTCATCCTAAGAGAAATTGAAACGGAAAACGAAAACAACACTTAAAATCAGCCTACTGTAAGATAAACTGCTCTGTGTGTTTTAACCACAGCAAAAATGAGCCAATTTGACTGGAAGTGAGGACTTGGTCAAGCTGCAGGCTTTGTCTTTGTTAAAGATACGATTATTCAGGATAAAAATTTCCTCCTTTACAGTTCAACATATTATGTAACTTCTGTAATTACCGATATCTGTAGGAGTTTAGTTTGTCATAATATATATGGCCTTTTATCTCATCTACACGTGTTGTTTCACTGTAAACTAACATCGGTATCGCTTCGCAGTTAGCGCATATAAAACCTATTAGTAAGCAGCAGCAACTTGTCTCCCATAGGGTCCTGTTAGTAAGTACGTAAGTAAGTAAGTAATTTTTTATCACAATGACATGTATTCGTACACATGGAATGAAACAACAAATACGCCACTTTAGATACGAAAGAACATAAAACAAGTGTACAAGCAATGCATCTCAAGCGAGATCACCAAAAAAGACACACAGTGATAGAATGATTATATATAAATGAAATTTTTCCTCAAGGACGTTTTGGATGATGTATGCAGTTTTCCTGATAAAATCTTTTTTGCATATTGGTAAGTATTTTGCTTTCACAGCTTTCTGTAGGAAATCGTGGATATTTAGTCTCAACTTGAGAATAAAAGGTGTTTCTGGCATCCAAGAAAACGGACACTCATACAGAAAATGTACTTCGGTTTCGACCTGACCAGTGTGACTAAGACAGCAAATTCTATAGTCAAATTCCAGAGAACGAAAACGCCTAACCTTAACCAAAAACTGTAGGGTTCCGGTTCTTATTTTAGCAAGAACTGATAAGGCAGAATATGTTAAACTTCAAGTTAACGACACGGTATACGAAGAATCAATATGCACAATAAATAACGTTAAAGAGAAATTCTCGCCATTGTCTGTCAGTCATTCGATAAAATCAAGATCGGTGACTATACCTGTTAAATATCATTAAAATTCTTCACCGTTTATCGAATGTGGTTAAGCTCCGCCAGCAGAGCGTCTCATTGCGACCTGTGGGGGTTCAGGTTCGAATACGCTTAAAAAAAGTTCACAATTTAGCCAGTGGGATATAGCTCCCCAACTAGTAAAGTATTACATCAATTTTGCTGAGACCTGATGAACGGATTAAAATGGGTAAAATCATGAACTTTAACAAATAAAGTTACCGATTCATAATTCATACGTTCAAGAAGTATGCATTACGAGGATTGGGCGACTTATTATGGCGCGTTTTCAACTTCATTATTTCTTTTGTTAAAAAGGACTTATCTAAAACAGCTGCAAAAATAAACTACTTACTTCAGTCCATTATATGGACTTGAACCATCATGTGGTCTTTCAACGCTATGAGTACTAATTTCGAATTCGATTAAAATATAATTTCAGCGATAATCGGCCAAGTTGGATTGAGCATAGACTCCTTATTGAAGATTTAAGTCACCGGGAATCTTATCGTTACTAGTCTTATAACTCCGTTATATTCACAAGTAGGTTTAGGAGTTCTTTTGCTCTATCTTCAGTCTTTCTATGGCTACACTAGTCCCGTTTCATTTGCAATATTGTCTTTTCATGGGTGGCGCACCACAGGGAGCTGGGGAGCTGGGGGGCTATAGTCCCTCCCCTTATTTCAGTGCTGTGCCGCCCATGGTTTATGGGCGGTGCACCACTGGGGGCTGGGGGGCTATAGCCTACCCACTTTTTTCAGTGATCCCCCCATTTTTTGAAGCTTTCTTGAGTTTAAACCATGTACATGCCAAAGTATGTCATCGTGGTGTCCAGAGGTACGAGACTTACATTGGAGATTTTAACTCCCAATTGATCACCAGCCTCAAGGTTCAGAACTGCTCCAACAAAACCTGTGTACTTTCCAAAGTCCTTCTCTTTTGACCAACAGTCTGTTTGCGCATGTTTTAAAACATCCGTGCCCTCGCTGGCCGGCAAATCGTCTGTATATTTATATACACTGTGCCAGACCACTTTGGGACCGTGGTTGTTTTCTGGTTGCGCAGGCCGGGCACTTTTGTAGAAAGTCTGCACGAAGTAAGTTTGGCTGTACACATAATATTGTCCAGGAATTTGGACAACCAGTCGTCCATCTTCGTAACCAATGCCTTGTCGAAATGCTCCGGAATCTGCGAACGACCATTCACGAATGCTCTGACCTTCACCTACAAAATTCAAGCGAGTGAAAATGGGGCTTTAATTGTGTCAAGATCTAAAGTCGGGAGTGTGTGTAGACCGAAGGGTCGCTAATCCTCCGATTTTTTTCGAACTGTAGATTCTTTGTATTATAGACCTAATGTACGTCGGGTCGTATTCGGCCGTAAACTTATACTCAGAAATACTCATAGTCCAAAAAAAAAGAAAATCGGACTATCGACCCAGGCCGGGGGGCAGTCCTGGTTTCAGTGCAAGGTCTTTTGTAATCTTAAGAACTGCGTTGGTATTCACATTTCCATTCAGGTTCTTCATAGTCGGTGCGACACTGATCCCGGTGCACCATCCGATTACTTTTAGCAATATCAGGCAGAGTTTCAGGCTGTTGACACGACTAAAGTCGCTTTAATTGCAAACATTTTCAATACCTTTACTGTGCAACACTTGAGGTCCCGTCCTCACCAAATGGGCTGCTGGCCTCCTGCAGTCAGTCGAGGAATGGTTGCCATGGTGGCACGCGGTGTTTGATTTATGAATGCAGATGCCACGAGCTAAAGCGAGTTGGAAAATGATCATACACGTGAAAACATTAAAAAGGATGTTTCAAACAGCAAGTTCTTGCAGATTCAGCAAATTCAAACCAAGTATAACAAGGGGTAAAAATAAATACGCTGGAAAAAGTGAATCTGTCTACTGCTAGGTACAGTGTCGAATTCAAGTTTTGGCGGCTAAGGTATTTTTCATAGGTCAGACTCAGATTTTAAAATCCTGTATCGTAAATCAACGCACTACAGTACGTCTCACCTCTTCCGGTAAATTTCCAAACTTCTGCCCCAGTATGTCTCTAAAAAGATAGCTCCCCGATTAGCAAATTGATTTATATTTAGGTGGCAAATTTCCCTTTAGACTATACTAAAAACCTGTACCCTCCTTTGCGCCTTTACTGCCTTCACTGACTTTTTCGTTGGCATCTTTTTAAAAGTGCTGAAATTCATTTCATATTAAATGTACCCTTTTTAAGGTAGAGTCCGGATGACTTCTTGAGTGCGGGCGAGCAATTTTCCCCTTTACCCTCTATAATCCAGGCACTGTGCACTGACACTATTGCTAAATAGTTCAAACTGGCGCATATCAAACCCGTTGTAATTTTGTTAACAGTTTTGAGCACGCATTTATCGAATAGCCAGCTCCTCAGCTCGAAGAAACCTAGATAAACTATTGCAGATTCCTGCCTGATAGGACACAGTGGAAGCTAAAAGAATATCAAAACCAGAAAAATATTTCATTCACTTTTCCACGTGTAAAGTGCGTATTAGAAAGTGAAAGTGAAAATGCAGCTTGCAGGCTTTTCATTTTTTTTCCAAACACAAAAATCTCGATAATCCGACATTTCTTTAGTCTCATTAAAAGATTTCAGAAAATCGAAAATAGACTCTAATTTTTGTTTTATTTTTTTTTCTCTGATGCTTCCAATATGTAACCTGCTCGAGTTTTCCCCACGACTTCCTTTGTAAGCCAGTAATTTAGCGAAAATGACGCACGTATTCTTTGTTGAACGTCGCAGACGAGATTGCCGCCATAAGATCGCATTTTAATTTATCAATCAAGAGTGAAAAGACTAAGTTGGCACAGCACAATTTGTACACCGGTGCTAAATTTTCAAATTTCGAGATAGTACATTACGTTATGGAAACTTTCCGACTGAATAATCGTCTATCATAACTCATTTCCTCTTCTCTTTTTTAGTTTTACTTTTCAACCCACGACAACACAAGTTTTTAGATTCTTGGTGGTGTGTATGAAACGGGGCGTTTCTAGTCATGTAATTGTATATTTTTTTTCTACTTTTCTACTTTTAGAGAGATTATCGTAAATTCCACGGCCACAAAAATTATTGCACAAAATTTGGAAATTTCATTCATTCATTTTGTTAATTACAAAAACGTAACTGGCATTTGCTTTCAAGTTTAAGATAACAAGAAGGAAAACTTTATTTTTTTCTTTTAATATCAAAATCTTCATTTCGAATAGTCGGATTCGAAGTCTAAGGGACCTTAACGGAATCCTTGGCATATTTTTGATGACAGCAGAATGATTAAGCAAAACTTTTAGGTTTTTAAGTTTCATAAGACTTTTCAAGTCTTGCTAGAAGATTTCCATGAAATTCCAGGTTTCTAGAAAAAATACAACCACGTGACCAAAAGACACGATAATCATTTATGTATACAAAATTTTCCGCTGAGCAACAAGGATTTAAATCGTACTCTTTTATTTATTAAAAATTTAAAACACAAAAATAATGGAAGAAATGGGCTCCAAACGAAAATAGGCAGTTACCTTGAAATGCGTTCTTGGGGGTTTTCCCCCTCGTTTGGGGTTTCCCCCCTCGTTATGGATTTCATGGAAATGCGATCGAACAACGGTGCTTTTGATGGCAATTATTAACAATTTTCCACCAACTTACAGTACACACTAGGTCTGTACGACCAGAAAAGGCCCAATACGCACAAAATGTTTTCTTATACCGGTAGTTATAGTCATACTTGTGAGTTCAAAACGTTTCATTGTGTAAGGCAGACGCACGACAAGGAAAAATAACTCCAGCATGGTAATATGTACATACAATGAGCTATACCAGGAGGTATAGCTCATTGTATGTACCAACCTTAGTGGAAGTATTATTTAATGAAACGTTGGATATTTTCATAAAGCAAGATTATGCACATTGTCCAGTAACAATGTTTATCGAAGGCTTATACCATGCAGTTACTCAGCGTAGCAATGCCCACCTTTTATGATTTCCGTGTTCACATGCCGGTAGATGACCTGAGCAAGGAGAAACAGGCAATTATATATACATATTTATACACCGTGCGTGCTAAGTATGAGTATAGGATGACAATATAGATTTAGACCCATTCGTCCTCACAAAGAAGGAGGTGAAATTGTCTTACTGAAACGTGCACAGGGCCTTGTTTGTTTTAGACACACTTCGTTATCACCTAATTCTAGCCACACTGAACCCTGATACGATATCAAATAATTATCATTGTAAGTAGGTCAAATTGTTTTTCCCGGAAAAGTAGCATACATCGGCTCCGTTCACCACCTGTTCAATTGATATCAATATCCTTCACCTCAGTCTCATTACGTTTGCCAAAATATAGAACCGAACAAAGTGTCGGTTTATCAGTTTACCATCAAAATAAACAAACCGTATTGAGAAGCCTCATAAACTGGACTATGTCTCGTATGCAGCACTTGTTCTCTGTCACTTCCACATCAAAATAATCGGACAATTTGAAACCGCCGACCACGGAATTCTCGACGACACTACAATCAAAACAAAGCCCGCCTTCGTCAGTATGCTGGACTCGTTTCAACGCTTCTACTGTCGTCTGCATCCCCTTCACGGTCCTGGTCAACTCTTCGTTTTTGGCGAATAGAATGGAAACCATCACTATCAGCGCGATAACTAAACTGACGACTACGCCGGAGATGATTTTGATGCTTCGCCAACCTAAAGATTTCGTCATGACAGCAGGAACTTTCTCACAGTCGTCCAGTATTCCAATACAACTTTCTTTGCTGTCTTTAGAGTTACACGATGCCATGCTGTGCAATGTAAGATTTTACGAAAACACGTTCAAAAATGAAGAGCAACAAAGCGACTGGCCGAATTTCTGTTTCCAGTAATTCTTAGAAGATATATACTAGAGTCGTCGAGTGCGCATGCACAATGTATTAATCGATACCGTGCAATAGCAAATTTCCTGTCTAAAAATAGCTTTAATGCAGTGATAACGGTGTGTTATAAATGTAGATGTAGTGGTTTCACTTTTCTTTTCATATGCTGTGAACTCATTGTGGAACAAAGTTTCCTCGTTACTGCATGATCCAGTGGCGGATCTAGGATATCACAAGGGGGGCAAACCACGATTGTAGATGCGCNGTTTGTCCTCCTCATGCCAAGGAAATTTTTCTGTTTTTTCCTCCAAAAATCAAGCATTTTCTTTGATTCCTGAAGTATTATCCAAGAAAAAAAAAACAGAGAACGTATCAAACAAGAAAAACTCCATTTATCAGAGACTCGAACTCACGACCTGGCGGTTAGCGCGCGCGTGCATCACCACTACACCACCACGACTTACCTGCTAATCTCATACTAGGAGACCTACTTGTTTATGGTCCATAGCGTTTGCGCGCGAAACCTACTTCTTTTTGTAATGCTTATTACACGTTTTATATTTTGTGCAATCGGTTCTTAACAAATTTATTGTATTTAAAATAGTCTTCAAATGCCCAAAAGACCAAATCCGTTTTTCGTGTTGACAATAATGACGGGTTGCTTAGGAAATCGTCTTAAGTCAGTTTGACAAATAGAGAATTATGAGTTTCTGAGTGATTCACTAAGACTTCGATTACAATTCACATCTTACCAGCAGCTTCTGTTTTTTCATCGTCACTCAGGTTCCATTTTCTTTAAAAAATGAAGTAAATTTTCTTCATCGCACAGTGGAGCAGACGACGGAAACGGGAGTCGTAATGCGCAGCGCCACTGCCGGTCGCCTGGGATATCGCGGTAGAGCCCGGCTATACTTAGCCATACTTCCGTTACGAATAAGCCGCGTTCCGGCCGAATTTGACACCCCAACCCTAAAACTGCACACATTTAAATCTTGTTTCATCCGTATAATTTTAATTATCGGGTTTAATTAATAAACTCAACATTTCCCTACGCTCTTGTCGTTTTATTTTTTTTGCGGCAGCCAAGGGGGGGCGGGCCCCCTGCCCCCCCCCCCCTAAATCCGCCTATGTGATCATAAACGTGAGGGTCATAGGCAACAAAATTAGTGTCTCAAACTGTCCCATGAAGAGGATTCTTAACCATGTTCAGAATTCCTAGTGGAGAGGGGGGTCGCTTCCCTCCCTCCCCCCAACGGATCCAGCACCCCGATAGCGAGTGGCACCGAGGGAGTGAGGGCAACACAAGCAAAAGTTGGCGACAACAGGGGTGCGGAAATGACCTGGGATGCCAAAAAAATCGGTTACACAACCGGTGGAGGGCGAAGTGGCACAAAGCCAGAGCCGGACTTATGATAAGTGGTAAAAAAGATGAGGAGCGACCAGGAAGAGTTTCGCACCGTCTTCCGCCCGTGGCGGCGGTAATCCTAACTACGCCACTGGTTACTGTTCGCGTAGACTAAATACTCGAGTTACAAAGTAATTATTAGAGAAGAACATTTTGGGCCATCAATGCGTGGAAGCAACTCACTAGTCCGAAGGTCTGCTAATAAGGCGGAACTGAGCCACAAAGCATTAAAATTCAATTATTGTCGGCATTTTACGAATCTCGCAGAACCGACCGGAAACCATCGCGAGAATAAAGTCCGGTGATGGCTGCTCTCATTCACTTGGCCGGGATTACCAGTTGACCAGCAAAGACATTTGAGCAGGAAATCAGTCACACGCAACCAATAGAATGTCTCAATCAGCGCATCTTTTGCTTTCAGTATGTAATAAGTCTGATCATCTTTCCTCAACAGAGTATATGCATGCGTGAACCCGGGGGGGGGGTGGGGCGAAGNAGGGGGAGCTCGTGGGGCGAAGTGGGCAAAAAGGTCCGCCTCAGAGAAACAAAAAGACAAAAAGTCCAAAAAAGTAGAAAGCATGACAAAAATCCACTAAAAAGGGAGGAATTCGGCGAATGCACAATTTATAGCTCTGAACGTACCCCGTTTTTTTAACAAAAGGTCCAAATTCTCAAAAACTCGAGCCCCCTATTTTTAACCTAGGTGCGCGCATGATATGTACATGCATACAAAAGTTCACGAATTATACTATACTACCTTCTTCGGCGTCTAATATTGCACGAAGTTATCCGCCTTTCAGACTTTGTTTGGCCCACTTACTCGGGGTAACATAAACAGACTGAGAAATATTGACGGGATTGTGATTGTGGTTTACTATCGATCTCCTTGGCTCAAGGGACATCGGAAGCCACCTCTCCATCGAACACAATTTACTGAGACTCTTGACCAAACCATTTTAATTTTTATAGGTGTTGTACACTCCTATTTTTAATTGTTATCGGTTCTCCGATGATCGGGATTTTGCAACAAATAAATAAATTAAATAAAAATCATCAACCACGTATAACTTGCAACAGAAAAAAAGAGTCCATTGTCAGAATATTGGGAAAACTGTCGTACTATTGGGCTCTCTGAACAATGGGTAATTTGTTGGAAATACTGAGTTATTGTCACGTTTATCCGGGTAAACATTGGACTGTCGGATAAATGGGCTGTCGGAAAATGGGTAAATTGCCGGAACAATGGCAGATCCGTAGCCACGGAGGTTCGGGGAGTTCGGAAAATGTCCAGCCCCAGCCTATCCGTTAAAGATAGGATATACATAGACAAAAGCCACAAAATTGTTGCAGCTACTGGTACTACTAACTACAACGATAACTGGGTTAGAATTTGCTTCTGATTCAAAGCACTTCACGTAATCATCGGGCAGTACCCGCAAACTTCGCCCGAGCGGTGTTTGCGTAGTAGATGACAGGATCGTGAAGACGATTAGAGGAGGTTTATGTTTGGGCATTGAACGCGCGTGGTCACTACACCATAAGGTAACAAGAGTTTAGAAGTAAATACTTATACCTAGCTAAGCTATATAGCAGCGAGACAGCTCCCAAAAAGTACTGCGGCATGAATGCCTTAAAATCGACCAAGAAACAGAAGTGTTATCTACTATCTTGGTATACTTGCTAGCATAGTACGGTAAAGTGCATGCATTTTCAATTTTCGAATTGAAAGTGATCGTCAAACATGTTGTCCATCCAGTGTCCACTTTGACAGTGGATTGGTGGATTGACGAGCATGCGCGAGCATGTGTGTGCGTTTCCTTTCTTTTAAATTCAGTACACGCTGATGGCGAGTTCACTATAGGCAGTCCTCTGTCGTTGCTCAAAAACCAGACAATTAACTGCACTGAGAAAACACCCCGACGAGCATGTTCACATTATTAGGAAAGAGTAGGCTTAGACCAATAAAGACTTTGGTCAATGAAGAAACTCTTCTCTTGTCAACTAGTCTTAATGGTGCACCCCATAGTAGCATGATGTTTTCGGAATAGGTACACCACTCAGTACATCTTATAACCGAAGTATCGTTTGTTTTTGCATGTAAAAATATAAAAATACACCTGAGTCCGAAATTTTAGATATTTTCGGAGTAGTGAACCTTCAGAGTAATGAACCTTCGGCGAACTATTGAACCTTCGGAATAGCGAACCTTCGGAGTAGAGAACCTTTGAAATAGTGGGCTGTTCCCATTTCCAGCCATGTGAGCAAGTTAAGTAACAAGCAAAAGAACAACCAGATAAAAAAATTCGTCAAGTCATTCTCCGACTAAATATTTCCGTCCATGATGTAATCACTCAAATTTAAAAGCACGCCTGATTTGAAAGTTTAGCAGGAGGTAACACGAGAGCGTTCTGGATCACATTATAGGTGAATTTGAGTCCCGCTTTTTGCGAGCAACCGTTACGGCATCCTCATTTCTAGTCTTACAAATTCCGTCTCATCTCAAGAACACAGAGCTGAGAGTCATCGTTGTGTGTACAGATTTCCCTTCCATCTGATATAAGCTGCATCAAGGCCCTACCGAAAACTTTACAGTGTCGACGTTTGCAAAACATCAAAGGTCCATCGTTTTAGAAATTCGCACAATGCTCGCTACGGACCTAAATGGGCTGTCGAAACAATGGATCTTCCGAACAATGTGCTGCCGCAATATTGGGTTTTAGGAATATTGGGCTGTAACTACTCAAGGCATACTTTGAAGCCCGATTTCTCACGCGGAGGAAACCCGAACAACGTGTATTAGTACCCGGCAGGCGGTTGTTTTCGGAGGCCAGGCATACTCTTGCCGTGCTCCACTGCGTCTGACAACCGAAGCATTGTGTGTCATTGGATGTAGAAAAAATATGAAAAATACACCAGAGTCCGAAATCGTATACATTTTCGGACTAGTGCACATTCGGACTAGCGCGCATTCGGAATATTGCCATTTGAACCGAATGCGTCCAATCCATTTATGGTCTGCCACTTTTACGTTTTTTACCTCGTTTTACTTGTCATGGAACATGACTTCATACGTCCAACATCCAAACCAGAAAAACATGTGCGTTAATGGTGACTTGTTTGTGAAACGTAAACAATCACTGTTTTGTTTCTGTGTTTACTGAACTACCTGTACATAACGCTGTGGAGCTTGTGCTAGCGTTGCTGTGCGCGAGCTTGGAATCCTGTTTAATCTCAAGATCGCCTATGCGTGAACTAGGCCTTGAATATTCATTTGGTTGAAATTTTTGTTCACTGTAAAGACTTTTTGTAATTATTGGTCTCAAGATCATTCATTTTCTCCTTTAGCGTAACTTGTGTCAAAGAATCGGAGGAATACGTGAATGGTTAAGTCAATTATTGTTTGGTGAATATGATCGCCAATACTTGAAAAAGGATTGGTTAAAATTTACTTTATTTTGTCATCATGTAATTTGATTTAGTACAGTGCAATTTTTTATCAACGTGAACGTGATTATTTGATTGAACTTGTCCAGTTGGCCATCTTATTCACATCGCCGACAATGCATAATGAAAAGTAAATTAAAGTCGTTTCAAATGTCGAAAACGAGCAACTGGAAGCAAACTCGGATTTTGGATTTTCTGTTTACGAATTAGAAATACGTTATTGAACAAAAGTTGGATTTACCATTTTCCTTTTGCATATTGAAAATTGGATTGACGCTGGAATGCACCTAGAATATAAACACATGTCGTGAGATTTTTCTCTCATAGCTTTTCGCATTTAGGTGTCGTTTGGTTTTGTGATTATAGAATAAATGTAAACCAGACCTATGTATAACATGCAAATATATTCATGTCATAAAGCATACAGTGCAAAGCTTGATAACACTTTCTCGCGAGAATTAGGCTACATCTTATTTTGTTTTGATAACATGCATGCGAAGAATCCAACAAGATATAGTGTTCTACGTCTTCGAATTGAATGCGTGTAAAACAACATTAATGACGCCCAAATTCTAGAAATGGTATAATTGTAAAACCGTCTATATCTCATCTCGAACACGTGAATTAACATCTGCCGGCACGTTACTATCAAGGACTCAAATTTCGACCACATTTGACCCAGTTACAAGCATTGAGTAAATTGCAGCGATGTACCCAGAAAAGTGAACTTTCAAACTTCCTTGACGTTTGATCAGGAACAAGTGCGTGTGCTGTATAATTTTGATACAATTGCATAAGTTCTTGGCACAGTCACTAAGTAGCTCGTATTTGTTATGAACGCGTTCATTAGACAAGCAATTTCATGTACAGAGACTATGTTTACGAACCAGGGATGAGTATGCCTGTCGTTCAAGTAAAATTCCGCCAATATCACAAAAATCTAAGTGCGGAGAATTTGCGAATGTTAGAACGTATGTGACCGCCGACCCGGCTCAACACGTCCACTGCTGATACATTGCTGCTGACGTCATGCAACAATCAAAGATATCCGGTGGGACAAAACTGAAGTTTCCACGCATGCAACCCAACTAAGGAAAAATTATAGAAGTTCGTCTTCGCAAGCCTCAATAAAAAGCTCCGAAATCCTCTCAAATTTACCACCATTTTGGATTGCATCAACGGTATCTCTTACAAAGGCGTCTTTCGGCATGTTGGCCGTTAAATTTGGAACTGATTCATGGTCAACAATCAAAAACGGCAATATCATCATAGCGAACATAACACCATACAGTTTCGAAGCACGGAAATGACTGTGAAACTGCTCGTACGTGTAAGGTGGAAAATGGAATTTCAACTCTTTCACGTGCGCCATAAAGTGGTTGTAATACAGACGAAGCAAATCCCCCATGTGTTTTTTTCTAGTGTCCCTAGTCGTGCTTGTATATAAGAAACCGACCAAGTCAATCACGGGATTTTGGTAAACAACCATCTGAAAATCAAAGAATTTAGTGCATACGGGCTTAGGTTTTCCGTTAACAGTTTCGTATTTGAACATCATATTGCGGCACGTGGTATCTCTCATGCATATAGTTGCATAAGGCTCTTTGGGTGCTACCAATTGCTGACAGAGCTTCATCAAATGATCACTTGATTCTGGTTCAAAAAGTTTAGATTTTTCAACAACAGACTCGTTTTGAGATCCCTGTGCCGCCATTTTAAGCGAGATGCACATTGACAAATACAACATTTCACCAATCAAGCTATGCATAGCATCGCTGTGCATATTTTCATTAAGCGAAAATGCAAATTTGTCAAAACCTTGAGTTGATTTTATAGCAAACGAAAGGGCGTGTAATTTAGCAAATTCTTCCATTACTAGTGCGCAGTGGTCAAGGTCGAGGCCATCTCTGATGCTCGCCACTTTGTACCCCTCGTATCTGAGGTCATTCATTATAAACCAAGGGGGATATTTTTGATCTTGGATAAATCCCGTGACAAATCGCGGAATTGACAGATTTAGCTGTTGGGCTCCGTTCTGTTCAGCATAGCGTTTCATCTCAGGGAACAGCAGCTTGTACGTCTGAATCTCTTTGGAGTACACCCCAAGCTTCCTGGTCACTTTGCCGATATCAGTATCGTTGGGAAAGTCTGTCTTTACGACCAAATGGAAATCTTCTTTCTTCTCTTTTGAACTTGTACGAACTTCAACCGCTACGTGGATACCCATGCAACCGTCCCCTAGAATGATGCGAATTGGATTGAAAACGATGACATAACCTCAAGAGGTGTCGCTTCATCAGAGTATACGAAGTTATGATGTATGTTAAAATTATGGATTAAAGAATCTAAAAATTCCAGACCTGTCGTGTAAACAGGCTGCTGGGTGTTCTTTACTCATAGTTAGCACTAAGACAAGTGCGAATTGACTGATTCTTCCACTTAGTCACGTTTCTCGACAAAATGATGCTGGACGGATGAACGCCAACGCTCCTTGTTTTTGTCATTCGTACGGATAATTGGTTTTGCGTTAAGTAGAATAATTAATGACTGAAACAGAAAAACTGAGGAGAGCTAGTTTTCACTCGTTTCTCACTTGCGTACGTGGTGTGACATGTAAAGGTAGACGTTTTTCGAGTGGTCTTTGAATTTACAGAACTATCAAAAGCAGTCTTTCTTAAAAGAAACTTCATGTCTTTAAATTTTGTGACATTCATTTAGAATGGTGCATATACCGCCTTCTCAGTCAAAAATTAACTTTTGAATCGAACCACTTGAAGTTATAATATGGGTGTCAGATTACAATTTATTTCTGGGCTGTTGGATAACTGACAAAATTCGATATTGCTCGAGAGTAGACTCAGGAATTGAGCATGATAAGGCCAAACAAAAAAATGGTGGGACTCCGGCTGATATCGGCTAGAAGCCAGACCCCACTGAAAGTAGTCAAACAACTTGTCAAATCTGCGACATTTCGCGAGTCTGCATACAGAATAAAGTGGATGTTCAAATTTCAGAAATTAAGCCCATAGAATTGTGAGATATGTTACCAGCTTGCAAACGCAGCATCAAATCAATACACTAGTAACTTACAAGGTAGTCTCTACACTGTCTGATGCTTTGGTAAGTCTATTTTACATCTTCAAATGATGAAGGAAAGTTTTTCTCCTTAATGTCATCTGAAAATGTGAAAGATTTGCGATTGATTGCCAAGACTTGCCTTTTAATTTCAGAAGCAAGAGCAACGCGGAGCATTGAAATACGCCCACAAATGCACCGCAGGGGTGTTTATTTGTATCATGAAAATGGCCACCAGATGGTGCAAAATACTTGGAATTCATCCAAACTCGACCCTCTCCCACCGCCGTCTTCGGCGAATGAAGTCGATTCCGGCGGAACCTACCCAGTCTCCGGACAGTCCTGATTTCAGAGTGGTAATTAAAACATTTTATTGAATCACGATTTAATTTTCTAAACATTTTAGTGTCGTTTAAGATGTGTTTCGAAATTTTAAATCTAACCGACGTTTTTACCCTGACTGTCTAAGCCCAGTCGCGAATAGCGGAAACTGATTTCATTTCCTCGGAATGCCGAATACGATGACACCTAAACATAGTGATGCTAACTCGATTTTATTTTTTGGTAACTGATACTCGTTTCTGTCTTTTCTGTTCCAAACTGATGAAAGCTTTGTACCGTTGTCATTCATCGATCATTTCGGTCCAGTGTCCGACTCCACTAGAGCCTCTGTGTCGGCTGCGATCGTGAGCTCAGACGTTTTAATGGCATCTACATCCCATTTTCTACTACTGGGCATTGACACGGATAGCATGCTTCCTCACAAAATCTTGAACAAGGATAGACTGGTGCAAACTTACTGCAGTCACATCAGTGCATTATCTCAGTCACAATATTTGATGCTGATGCTCATACTTAACATGTGCCTGACAACGAAGTTCCCAGCAATGGTACTTAAACGTTGGAGAAACAGTCATGAAATCTCCGTTTCTACCACAGATCGAAGCACGATTCTTCAAAATGGACTGAGCACAACGTGACTCCTGAACTGATCGCTTGCTCCACCGTCTGCTACCATACCCGTGTCAATCCACGAACCTGTGCCATTTCTGGGCGATCTTAGGGTTTTTTTGGAAACGCAAAAACTGAAGCATTGTCTGTCTCATTGTTATTACTACAACTTTTCTAAATACTCAGCGGAACTCAGTTTTCGAGACCACTACGGCTCGCAGTGGATGTAGAACAACTTAATGGTGATGACGTCACACCAAAATTGATTTTTTTAATTTATGCATTTATTTCTTGATTGAAAATACACAAATTGAAGAAAAGATAGTAAAAACAATACTTAAAATATCACACCAAAATTGTTCGTAACCGAATTCAAGCATTTTTGACCGTGGTGTGAAGTAATTTTGTCAATCCTCGAAGATTTGAAGCAAGCTTGAAATGTCGTCATAAAGTTTGTTAAATCGTATAGCTTGGCCAACGCTCAGTCGAGTTACACAACGATCGCGTGGGGAAAGACCGTCTACTTGAAAACGTAAAATCTAATTTATGTTAAAGTGGGAATCTCTTTTAATGGTGCTTTTATTGCTACTGGAGGGTGTGATAGGTGTATGGTCAGGTGAAAGAACCAACTTTCATTGAATTCATCAAAATAGGGTTTAGTATCCTTTTAATTGCTTTTGTGAGTTCAGTAACAAGCCGTGGTCCAAAATATGTTCCTGTGCAAAACACATGGTGCAAATCATCTCCAGATTTTCTAATTCTTAAACGTTGGCATGTCAACACCATTAGTTTTTTTAGGCATTTACAATGCTTGTTTATTACCCCCAAAAGATTCGTGGACCAAATCCATTAAAATCTTATCTAATCAAGCAAATAAAGCTGCTTATGCAATTTTTAAGTTAAAGCGAAGATGTGACCTACATGTACCTCGGTCAATAGCCTTTCACCTGTTCGATAAAATGACTTACCCCTCTTTGTGCGTTGAGATATGGAACTTTAAAGAATATGAACAATTGCAAAATGTATATATCAAGTTCTGTAAACCCATTTTAGGAGTAGTCAGTTGTTGTTCAAACTCGGCAATTATGGGAGAATGTGGTCGATTCCTATTGTTAACTAAATATTTTGTATTCTGTATAAAATGCTGGTTCAAAATACTGGGGATGCCTAGTAATCGTGAGGTAAATGCAGCATATGATATGCTTTTTAGTCAAACCTCGTCGGAAGATCTTCTTATCATTGGGCAAGCTTTGTAAGGAAGCTTCTGTCTGTATATGGTTTTTCAGATGTATGGATTAATCAGGGTGTGGTGAACCGTTGACGAAGCGTATTTCTTGACAGTTTTTTTCCAGCGTGTCAGTGACTGTTATTAGCAAGGCTGGCAATCTGCCTTAGTATGCGAGGTTTAAAGCAATGTATTGTCTAGAGAATTATTTAGGAATAGTTAGCATGCCACTTGTTTTTTTTTTCAGTCTCTGACTATTGCGATGCTCAAATCATTCCGCGTTACTAGAGGAAAGAGGTCACCAGATAAATATTCCCTATGAAAATACGTTGTGTGATTTATCGGTATGTAATTCGGGAGTGTGCAGAGGACGAATACCATGTTGTGTTAGTTTGCAGTGCGTAAAAGGAGCTTCGGGTAAAGTACTTAGCCTAAGTGACCGCTTTCGTCATTCTCTCACAACATCTAAATTTGAATCTCTCATGAGAACTCCGGATACCCTGCTTCTAAAATTCGTCCACCATGCTCTCAAGCGTAACAACTTACTGACCATTTTTAAGGCACCTGACAATGTACTGTCTTCTACATGTAATAATTTGGGTCTATGGCCATATGTATATACTTCAGTAAAGATATAGGTCTACGTTGCAAGTCAGTTACCCCGTAGTGTGGTTACGATATATTCAATTAATTCCTGGACACATACCTTTCCTTAAGAAATCCTCACAATCAATATTCTCAATGACAAGACCATCATCACCAGTGAGCTCTTGCAACGCAACTTCAATCGTAGTTCTGTTCGCGTAGACGAGTTCCTTTCCACAAACCTGGGTCATCTTTTGCGCCATGTTAAAACCTGTCTTGTTCAATCACTGACATCAAGTTGTGAGCCAGCTTGGCTGACCTAATTCAAACGACAGCAGTTTTAGTGCAACAGCAGTGGGTTACATAGTTCACTGCTTTCCGAGTGATAAAAATGAGGCGATTCAAACAATTTAGGCCCCTTATCTCAATGCATTTGGACAATTTAGTGAGTGAGCACCGTCTTGCCGGGGAATATAGCCCTATGGGCTTGGTGCAGCTTTGCGCCGATCATGGGTAAAAACATGGCCAACTAATCTAACAAAAACTGGGGTCATTAAAAAATACACTCTTCCTTGAATAAACTAAGTTATTAACCGGTGTTGGAAAAATAGGCGTTCTGCCGGTTATTCTGCTGCTGCAGTGAGTTGTGGAGAGATCTTATTATCAAGGAGTTTTCTTATATGCCTAGGCGGCTTTCGCCGACATGAAATACAGCGTCACCTATTGGCTAGTGTCATTTTTGCCGTTTCTTTAATCAATTTCCCTAAGGTTGCGTACATGTCACAACGAATTATCGGTACTGGTTTCATTTTGTTAACAGTTTTTAATATTTTAGTACCAGCAAATCGAATTTCGGAACAAGTTTTGCTACTGCGAAGCTGTCGTGAGTCATCTCCCACTAAGAGATGTCGAAAAAATTTAGGACGGAAATCATGGACGCGCGTCACGATCGTCAGTACTGTTCTTAAGACTGTAAACAATGAACAAGTAACAAGGGATCGCGTTAGAAAGAAGAACAAGCGGAAAGAATGAAAATGACAATCACTAAAAGAAAAATCGAGTGTGGGGAATGCGGAACATGTGAACGTGGAAGACTTACTGTTACAAGAATAAGGGGTAAATTCTAGTTGACGGTGGGGAAACAATTGAGTAAAATCGAGTGATGATGTTCCCTCGGAGGGAGAATCAAAGATAAAAGACATGCCCAAATAAAATCGTCTAGTGAATCAAATGAAAGATACGGTCGGCGTTGTGCGAGTTCATTACACCTCAAATTCTTAAAATCCTGAAAATTTAAGATTCCGGATATGCTTGTTTTCGGGCTTGTACTTAAGGCATGTCTCTCATATGGCTCCGGCTCACCGCCTGGGTACAGGATCTAATCTCCAAATTCAGACTTAGACTGAAATTCCACAAATCATGCGGAATGACTCGAGTACTAAGTTGTAAATTTACTCCAATCCTCAGTGGCATGTAACTGGTGAATTTTCAAGTCGAGTTTGGCGTTTTGCGATAAGACACCGGGGCTAGAGTTTTCCTACGAAAGAAGCACCTTTTCCGATTACATTCCTTATGAAACGACCATATTTCATATTTCATTTAGGTCCGTTGTGTTACGCATGACACACAGAATCAACCGACTGAAAAGCGAATGTTTCGCCATTCTGCGTTCAGGACCTTGGGAGTCTCGTGCCACTAGCAAAGTGGCGGTAACTGAATTGACCTGACTGATGGCTTAACTAACCAATCAGAACGTAGCATTCTCGACACACCTTCGTCTGCGTTTCCAAGCCGCCGTTTTACCCGACAAACAATGTCTTTGTCGGTAAAGATTATTTTAGTCTATAGCTCAAAAAATTGTTCCATAAAAATGGTGAAACGGTGTTGATATGGCGTGTGTAGTTCTGACTGCCGTTATAAGCTAAAGAGAATATCCCGTCATTTTTGGGCATTACCTAAGTTGAAAAGTGATGTCGAGTGTGTAAAGGATGGATCAAACTGTGTGAACGGCCACACGATACACGAGCAGCTACATTTAACAATGTTGCTGGATTACTCTAAAGTTAAACACAAATATATTTGTTACAAGACACGTACTTTTCAGTTTGGTGACTATACTGTAGGTCTATCCGCTTTTGACTCCGGAGTTTCACTCGTGTGGCGGCCTCTGTCTCTTGTTTTTAAGGCCATTTTTTATTATTTTTCATTTATTTCGACCTATAGAGGACATCGTTATGTTTCGTAGCGCAGGTACATTTTTTTGTTATTCATATACCCATACTCCGTAGGCTGGCGAACAACCGAACTTCTCACCAAAATTTATAGATTCGATCGGCACATGCTAGGAGGGCACTAAATTACTGAACTCAAAGCTTCGTTCGAGCTGTTGTCACGAAAAAATAAACAGTTGAATTACTTTTTGATGAGAACTTCTACGCCTGTAGAGTTAAGGAGAGCTCATTTTGTAGTTGTTCAAACACGATACGTGGATTTATGAAGCTTTAAAAACAATGTTAGTTACTTTGGTAAATGGCCACTTTTTGCCACTACACCAAACTCGTCATCTTTTGTCACCATACCACAGCTTGGTGATCATGCTACGATTAAAATTAAATTACCTTTATGCAATGAAACTACAAAAAATATGAAGCCTAACTTAAATGTCTTTATGGTGCACTGAATACGTTAATTTGACTTTTGGACACAGCTTTAGACCTACCTGAGCTAACTGCTTGCCTAGGATAAGATGAGTATATGCCTGAGCTACCGACCTGATTTTTTAATCAAAATATTTCGCTCGAAGATCAGAAAAGTGTAAACAGTGCTATCGACTAAATCTACTTTACTCGGAGAATACAATCATTTGTGACCCACTTTTCATTTGGCGGAAATTAGCAGAAGGCAGAATAAAAGTATCCGTGAATCTTCACTGATTTTGTTCGAAGTATCCTGAAGTCTATGCCATCGTACAGATAATTCGACTTTAAGGTAAATACACAGCTTTACATGAACATGTCGGATCAGTGGCCTTGTCAGTTTTCACGTGAAGGTGAACCCCGTGTGGGGTTCTTCAGATTTTTGCTGGCTCCGAAATACTTTTCCTCGGATACTTTTTTTTCATCGTCGCAGCTTTGCAACTTCCCAAGTCATAAACGTACGATTCTCAGCTGAAAAATACCGCCTGATGTCTTTGTCAAAGCGTTTTGCAAAAAACACCCATCAATTCCACCGGGAACGTCGTTTAGCAACTGTGTATTTGCCTCTGACACCTTGCTCGTTTGTCGGGTGTCACGTGACTTTTCGCAAGGAGGCGGAGCTTGCGATAGGTCAATTAGTGATTGGTCTGTACAGATGAATTATAAGAATTCCCTGCAAGGGAAGATTTCTCACCGCGAATGTCTTTCGAGCACAGAGCGCAGGCTCCATAGAGTTTTGATTGCACATTGCGTGAGTAAGCGAAAAGATTATGGAAAATACGTTCCGATGACGTATAACTACGGATGCTCACGAGAGCGAAATCTGAAAAGTGATTTCAGTGCACCGATAGGACTAATACTACGCTGAACTCATCTCATTATATATTTTGGGTTTATTTTTTTATCGTTCTTCACTGATTTTAGTTTCAATCGCGTGATTTTCGCAAGAAAGTCTGTCTAAGGAACGCTCTCCAGTACTCATATTTGTAGGAAGTAGTTTCGTTGCTTCTAGAGGAAATTGCCCTCGGTGCTGCGATTTGTATCGACAGCGAACGGAGGAACGCATACCATGCAGTACTTAGCCTACACGAACACATTATCCTCTGCACGGTACGCAACAATAATATCATGATTACCACTCATTGCTTTCTCATTTTCCATGAGTTTCTCAAAAATGTTGTTTTTATTTTAAAAATGATAGTGTCCCTTTAAATATTATTTTCATTTTCCACGGGTTTTTTTATTTTAAATATTATCACTTGTAATGCGTTTTTAGAAATATTCTTATTGTCCGTTATCTTTAACACATTAATTTCGTTTTTTCGTGAGCTTTTTACGACATTATTTTGATTTTCAATGCGATTTTAGATTTTTAAGACTCGTCTTCTATAAGTTTTTTAGGATATTGTTTTCCTTCCTTCTTCTTCTTCCTTTATTTGTACTCATGGCCATCAGCCCAAAGTACAACAAACAGGCAAACAAGATTATTGGATTGCCATACACACTAGTCAGTAATACACAAGCGGTTTCGTTTTTTAGATGCGTAGTATACATATTTCACAACTGAGATATCGGGATTACATAATAGTCTAATAAATTTAAGCAAATAGGGACTTGTCCAGAGGCTCTCACTTATAAACTTATCTCTGATTTCGGAAAAAGCGTCGCAATTTAACAAAAAGTGATATTCATCCTCGGCCCAACTCCTCAACCATAATGTACACACTCTGTCTTGATGTATCACATTTACGTGACAACCAGTTTCTACTTCTAGTCTGTGGTTTGCACATCGAAAACATGTAAAACTTTGCATGAACACTCTTGGAAGGTTTTCAATTTCTAAATAGTTTTCATATTTAAATACAACCTTAAAATTTTTGTAATAATTTAACTTAAAATTGGAATCAACAACCTGTTGTGAGAAAATATTTACAAACGACTCTTGACACGCTACTCCTTGGTTTAACCAAACATCATAGAAACCATACATTGACAATAAATTGCGGACTGAGCTTAGTTACACAATTATACATATGTCTACCATTTTCATCTAGTCTGTACAACATGTTGTAAGCGGCCCTTGGATAACGTTCCTGTGTCATATTCAAAATTTTAAACCAGTATTTTATACAGCTAACAAAGTATCTCGAACAGTGCTGCAGTGGGGCGTAGGAGCATGTAGGCGCAGCCAACCACCTCTTGTCATTTGAACGTAGCGCCTACACACCGTAAGTTACGTTCAGTGCTCAAGGTGATACGGTTGACTTTGGGCGCCTACTTACCTCTAACTTTACCACTACAGCACTGATCTCGTAAACATAGGGTATCTGCCACATTCACCCAATGCTGCAGCGTTAGAGCAAGAACTGCCAAGTCCCAGGGTCCATTTACAAAATTTTAAATGATTTTTTCGAAACACTCGCATTCTTTAAAACCCCAAATCTCAGCACTATAACGCAATGTTGGGTACACCAGTTTATCAAATAACTGAAAGGTAAGTGATGGGGGCATATCGCGACATCTACGCTGTAGTTTCAAAACACGTGATGCAGCTTTATTTGCTTGACAAGAGGGTTTTTGTCGCCTTCGACCATGACAATTTAGGTGTGATAAAAACACCAAGATATTTATGATGAGACTTGCTGTTTGTTTAAAAACCATTTCTCATAGTGTCTTAAGGGTCCTCCATTTATAAATACAGTTATTTTGGTTTTCTTTAAATTCACAGCTATACCCCATGAATCATAATAATCATTGAGACACTTCAACACGTTGCAAGTTAGACACTGTTAGAGAGCACAAAACCATGTCATCTGCACATAATAGTGAATTGATATTTGTAGCATTCTCATCTAAGTAGATGCTATTTATGTCACTAAATGAATTGAGTTTTTAGAAAAACTCAATGAGATACAAAACAAATAGTAGAGGGCTTATCATACAGCCTTTTCGAGTACCAATAGTGCAATAAAATAAGTCTGTTAAACCATCACGTGTTTTAACACATGATCTCAACTTGAGAGCTTTTTACGACATTATTTTGATATTCAATGCGATTTTAGTTTTTTAACACTCATCTTTTATAAGTTTTATATTGTATAGTTTTCATTTTCTATGAGTTTTAGGTTATAGTTTTCATTTTCCAGTTGATTTCCATTAGATATTTTTTTAAATTTTCTGTTAGCTTTTGGGATGTTAATTTATTTTCATACCTTTTTAAGATATTGCTTTCATCTTCCATGCATTTTTAGAATATCCTGTTCCTTTGCTGTAAGTTTTTAGTTGGAAATTATTTTCATCTTACACGAGTTTGTAATAAGTTACCGTTGTGTTGTAAAGCATAGTGAATGAATAAAAAGTAACTGGTGATATGTATCGCGAAAAGATGGCCTTTTCTCTGATTTTTACCTTTTTAATTTCCATGGTATTTCTGTGCACGGAAGACATTTTCGTCAATTCCCAGATTGTCCAGGATGAGGGGGAAGCCTTTTAGTCTGAAGCATCATTTTTGATTTGTGTGCTTAAGAAGCGGTAATGAAATAAAGTGTTTTCGATTAATCAAGTTACCATTACCTCCAGTGTACTGTCTCTAACGTGGTGTTTTGAAAATATCTGGTGTTCAGACCAAATCTCTTTTCGAACACAATAGGCAAATGAAAGCACGATTCATCACACGTACTGCCATCGGGTCATTTATTTGAAATAAATTCATTCACGAGTACATGCATATACTTGTTATGGCTTGATCATCATGACAGCTCTCTTCAAGGAGTATTTATAACCTTTCCATGTGTACCATTCTATGCCATCTCCGAAGGATTCGTGCGGGCCGCCAAGATACAAGCCATTCAAGTTGGACCTGTGACACGATTTGTACCACCAAGCGCCTTTATAGGACACTGCGCACACCCATTCGTCATTGCCGTCGTTATCTCTGTCTTTGGTGCTAAAGGGCGCACCATTGTGATAGGCGAGTGAATCACCTGAAACGACGTATCAACTTTGTACTCACAGTTACGTCGCTTACTGGAATCATTATTTAAGGAGGCGTGCTTTTGCGCAGCGATAGACTCTTCACGGCAGAAGTAATGTCGCTAGCTTAAAATTGCCATAAGATTTATGAGTTTATGACCAGTATCAGTTTTTGGAATAACAGTGCTGCCCAAAGCCAAGACAATGTTACACTCCCTCGGCCCGTATGACCAAAGGATTGGTCTATTTTTGTTTTATTGTAAGACCACCGATGCCTCTTTCCGTTGATTTCTTCGCCTTTTCTTAGCTTGGCATGTTTTAACCTGTTTTGATGTACTGACATTGTCATCGTCTGTTCGGCTTGTTTACAGACTAATTTGGTAAGCGACACCTGACGCCCGGGCCACGTGAATGAAGATATGTTCCACGGCTAGCTGGTCAACTTCATCTCACACAGGAAGATATCGTACTGCGTTTTAGCCAATCAGAGGACAGAAAGAACAGTGATTAAGTAATAATTTCTGATGATGCTTTACTGAACATAAGCGAAAAGTCTGATATTGTATTGCCTATGTGTATTGATTCTACTGCTGAGTCTATGCTATTCCCAGTCAATTAAAAGGTTGATAATTTCTCGACTAAAAAATGTTAACCTCCAAAAATCCATTAAAAATTTGTGCGAAATTGTTCGCCTGGAGGCTCTGATCACCGAACGCTGAGCCCATCGAATTACGGCTAATTACGGAAACAAAATCGATTTAGGTGAACGGTTTATAAGTCCATGAATCCAATTTGTATAAATAAACAATTTTTCCTTGAAGTGTATGCCTACATGCTTTAACCCATAATGTTTTTTCGTTTAGTTCGTGAAAAAGTTTATATGCAAGCCATATTGATGAGTACGCAAAGTTTTATGACAACCCAAAATGTCACCAGCTTTTACACGTATACATAGATCATACACACATACATACACACATACATGCATACATACATACATACATACATAGTTACATACATACATACATACATACATACATACATACATACATACATACATACATACATACATACATAGATATACACAGGCATAGGCCCAAAATGAAAACTATAAAAGCAACCACTTAATTTTATATCATGCAAGTGAAAAAAACATCTCTGTTACCTGCGTCACCAGAAAACGAGCTGCATGAGAGTTTATACTTCTCTGCTTCAGACCCTAGAGCGAAGGTCTGGTAGACGGCATATTTTCTCTGACCGTCAAAGTCGTCCAATTCGATGCGCAGCTTGTAAGTCCCTTGTTTTGTCAGGCGATGAATCTTCTCATTACCTAAGTATCAACTTAATAATATTAAAGCAGTCGAACATTTTATGTTCTTAGAGCACACGATTTTGTAGGTAAATTGTTAGCCTAGTCATACGCTTTGCGTGCTCTTATACTTGATACTTTACAGAGAAAACTAAATCTTGCGGCAGGAGTCGAAGACAAGGTCTCCACGTCCGTAGTAGAAGTGTTTTATTTAGTCGGTGAGTCAAGATTTCACGTTTTTCAACAAGTTCTCTTTCACTACCCCCACCCCAACACTCTCCTTCAATTTGGCACACCGTGCATTGTGCTCTCACAGTTGCTACCAACATTAACCTCTAAAAATTTGGAACTGTATGATTTTTCCCCCGAGACAAGACGTTTGGGCTGCAGGATTGGTTTTATAAAGTGTAGTAGCCTACCTAGCCAAAACTCTTTATCCAAGCACCCAAAACCTTCCTTATAGTCTTCCCATCCACGATAGAAGTCCTGGGACCCGTCTACACGTCTTTGGATTACCTGTTAATTGGAAGCGTAATCAAAATGAACAAAACGGAAGTGGCGCAATTTTACGAAGTGAAAGCAAACCCAGGGTAGAGTTCAGTCCTAAGCTAGGACCTCACTAAAATCTAGCCACAATCACGTGTTCTCATTTAAAATACCCAGCAATATCTCACGTAATCTCGCGAAGTTTTGCTTTTCAGCGAGTACCCTCTGACACAGCGCCATCTATACTGAAAAGAGGCCCTGTTGAACGTGATGAACGACGCACGGAATTCCGTGTGTGGGCATCAATGTGCATTCTTTAGTCGGAAGTATACCGATCACATCGCTACCACTAGCACACGCCTATATGAACTGTACGTGCTAGTGTCCTTAAGCCACTGGCAATGCTGCAATGGTAAAATTAGAGGTAAGTAGGCGCCCAGAGCACACCGTAGGCGCTACGTTCAAATACCAAAAAGGGATTGGCTGCGCCCACGTGCGCCTACGCTCCACTACAAGAGCACTGGCCACTGGATCGGGGTTCCCTTGATTTTGTTTACTTCGATCACTGCGGAACGCCGGCATAAAATGCAACTATTCAAGTCAAAGGCGTTCATCATACGTGGTAACTGTAAACTGGAAGGGGTTTCCCAGATTTCAACCAATGGGAATGACCGAATGTTATGACGTCGGTTTCATTACTTTAACCAATGAGAAGCCATGTTAAACGACATTCGACAGTTTTACCTTTCGTAGCACTGTGAAAAAGTGTAGTCAGCGAAGTCCTAGCATTTACTGAACTCTACCCATTCACGCTATCAGTGACGTCAGATTGTGAACCCTGGGAACCAAGTTACACATGGAGGAGAAAAACGGCATTATCGATCTCGTTAAACAGCCATCCGTCAGCTGGCTACGCCACCGCTCCTCGTAACTGTGTTTGACTCATTCTTCAGTACGAGTTACGACTGTCACACTTTTACGGTAATTTAGGACAACATTTCGCAAAATGGGAGGTCAGGCACACCATACTGTCACAACTGACGGTAAAACGAGGATTGGTGGGAGAGTTGCGTGTACGTACACACGTATTGGGGGTAGCAATGAGTTTACAAACGTGTACAGAAATGTACTAAAGTCATTTTAATGAAATAGTATTTCGTTTCAGGTAATAACTGCTTTCCACGGTAGTCAAAAATTGGTTATTAGTACACCAATCTGGACAAAGAGAATGCGCTCTACGCCGATTACCCAAAAGCTCCATCGTTTATTCTGATTCATTTGCTTAACACCTGGTAGTGTTGATAATGTCTACGATGTAGTTACACTGGACACGTGATCTCTTCCACTTACGGTCCAGCCACCTCCCATTGTCTCCATGTTACAGTAAACTTCAATCATTCCAAGGCCGTCACTTGGGGTGATGTTGTAAACCCCACTGACCGTGATGCCCCCTGTGAGCAACTCTTTACAGTCTTTTCCTGAAACTGTAAATCGCTTTTGGTAACCGTGGCACGTGTTAGATTTGAATTGAAGGACTCGAGAACTTTCTTGATTTTAGATTTTCAGGAGAAGTACTAACAATTTTAACATTATGAGTTTTAAGTTTTCACGACCGAGACGTGTTCGGATGTTACGCTTTGCGTTGGTATGCGATAGCGCTGGTGTGCGGTAATGCAACGGCAGACGAGGAGTTTTAACATAAATGGCATTGTTGTGACGACCCACGTCTATCATACGCAGTCTTATAGGTACTCTAATTTCCGCTTACTTTTCATTAAAACATCACTTTCAGTCAAAACCAATGTAACCAACTTGTTCCAATAATAGCTACTTTTGTTCAACATACTATCAATATTTTGAAAAGTGAAACAACCCTGCCCTGAGTTTGGTTGTTTGGTAGGTAAAATAATTTTATTTTCCACTTTTCATTGCAGGGGGCGCTAATTTTTGTTGTGGTGTACATTTGCAATTGGGGTCATTTTGAATTTTGCCATTGTCTGCTTTGCAAACTAAATTCTGCTTCATCAAGATGAGCTCATGAAGGTATACAACAACGGATCGAGGCTCTCTCTGCCCAACTGAAATAAACTTACTTTGTGGAGTGTCTCAAACAGAAATCCGACACCCATAATGTTTTTCGAAAATATCGATTTCAATCGGCAGGAAACACATTTTTACCGAGTGATCGCAAAAAATTAATGTGTCTTTATCCATGCAAAATATCTTGATCATCTTTATGTAGTAAGATACATTTATAACCAAGGATGTAATTTCTTAAATAACTAATAAATGTTTTAATACTTACTCTAAAACAGTAACTTCACAAAACTACATACTTAGTGACAGTCTTTTTACTGTATGTGCGCGAAAATGATACCCAGTTGTTCGTAATCATGTGACTGCGTTTTTCCTAGAAAATCTGGACTTTTCACGGAGATCGCCGTAATTTCCACAAATATGGATTTTTGGGCATGAAACTTGCGAATTCTGTTCTTTATGCTGTTTGTTGGGATTTTCTTCTAGGGTCGTATAGACCGAAAACGCAAATATGAAGACGTCAACATTCCTTGAAAAACGGAATTAAAGTCTTGATTTGTGACATTCGAGTTCTCGGGCTGAAAGACCGTAAAAGAAACCCCTAGACAATGGTTTGTAGTTAAAAGAATAAAGAAACGGGATTTGCAAGTTTCATTCCAAAAAATTTCACTTTCATAGAAATTCGGCGATTTTCATAAAAAATCACATTTTAAAAAATACAGTCATGTAATTACGCGCATGTTTTCGTGCACGTAATGAGATTCTGTGATGGTTAAAGATTTTGAAATTATATAATTTATGAATATTTCAATAATGCTAAAAGCTATTTAAGAAATTCGATCCTTGGTAGCGAAGGCATTACCTCCAGAGAAACATCTGTATTTTTCCTTCATCTTTGCAAAAACTTCATAAATAAATTTTAATCAATTTAGTTAAACCTTATTCCATCGCATTTGTTCAAAATAATCAGAATTTAGCAATAGAGTTTTCAAGTTCTATTTTTGAGTTTTCCTTTTCTGCATCAAACTGTCGGCACAGTTGACCGACGCTGGACATCATTTTCATTATTTTTAAAATTCGATGGCAGAAGCGCTACGCACAAAGCTGTATTTGGGAAATCGTTCCGTTTTAGAGATATGTTTTGACTGGCGGTGCTCGTTTTATGTTGTTAACTGATAAAACGAAAGGAAGGTAACTTTAAAGATGTGATATTCTATTCTTCAATTGAACTAAAACTCATTTAATGGTAATAACGCAAGGTAGCCTCTCTGGAGGCCCTGCCAAACACAAACATACGCGTACAGCGTACAAACAACATAGTCGGAAACAACAAAAGTAAGTCACTAGAATTAATAGAAATAGAAAAAACTGTAATAGAACATTATTGCACATAGTAAAAATGAAATGTGTTCATTTCTAAACATCAAAGTAGACAAAGTGATTGTTGTTTTACCGCTTTGCTCAGCACGTCCACCCCACATGACACATCCCGCCAACACGGCTACAAGTAAATAAGCGTGTTCAGTTTTCATCTTGAATGGTAATGACAACAGAACGCTCGTCGAAACGTCCTCGGCGAATGATCGAGACAGTCCCGTAAAGACTTTAATATAAAATATTTGACACGTGCGTAGCCGTATCATTAGTTTAGGAGTCATTAGCTATGCTGGTAACAGCAGATTAATATGAAAGTGATTATTATCGTAAAATAACTAACGTTTGTATTGAATAAAAATATCATCGTCTCTGGTGGGTGTGTGGTATCTTTGTCGGAGACAAATCGAATATGAGAGGAACTGCGTGATTTAAGCAAATTAATATGGTTATCACGTTCGTCTCTTCCGTTTCTCAACAGATGAAGTAGATGTCTTGATGCATTCATGCAGTCTGCCCTGTTTCGGAATTTCTATTTCTCTATTATTAGGATGTCTAAGACCACGGTTCGGGCGTTTGTTGCTCGCCCAAAAAATGAAGAAAATGAGGTGGGCCAAGTTTGAAGGGAGTTTTGTGAACTAAATGGAAGTGATTGACACGAGTTAAATTCAGTGGTTCCTTGAAGTTGTTTTGAGTAAATTGAGTCCAGAAATTTGGCTTCTGCTCTTGTCTATGTGGATACGGAAGTGCCGCCATTTTCATAGCACGTCTTTGTTGAGCGTTGAATTCTTGGCGCGAATCTAGATACCCTTCAGACAAGTGAAACCTGTCAAAAATCTGGTTGGTAATGACATATTTTAACCTGAATTTCTGGGACCTAGAGTGAACGAGCATTCGGATTATGATCACTTCTCTAGCATCGGGAAAGGCGTGAATTTGTGACTTTGGGTACAAAAAAGGTCAAAATCGCACTTTTGGGCATCTCAATTTTTCTGGCGGACGTAGCAAGGTAAAAAGACATTGGCTTTGTTTAATTTCTTCAACTTTGAGAAACCACATGGAGTGTGCTTTCTGTCAGTTATGTCTTTTTTGCAGATGACTTGAGACAGAGTGCAAACAAGGGCTTTGCTGAGATCAGACCAGTAATAACGTCAAAATCAGCCACTCGAAGTCACGCGGTCTTTGCCCGTAGCCAACTGGAGTGACCAACACTGTCGGAGTTGGAAGACGGCTATAAAACCAAGGCGCACTTGTCAAGTTACCTCCAATTGTATCTTCACTTTCGTGGGGTCTCAATAATAACGAATAATGTCCTCGGTGAAAGTCAATAATTGTGTAGAATAACACAGTAAGCAACTTAACGACTGGCCGGCTAAAAGTGTCTTGTAAACAATTTTATCTTAATCATGGTGGTTGAGCTTGGTGTAGGAGGCACAGGACAGTTCTCACAGGGGTTCGCCTGTCAGCACACACGTCAATGCACTCTTCACCCTTTCTTCACTTTGTCAAAAACTGCATGCAAATAAGGAAATGTTTTGAGTCATTTCACATCAGAAGCCCTACAGATGAGCACAGAAACTTTATTCTCTCTTGCATTTTTGACTCTTTCACTCCCAGTGGAAGCCAAGCAGAACTAAGAAAAATGAGGACAAAAAAATGAAAAATCGACATTTTTCACCCCAAAATCACCACTTTCCTGCCGATGCTCGACTAAAGCCAACATTAGATTCCGAAAGCAAATTTCCTACCAATTCCAAAAATGTGGTCCAAAAGTACTGTCAACCAACTAGCTTTTTTTGCAAATCTGGCGTGTTTGAGGGCTACCTGAAATCGTAGCCAACTTCTCAGTTGCTACACAGCAATGCCAATTGCAACAGGGGGCCACCATCTTGAAGAAGAGTGCAGCTACAGCCGAGAAACTGGCCTTTTTTCATCCCCAGCATGTTCACAAATACAAAAACCACATTCACTTGGCCTACACACAATACCTAACTAAAAAATGCCCCCAAGCCTGACCTAGCCCTAGATTTTAACATTTTGGCAGTGCAAATTGGCCGCGGCCACAGCCTTACTATTCTGTGCCACCGTAGCGGAGTCACAACGAACAGCACCACAGCCAGTCTCGAAATCAGTATTACCACAAAAAGTTCTGATCGTAAGTCCCAAAGCGTGTATATTCTGAAAAAGCTTCTATTATACATTTGATTTTCTCGTACCCGAATGTAAAACCGGACTCACGGTAGGGGTATGAATAGCCTTGGTACAAAGCTGTATACTAAATATACAGCTTTGCGCCGATGTGGGTAAAAAGTGGTAAGATAAAATCTGACACAAAATTAGTGTCATTAAAAACTACAGTCTTCCTTGAGCAAACTAAATTATTTAACGGTGTTGGAAAAAATGGCGTTCTACCGTTATTTTGCTTCTAAATTAGTGGAGAGATCTTTTAAAGCGACCACTTTCGGCGCCATGAAATATTGCGTCACCTATTGGCCAGTTTCTTTTTCGACGATTCTTCAATCAACTGTACTTCATCCAAGAGGTTGCGTAGATGTCACAACAAATTATCGGAACTGGTTTCATTACAAGTGTTTAGAATTTTGATACCGAAAAACCGAATTTCAGAAGAAATTGTGTTGCTGAAAAGCTATCATCATCTCTCTAGAGATGTCGCAAAAATTTATGAAATGGCGCGTGCGCGTGTCACGAGCGTACTGTTTTCAAAACGACGACATAGCTTTTCTTTGTTAGAAAAGGTGGAGGATTACGCAAGAAAATGACGTTTATTAGATTGTTTTCCACTTAAACTGTTGTAACGGACAAGATGAGTGTCGTTTGATTCCCAGATTTTGCATGCATCCCGTCCGGTCTTTAGCTCTACATATTGGCACAGGTTTCACAGCAAGGTGACGAGCAGAACTACACTGGCTGTGTGCATTTTCGGGGTCCATGGAAAAAAACACACAGTGTATTTTGACGACAGTTTTCATACAGCCAGCTGGCTGGCTAGGGTATGAAGACAAAATGTGACATCATCGATAAGAAAGTAGTTAAGAAGGATTTATGATACCAGCGATACCGTTAGTATGTCTTGTAGATAAGCCAAAAACGTGCTGAAACAAACACTCGCTGACAGAGGAAACGCATATAAATTGTGGCTCTGAAATTAGGTCCATCGGCCTACATCCGGAAAATTGTCCCTTCATTTCCCTGCTCTCATTTCCATGTATTGAAACATCATACAGACTTGTTGAAAGAAAGACGTATAAGAAGTTTGCAAAAATCGAGTCTAGGGAAATGCTATCTGCTATGTGGTAATACTGTTTTCGACTGTTGTTGGAGGATTTTCTATCGCTTTTAGTGATAGTGGGCGAGCATTAACTCGGTTAAAATTGTTTATAACACGGTTTTAGTAGTCTACACTTCCATGCATACGCTTACAGTTGCTTACACTTCTAGAGGATGCCCCAAATTTTTTTAAAAAAAATAAAACGTAGTCCTACCAGGAAATAGCTTTGCTTTGAACTAATAGTGTTTTGTTCCTATTCCATGAATCCCAAATTTGATTTCCAAGGCACAAAACTTAGAAAAAACACTATAGGCTTTGACTGCACAACGATGACGATTGAGCGTTTTCAGGCATGACGGTTACTGTAGCTTTCATGCGTACATGCGCGTGCGGTTCTCTTTGACTACTGCGTCTTATATTGGTACTGCACACAATTCTCGCTGCAAAACACAGCGACACTAGTTCTGTTACAGATCTCCGAATTTACGAGCATCAGCTGGGTTGGAAATTTTCAATACCTGCAATGCATCTGCACAACTGATAGCGTTTCGGTTTTTAATTCGACAACGTTTATTCTACGAATCAAGAGTCAACCTCGGCATTTTTTTAAACCTTTGCAAAAACTTTGGATTCATATGGAGGTACGGAAAACTCCTTTCAATACCCAGGGAAGCAACGTTTTGATAATCATAATTTAGATAATTTTCGTGAACATTTTGAGGCGCCATGTAAATTATAGTTTATATATTGTTGGAGCCTCGCTGTCCGAAAACTGAACAGAGTAAAAGAGTGGTAGGAAATTTGTTAGTTTTTCGGTTTATAGCAGCTTTAACATAAAACGATTAGAAATGAATTTGCAGTGATTTAATTGTTTTACAGATGCTGGTGCGAGACAAACATAAATCATTAGACGTGCCTGTTTTCCTTTGGTGAAACCCACTGTCTAAAATATTGATAACCCGTGTTTTCTTTACCATTAACTCTGGAACAGTAAACAGTTCCAACAACGTTAGATTGTTGTGATGGAATATCGTTAACTTCAAATTAGTGTATCGAACGAACAACGATGACACGTACGGAACTTCGTATTAGTTTTTCCACAAAAGAGCTTCATATGTATGTGGACTGATCAATTATTTCGTCTCTGTTCTGCAACACATCCCCTTGCCGTATCAAATCGTTCCTTACTCTGCTTAGAGGTTATTTCTGGTCTTGAAAAGGACTGGCATTTCTTTTTTCAGCTTTATGTTCGCTGCTCGATTTCTGTTGAAACTTGTTCTGCCTACCTTACCAACAGAAAATTACCCTTGGAAGCCGCAAATAACACTGCCATGATTTTAATTGACTTGTATAAGGCTTTCGACATATTAATTATTATATTGTATTAATGAATTAGAGTCTGTTGGATGAACATGGACTTTTTTATTTATGCGGCGATTGTCCGTTTTTTAATCTTACTATGGCCAAAAGCTGATGTAATCTATTCACTAATTTCTTTCTTATCTGACCAGTAGCTCCCACCTGGGTTCCTTGTCTTTTCTCTTGTGTGTCAACAACGTGGAAATTGTTGTCAGTTGCAGTTGGCTTTTTACACTGCTTTTTCAACTTCCACCATGCAAATGATTCCCCCTAAGACGATTCAGTCGTCGACGATGTTCTTATAACTGAACTCAATAATCTTCGTAATGGGGAACTCGAAATTCATTAGACTGTGCTACCGAGACAACCGTCGTACGGACGTAAATACGAGCATTCAGTTAGCAGGCGCCACCACGTCGTTGATCGGTTTCTATGCTCATTAGTGAGCATGATTCAGAGAATACTGAGTCACCCATCGAAAAAACGGGAGTGTAGACAGTGCTTTGGTCATGGGCATAGCCAGATGTATTTAACAAGTGAGGGAGGAAATGCGAAATTGTTGGCGACTGCAGGAGGGCTGAAACGAGTGGTAACCTGGAGGCACCGGGGGAGGGCTTTTTGTATTGTTACGTCAGAGGTCTCTCAGTGTTATCTCTCCTTTCATGTCAAGTGAAATTGACAGGCCAGTCTTTGAATGTCGAGACCGACAATACGAGTACACAGTTTCAAATAAATTTTATGTAACTCTTGGGCGAAATTGTCTGAAGTTAAAGGCTGTGGTATCCACAATGTATATTTCACTGATGTCACGCTCGATATCTTTTTGAAATCGCAAAAATGTTTATTGCAAACAAGTTTACATTTTAAAGCAAACGCGTAATTGTTAGCAATAAAAGAAATCTAACAATCCACAATCTTCTACGTTATAACCAATCAACTTTCCAACGAAGTCTTCAGGGGAAAATGTAATAACTTGCTCTACAGCAGCGCCATCTGTTAAGGAGTTTCTCGGCACTATCGATCCTCGTGGAGGCGTTGATGGTAAGTCGTCTTTGTCGATAAAATCCATGCTAACATCGACACTTCGTTCTCCTGCATCAGGATTACTTTGCGTAAGTTCTTCGTTTTGCAAATGATCGATCGGCTCCCAACAGAAATTTTCGTTTGGCTTATTTGTTTCATTGGCGTCAAAATTAGTGGGCGACAAAATCAGAGACCGAAGCCTGAAAACACAAAAAGTTTATTTTTATTTTTATTTCTCTGGCAAACCTATCACATGTTCGCGTTGAAGTTTATGTAAGATTTGGTTTTGTCTAAGTAACTGGGCCCAGTTGCATAAAAGTTATACGCCGCATAGCAACAATGGCGTCGCATTATCACGCGCAAAGTTACTGTTGAACAATACACCTGACGTCATGCAACAATCAAACTTATCCAGCGGATAACTGTTGAAGCTTAATGCAGCTCAGCCCAGGTGTGTCTAATAATTTATACAAAACAACTGTTGTTCACATCAGAGCTAAACCTACTCAAAAGTTGTTCCCAATTATAGCTACATCTTGCCTTTTTCAGCTGGCTATGATTCGNGGGGGGGGGGGGTTAAACCCCACCTTTTTCAGTTCTGCGCCGCCCATGATCTATGGGCAGTGCACCACAGGGGGTCTGGGGGGCTATAGCTGCTAAACATAAACTTCAAATACTTAGGGGTTACTCTTGACGAATATCTTGATTTCAATGAGAAAAGAAAATCACGTCAGTCGCGGCTTCAGCATTAGGAAAAATATTTCAAGTATTCGTAATGAAAGAAATTTTGGCATTTTAATTTTTTAAAGTTTCGTGTAGCACAATGCCTTGCATTATTCGTCTGCTATGAGGGTTGTGCCGATTACATTAAATCGGAACATATTTAACATAGATTTATACCTTTTTTAGGGTTAAACATATCTACATTGTGGTGATATGGGACGGAATTCAACAGGTGACAGAAGGGAATTAAATGCATGATAGACTTCCAAACAAACTTGCGACTCTAGTAACCATGGAGTTACTATAAATAAATTTCTCAACGATAACTGCGTGGTTAGAAAGGGCTGGACAGGCAATGTTAAAAGGGTGTCTATTGGGTATTACAGGGTGTCCCAGAAGTAATGACTCTTTAGTTTGAATGTCCATGAATATTCATTAATATTCATGAAATTACTTTAAAACAGTACTTGAATTCTTCCTGTATCACACTTGTGAATTGTACAACTTGAAAAGTATAATTTTCATTAATTTTAGATAACGTAGAAAATATATCTGAAACTAAATAAGGCGATCCAGATCCTCCCAAGGATACTATTGTTTCGTGAAATGAAGAATATAAATCGGTAAATAAAACAACAAGAATGGATCAACTGAAATTTGAAATTTTCGGAGGTAACAACTTCCTTTATCAACAAAAACAGAAATAAAGTAAAATCAAACACGAAATGACAATTGACATATAAGATATGGTGTAATGAAAATGATACATTTTTGCGTAAAAAATTCAATGACATATTTTAAGTTTTTATGTTCAATCCATGAGGTTCTATTGTATTCAGTTTGTCTATCCAATATTGTTCTCTTTTAAGTCTGTGAGGGGTACTNCATTTTCATTACACCATATCTTATATGTCAATTGTCATTTCGTGTTTGATTTTACTTTATTTCTGTTTTTGTTGATAAAGGAAGTTGTTACCTCCGAAAATTTCAAATTTCAGTTGATCCATTCTTGTTGTTTTATTTACCGATTTATATCATTAATTTTAGAGTATGTTCACCCCTAAGAGGTCTTGATCACTTCTTCCCGCTGAGAGCATGCAGCAAAAATCTCTTATTTGTTGATTGGAAGGCATGAACAAGGTTACGAGTGGTGACGAACATTTTAATTGTGACTGCTTCAAAACAGTTAAAACATATTCATGTTTAATCTAAATCCAGCATCTACACATTCTGTCGCTCGCCATCACATTAGAATCATCGCGTTCCCTCTCCTGTCGTGTTCTTCTTAAAGCATTAACATCTACACGGATTTGTCCTAACATTACGATAGTTTTACGGTTGCGTAGGACCTTGCCGACAAATCTCTGCCTTTAGCAAAATATCAAGAAAACTATAAATTTGAACACGGTAAAGGTATATATTTCTAAAAGTAGAAAGTCTGTAGAATTTATTTTTGACTTTTTACCAATTTGTTACTAATTGGGTCACGTTACCGTATCTTTTTATAGTAAAATTTAGCAAAACAAAAAGATACATCCATAACAAAATAACGATATCAACACGATCTGTTTTTATTTGATATAAATGATAAAAATGAGATATCAAAAAACGCTGCTGCAGTTTTCTAAAATATCATTTCGTTATTGTTTTGTATGCAGTTTTAAAGTTTTTTCATGAGAATTATAAAATTACTATTCTGTGATAATTCCTCGTACAAAAATGGAAAATTTCAAAAACAATTCCAGGCAGAGTTTTTTAAAACAATGAATAAAGAGTAGTATATGAAAGTTCGATATGAATCCGATTAGCCATTTCTGAGATATGATGTTACGAAGTCAACCACATTTGTTCATTTTTATAGGGTTCTACGTATCCTTAACGTGTACTTTGTGCTTGAGAATTTAGATTTGCTGGTTGGTTGGATGGTGTGAAAATGTGTTTCCTTTATTTCGATGTGCAAACATTTCAATCAAACTTAACTTTTGGGACAACCTGTACTTTTCAGTCATATTTCAAAATTTGTTGTAGCTGTATTGTCGAAGATGTGAGAAACAATTTGTGTGCACGCTCAAAAATGCATGACAAAATCAATAATAACCAAACCTATGATGGGAATTTATATTTTGTTTAAACATCAGTATGCAACTAATTAAAAATAGTTTGTAGCGTTCCCAGCGTTCCCCATTCCCAGGAGTTCTCAGCGTCCCCTAATGGCTCAGCTTAGGACTAGAATTATTGCTCTGCATATAGAAAGTGGTTCCCATGTACATACTCCTGTAAATGAAAGGTATCTTTTCTGTTGCCACTCAAGTTCAGGTGAACAAATGGAAGCTGCATTTTCTTTAATTGTTCATTGTTTGATTTACGTGGAACAAGTTTGTGTCAGAATATGTCTCGCCACTCCAGCAGGGTAGCGGCGTTAAAATGATTAATTCATGATTTTCTCAGACAATTTGTCAACTTTACTTAATGGGACGGGCAATAATGCAATTTTGGGATAATGATTGGACGGCTAAACTTTTTGAAGTTATTAGCGTTCTATTACCAAGGGTGTTGACTTAAGACAAAGACTTGGTTTTTTACTCCACTACACATCTATTTTTGAAAAATAATTACATCGCACTTGAGCAAAAGTGTACATGTAACTAATAGTAACTGACATATATTCTATTAATCAGTTCTAGACTATGGTGTGCTCATAATTACTTGGCTAATTAAACATTTGTTCATTAATTGGGAGGTGGAAGCGTAAGTCACTTTCAAGTAACGGACCCCGGAGTTACAGAACATAAAAATCCGATGTGTTTTTGTACCAATTCTCGCCGTTGTGTGAAATACATTCGTTGAAATCGAGGTCGTTGAGCGAGGATCAAACTCCGCCAGTAGAATACCCTCTGACACAGCGCCACCTATACTGAAAAGTGGCCCTGTGGAAACATGCTGACCGACACACAGAATTCCGTGTGTGTGCATCGCGCATACTTGGTCGGAAGTTTATCAATCACACCGCCACCACTTGCACACGCCTTCAATGCACTGCACTTGTTTGGGCTTAGCCACGGGATCGGGGTTCCATTGATTTTGTTTACTTCGGTCACTGCCCGTTTTAATAAATTGCAACTATTTTCAAGTCGAGCGTGGTCGCCATACCACCTAACAGTAAACTGAAAGGAGTTTCCCAGACTTCAACCAATGGGAATGACTGAATGTTATGACGTCGATTTCATGACTTTAACCAAAGAGAGGTCATGATAAACAACAGCCACGGTGCTACCTTTCGTAGCACTGAGATAGAGCGGACCACTGCAGCAAAACAGAAGGTCGTAGGTTGGATTTCGCGCTGAGGCTGAGGTATCATTTTTCTCGACGATAATACCCCCATTAAGTCAGCATACGGGCGTAGATGTAAAAATATTTATACTTAATTTGACAATGGTTTTTGCGCCTCATTACGAAGTGATAAATAAACGTGGCACTGAGGGTGCAGGTTGCTATTACGGTTCGTATGAATTGAGCTATTTGTATTTGTCTCTACATGATAAATAAACCCTGCATCAGCTATACTGATGCGTGAGGGAGTATAAATAACGACATGAAATGTGGAAAGGTACTATTTACGGTTATATTTATCGCTATGTCGATGGTTAAAAAGTGGCCAACTTCAAAGAAAGATAAAATCATGGAGCCGTTTACTAAGCCAAAACTAACACCAGTGGGTTCCATTTCGACCACAGTACAATCATGGAGAACAAACGGTGTTATTCAACTCATTTCAAGACTCAGACCTGAGTGAGGATCGTTAATTCAATGAATTTCGTTGCGGTCTTGGCGGTTTCAAATGGACCGTGTACAATGACCGCTTTCACCGTGTAAAAAACGCCAGCCTCCGTTTGGGAAACGGAACGTCCGAAATATTACCGTTTCACACCCTCGTCGAGTCGCAGCGAAACGGAGCAAGTGACGTCGACAAGCAAGCGTGAAAATAGAACCATTGCGTGTAGGTATAAGGGAGGGGGGCAAAAGGACTGATTGCTCCGACAGAGGTCCTTACTATAAAGGGATATGTAATGATGACAATTGAGTGCATCACTCGGGACCTTTTTTTCAGATGGAATGCACAACTCTACAAAAAATACGAATCGTTCACCAGTCATTGATTGAATCATGGGACCTCTCCCATTTGGACCCCTTTCAGGTGAACGTATTTACTATTTAAAAACAAAGGAAACAGTAAAAGCGCAAAAACCAGAAACAAAACAGCAACTCAAGTATCGCTGCACCCTTTAGTAGGGGCCCTGTACTATTTCAATACTTCACAAATCCTTGAACACGAAAATCGACCACTCTGTATGACGAATTGTCCTTTTGAATTTGAAACTGAAATTTTGCGCTGAAAGACTCTCCATGACAAAAATTCACCGTCTTGTCGAGGTACGGTAAAATGCCCCAGCTCAAATGCATGTAGACATGCACGCTGAATTTTTCTCAAACAAATGTCCCTGGTCCCCGAAAGAGTAAATCTTGCCCTAAGCAGAATGACTGGTTTCTACACTTCATCAAGTTCTGCTGTGGGCCTCTGCGCCAAAATGCTTCGTCAATCGCAGTGCCACCTTGAGGCTCTGTGGTGCATCCGTGTGGGCTGTGACATGTTCATGATGTTACCATAACTGGCACTGTGTTGCTATTGTGTTCACATCCTCATAATAGCACACCTTGTCCAGAAGAAAAATATAGCGGCTTTACACAGACTCACGTTTTTCGTCAGCTAAGAATATTGTTGCTAACGCGAATGGGCACGGTCCATTGCAAAACTGCTAACACGACATCAAAAAATTAAACATGTTAAACTTTTTTGGCTGCTCCAAATTATGGACGATGTGCGCCAGTTTTCCCACGATTTTAACACGTTTCTAGAGGAGTACAGCGGATAACCGAGCCCAGGAATCGCCGTCTGAACTGGCAATATGCAAAAAGTGCCTACGATCTAGTATAGGTCCAAAATTTGTTTTATGCATTTTCTTTAGTACCTAGTGTCTTTACATTTCCGTACAAATTCATGCAACAAATACGCCAACAGTGGCAAGGTGAAATTTGATAAACAAAATCTTCACCTTGTTGAGTCGATGCGGTTGACTGAGGAGGAAACCGTTGATAATACGTCTTTTGTGGCAGTGAGCAGTCGCGTCATTCCATCGCTAGCTTCTTCACACAACTGCTTGAACATAGTACACAATGAACTACACGGATATACAAAATGACAAATCAGTGAAAAAATAACTCTTATAACACTTTGTGTTCCCATGGCTGTTATTATAATCGCTGTTTATTTGACATCCATGAAACTACTAATAAAAATGTTTACTACTGTAACCTTCCTTGTCACAACCATCGATACCACCGTCTTCCCCAACATCGTCCACAAAAACAACAAATGTCTGAGTTTCATTTTCCCGCCATCATCGTCATTATCATCAGCAGCAGTAGGAGTCCCAACAGTCATCACATCATGATGTTTAGCATCACCATCATCGTCGCTAACACCATCATCATCCCATCAACGTCCTCACCATCGTCATCACCACATCATCATTACCAACATCTTCACCATCAGCATCATCACAATCCTCATAGTCATCACCATTTCTAACATCATCGTCATCATCTTCTTAACATCATTATCATCTTCATCAGCTCCACCGTCACATCCCCCATTATCACCATCATCTTCACCGCTATCATCTTCACCATCATCACCACCACCACCATAATTATCATCATCATTATCGTCATCATCATTGCCAGTTATAACGTCGTCATTTTCATCACCACCATGATCGTCACCAACATCGTCACCCTTATCATCATGCTCATCACCTTCAACACCATCACAATCATCATCACCGTGCGGTGACTATCATCATCACCACCTTTGCCACCACCCTCTTATCATGAAGCAGAGTTCATCTGTGTCCGTTTACGACCACATTCGAATCAGTGTCGCTGGCCTACATCGACCATTTTACGAGAATTTTCTCAGTCCAGTGATCGCTATCCTTCATTGTCTGTGTGACCTCTGCGTATGCTATTTAAAAGCTGCGTCTCGTCCTGTCCAACTGGCAAAAAGCGAAAATCGAATTAGACGTTTCCGTCTCATAAAATCATACTGATAGGATTCTATTTGAGTTGCCAACAAAAACAGTGACTCAAGAAAACCCTTCAGAGTTATAACTGTGGTAATTGGCCAACCTTAACATGGTGAATTTAAAAATGGCGCATGTATACACAATGCTTGTCACTTGAGTTGCCACCTCATTCGCCAACAGTTCAAGATCCGATGAGTGTGATAATGTTTTCAATCCCAACGCGCTTCGGTTAAGAGTTCAACAGCTAAACAACACGGTGAATTGAAGCCTTAACTCAGAGCTACATTTCGCCCTATTTAGCTGGCTACAAAACGAAAATCGAACCTTTTACTCTTATAAAATCGGTCTCAACTTCCCTCGCCATAGACTCTATTCACGCGGCGGCCATTAAGAACCAAAGCGAGGCTCACTGCGATAAACAAAGCGAAAGTAGACATTGCGTGAGTTAAATAGCCGGTCTTACGAGTCCAACCTGGATATTAAATTTTAATGATGTGTCGACAATTAACCACAGAGACGCAGAAAATTACATTAGAGAACAAGTTAAGGCGCCAAAGAGTTGTCTGACGAAAGGGTTTAATTTTCTTCAGAAAACTAGGTTCGAAACATGAAAAGTAAATATCGACCAAATTGCTGCGATCGTAGTGTTACGGATTAGGTATTATGCTGAATGCAGGGTTACGTTTTTTCTTGTAAATTGTTGATCAAAATATTTTCTACGCGGACCAGGTCATCTGCTCGTATTGTTGACGAGTTGAAGACACTAGTATTCGACAGTGGTGTCTGTCATGTGCAATTAGTCACATATGGTTTAATTTGTTGATCAAGAATATTAACATCAAGCATAGCCTGATCCTATGCACTCACTGGGACTAACAGTTGATTTGTCATTGGTCTGAAAGAATAATTGATGTTATTAAATATATTTTTATTAAAATAAAAAACCAGGCTCGTAATTGAAAATAAAAATTATTTGACCATCAATGCTTTCTTGGTTGTAATAATTCTTACGTCTATTTCATGTGTTAGATTTCAAANGACAAAATATGATCTAACTTTTCGAAAACATTTATAAATTTTACACGGACATATTTTGCATCGTCGCGGCAACGACCCAACGCTTCCGAATCTCAACGTCTGTAGAGATTGTGAAGCAGACAGTTGCATGTCCGTATTTTTTCTAGCCGTTCGCGGAACAACACGATCTGAAACACCTGACAGAACTATGCCGATAAGCTAACAGAGCATCGTAGCGAGCCTCGTTTTGGAATACGCCTCCTGTCGGCGTGAATAGGGTATATATGACTCGTTCTCTGATAACAAGGAGAACAGTGGCAACACCCTCAACAGGTCAAGAAACGTGTCATAAAATGGTTGATTTTATTGAGACCAGACCTGAAATTCAAAAATGGTGAGCAAGAACACTCGAAACAAAAATAGGTCAGTCACGTGACACATCACCAACCATTTCTCGTCAGGGTAGAGTTCAATAACGTTAAGACCTCGCTAGCACATAGCTAGAAAAGCGAGACTTCGTGAGATTACGCTAGATATCGCCGTGTATTTTAAATGAGAACTGATTGTGGCTAGATTAGCCGCGAGACAGCTAGTAAACTCTGCCCAGCTGTTGGTTTAGGCCCATAAATACAGGGCAAATGTAGCTTTAAGATGTTGTACCTTTACTGGTGTTTGGTCCTGAATTCCCGAATTTCCACTGCGGTGTACCAGATCTGTTCGTTGTTCAGTGACTGGATCTCTCTGATTCTGGTGTGAAGACGAGCCGTTTGGAAGGACGTTTTCAATTGCTGTGCTTTTAGTTTGCAACAAATTCAAACCCTGAAAGCACCGTTTTGAATATTTTTCATTTATTAAGGGTAGTTTTTTACTTTTCGCAGCACAGTGCCCAAGTCAGTGCGAAAAAGTTGTTTACGACCTTTTTAATAGCGCCAAAGCGAAAGATCAAGTCAATGTTATACTGTAGAAAAACGTCCTACGTTTTTGTCTTTAACCTACCCATTTTGGACCTCTTTTGGACTTTTTCCCATCCCAAAACTTCTGACAAAAAACACTAACTTTTGATTTTGGTCATAAATCGTAAGAAAATCGAATCCTGTTCCGTAATAAGATAAGAACTGATTACCAGGGTTGAGATAAACTAACATGCCGTTAGTGCTTCAGACCAGACCCATTACGTTACTTCTCAAGACGGTAAGTTTCATTCGCCAAGGTAGTCAGTCCATCACGGGAGGTAGAGTCACTTTAGTCACGTTTAGAGATCAACTTTTGGCCCGGCGCAACTGACACGGAGCAAATTGACCCGTGTCAAGCGGCCGTTTACACACACAACTCACTAACCGTGGCAAGACGGAAATTAAAAGCTGGAGAGACTGTATCGCACATGCGCAGGTTTACAAACGACGACAGTTACAGAGACAAAGAACCCGTACGTAGGTCATTGCACTAGCGCAGTAGAGATGATGCTTTCCGCCTTACTCCAATTTCGCGTTTAGGCTTATAATTGACACGGCGCAAGATGTTCCGGCGCAAATTACTCTACCTCACAAACGGCGGGTGGCAAAAATTTGCCACAGCGGTGTCAATTTGCGCCGTGTCAGTCCGTTTACACATTGGAACAACTTGTTCCGTGTCAGCTGATCCGTGTCAACTTTGTAAGTGTAAACGGCACTTTTGTCGTAACCGATTTCAATTCATGGACAAAAATACGGACATGCGTTGATTCAATGGTCATGTTGGAAAGTCATAAAACTACAGACCCCACTTCCACCTTGAGGTTTTCGGTTTGGACTCGTCTGTCAAAAATGTATATGTAGTTTTACCTCGAACAAGTGAATCATCAATAATGTTTTCAATGTATTTTGAATACATTCGCTAAAATTTCTTCTGCTATTGTCGTAGTTGGTTAAAGTTGTTTAGCTCCACGCTTAGTGAACTTTAGCAGTAGATTTTTAAAGGCTTGTACATTTTTCTAACGTTTAGCAAAACGTTAAAAACGGTCCTACTAACATAAGTCACGACAGCTTTAAATCGCACTTAACACCAAATATATAAGCGTTCTTAGTGGAGTAGACACTAAGATAGACGAATAATTCCCATGCTTGTATAGCAAACGCTCAAGTCGTAACAGCAGATCGCCATCGAGGAAAGAAGTGTCGATACTTGTGTGCATCAAACCCCATTCCTGTTGCAACTACTACACTAATCAAGTCAAAATGCGTCAACCCGTCTGATGAGCAGATTTCTCATTAGTTTATTTCTGCTGAAAGTTTTGATGACTCTGTCATGTATCTTTTCCTTTTGAGATGCTGTGACTTGCAAAACAATAAAACCAATAGGGAGTCTGTCGCGTTAAATGTTGTACAAGTCGTTATAGTATTCAAGTAGGATGACCCAAAATTCCCCGTCGTGACGGCTGCGCGCATCGAATTCATCGTCAGTGTAGTCTTCCCTCGTGACCGAGAATGAAGGGGAATTGTTACTAAGATGGCAAGGCCATTCTGTAATTAGAGTTTTGTCGCCCCAATAGTTACTTCCTGGCAGCAATTTTTGCCATTAACAGAATTAGACGTCATGACGGGGAAACGGTGGTTTGATTACTTTCGTCTTGCACTGTAGTTCGGCCAAACCGAAGGCCAAATAACAAAATTAATATAACCAACTTTTACCTGTTGAATGCGCTGAGAAGACACTGCTCTTGAAGACTGCACGTCCTTCACCAAGTTATGAAAGGAGACGGTTGATAAATTGCCATGGTCTCTGAAAAGGGTGATCATCAGCACAGGAAATAATACCGACATGCATACGCGCTCACAACTTACCGTTAAGTTACAGTGCTACAATATACAGTGTACGTTGACAGTGCAGCTGTTTGGACTTACTTCTCCTGTAGCGCACACGTCACCTGGGCACGGGGTATGATCTCCGAACATGAACTCGAACTTCAAATGAGAATTGTCATTTCTGTTCTGCTTAAGTACGAACTCAAACTAATGCCGGATTCACGGCCTTCGATAAAACAGGCCTCAGAATGACTAGATGTCGCATAAATCTCTACTACGAGATTCGCAGGCACTATTTTTCGTCATCCCTTATTCAAGCAACAGTCTTTTTTGTGATGGGCATGATCAGTGTCCATCTTTTAAGAAATCGTATGCAATATACTTTTAATTACAACACAGCAAAAAATATTCCGTTTTCCATCAACCTTAGCCTCGGTTTTATCTCTAAAAACAGAGTTTCGCAAACGTACCACTTTTGTTCTTCATCGCGGGACTTAGTCGAACGTAAATGATGATGAGAATACGTACACTTTGAGAAGGTTGTTTCTAGTGACTGCGGACGCTTTAGCCTCAGTAATGACTTCTAACAGTGACTCGGTGCGACTGCTCATTGCAGCAAAATACCGTTTGGTTTCAATGGGAAACTCATCTGAAAAATTCATCCAAAATGGCAGAGACGAGAGATAAAATGTCGATACACGCAGACATGCTGCCTTTCTCGCAAGAACTAGACTTCCCAAAATTCAATCTTATGGTGTGCCCTTGAATATGAACAATGACTTCAGGCAACTCATGTCGCTTTAGATTTACGTTTTCTGCTATATTGCAATCGAGACATTATACTGGATTAACCACCCAACGCTGCAGTTTTACTGTCAGTTAGTTTGATATCATTAACGTACAAAAGACAACTTCGCTGTAATCGAGTGACCAATGTGGTGACGCGTGCGCATGCCAAAATTTGTAATAGTCAGTTGCTGGGATTCCGCATTTTGAGAACCAGTTTTCTCCACTGAATAGCAGGCATCAAACGGGATCTCAAACTCTGGGACCCCGGTACGTGACTATAGCCCTAAATGAATAAATTTTGTTCGTGGGAGAAACACTATTAATCGCTAGCAAGGACAGATGGAATATATTAGGGAGCGCAAATCTTTTGAGAGCGTAAATTATTTACTATTTAAAATAGTTTAGCGCGACTCTCCAAAATAGGATTTCGTACCTCCGAGTGCGGAAATGCTTGCCCAACGAGGGTACTTAGTTCTAAGCATCAATCCAAAAGCTCAAAGAACAAACATTAAAACGAACATAGTATCGTTCCAACATGACGAAGTGATGATACCTGCAAACGCCATTTCGTATCGCTGAACCTGTTTACGCCATTGAAGAAGCACGCGCTCCAGGTGCATCCACGTGTTAACTTCACAGCGAGTCGTCTCCGTTATTGATTTAATGCAGCTATGATGAGAGAGATTAAATCAGTAGTCATTTTATGATATCTTTTATTATTATTATCAGAGAGCTACTCTTTTTAATTGTATTGAAATGTATCGGATTATTTCCCTGTTATAGCGTTTTAGTTTTCTATGAATAAACATAGGTCTACTCAGTTCTCTTCCTGACATCACTCCACCTGGTGGTGCGTTCTGTAACTGTACATGAAAGGTCTGCCCATGCTTGTCTGATGTATTGACTTAATCATTTTACCTAGAGATTTCTTTCATTTAGACAACAATGGCAACCCCGTAAAATTTTCAGGGCCCAGTCTCTAATCTTTGTACTCGAAACGAACTCGAAACTATTTTTGGCAATTTCTCTGCTCCTTTTGTGCGAACTTAAGATAATTGGTTATCAGACTGTGCTCGAATACATTATAGTTTATGCATAGGAGTTTCTAGTTCAAGTTTGCCCTTGAAGACCCTTATATTTGTGCTACAAACTCGAGTAAAAACTCGAACGTATTGCTTTAATATTGGGTTTACAAACTGTGAACTTAGGGTAATAAATAATCTACGTAAGTTATTGTGTACTCGAGCATAGAATAATAGACACTTATCTTGAGTTCGCCAAAAAGTAGAGTACAAAATGCCAAACCTAATTTCGAGTTCCATTTCGAGTAAAAAGATTGGACACCGGGCCCAGGTTGGTTTAAGTAAAACTTTTAGTAAAAAACACTGCAAAATGGTTGTTAAACTGTAAATAGCTTTCGAGTTTAGCTTCTTAAAGCGGCTGTAAACCCACAAAAATCTACTTTTCATTTTCACCACTTGAGGTTACAAAACCATTCTCGTTTTGTATTCGATTAAAATTACACATTACTGCTAAACTTTAAAAGAGCAGACAGATCGCTATTTGTTCAGACTAGCATATGAAGTTTCCTTGTGACGCTAAAGCAATTCCACCGTCAGGGGAATCACATGCGATTTACTGCAGCGAAATTCAATTCAAGACAAAGACAACAACGCAATGACGTTGCTGTGGAAGAGAAAATAAGCCTGTGACGAGTCCTTTTTTGGTTTATACTTATAGTAGGTTTATCTGTCGTGGATATTAGGCATTACGTGCGCCCTTTCACTGTTTGACACAAAACATTTTCATTCGATTAACACGCAACTTATATTTCTATAATGTTGAACATAAGCTACAGACTATACCCTGAAACATTACACATTCATATGGCATGAACATTCAAACACTCACTGCTTAACATCTTCTAGTCTGTTCATTTTGTCGACCATGTCTTGTTGTAACGTTCCGACGTCCTGTGCACCCCCTATCACGTAACTAACGTCATTTATAGTGTCTCTCAAAATTTGTTTTTCCGAAATCGTGCTGCAAATGTATTCTGGTAAAACTTCTTTTCAGACAATGCCTATTCATGACCACAATTCTCGACTCTTCGTTGTCTGATTCGCTGAGCTTTGAATTCGATTATTTCGTCAGGCTGTCAATGGAATGACGTTTGCAAAATACGTAACACGGATTGTTGTATGAAAGAATTTCTTATTCAAAACTAGACATAGTTGTTGGTTTTGCACAGACCCAGCTGTCATAGTTTCAAAGAGGACGAGTTACACTATGAGACCCCAAGAGTATCCTTCAACGTCCTCATATAGGTTCTTTCGTCGGCAAAATTCTGAGCATAAAAAATCACATCCTCTGTTCATTTCGCGTAACTCAGGAATCTTCAGATGGTGAGACGAGCACTCTACTGCATAGCAAAGACATGGTAATGATTTTGGTGTTATTCGGTCCATGGAAAAATAAAAAGATTCTTCCTTATTAAGAAAAATAATGTTAGTACTATTAAAGATATTCCTGCGTTTATTCTCCAGTTTAGAGTTTCGTCAATCGAGAGATATCGCTAAAATCTAAACATTTCGTAAGTTACTCCCTTTTGCGTATTAGCAACTCAAGAAAAGTTAAGCTGAGCGAGGTGCAACTGTGGCGATCATTTAGCTGGTACAACACCAAAAATTTTGAAAAATATTCTGTAAATCTCATATTTAATTTGGGTTATTTTGAAAACATCTGATTACGTGTTGAAAGGGCGTCATTTAGGGAATATTTATTTATTCATTGTAATCAATTAGGGTGGCCTCTTCAGTGACAGCACTGCTTTCCAAGAGGGCCCTCAACAACAAAATATAAAACGGTAATATAACACAATAAAGTAGTAAAACAATAATCAAAGACATGCAACAGAGAAACAGTTAAAACAGGTTGATATCACTGGTTTGCTTTCAAATTCCATAAATTATTATTTTTTAAATAAAAAGAAGGCTAAAGAGTGTCTTAAAAGTTTTGTGACGCGTGAATTTGTTTAAAGTGCTCATTAAAATGCCCAATTTCACATCAAAAATACTAAAAAACAACCCCACCAGTCGATCAGCTGTCAAATTAGAACACCCTCAAACACTATCTGACGATATGTTAAATTAACTGATCTCACGTAACGATCATTTATTAGTCCAAACATACTACGTAAAATCGGGACAACCAATCACAGCCCAAGTCATCCTCCATCGTGTTTAGTGTGAAGACGACAGATTTTGCAGCTCGTTTCCCCGTCGTTTGTGGTATAGTAATGAAGTGTGAGGAGTTGCGTTTGTGGTGGTTGTGACAACTTAGTATTTGACCACAATGTGGCTGTTTTCACTTTCCCATGGTACATCAGAGAAGTGCGGATATGGCCCAACATGCGCGCACCCAGGGGGGGGACTCGAACGAGCTCCCCCCCTCCCCCCCCCCATTTGGCGAAGTGGGCAAAAATGTCCGCCCCTGAGAAACAAAATGTCCGAGGAAATAAGACAAAAGTCCAGTAGTTAAGCGCAAACGCCCAATTCACAGTGGTGTTCCTTTTTTTTAGTCCGCCCGCTCTTTTGTTAGCAAAACGTCCATAACGTCAGGAATTCGAGCCCCCGCCCCATTTTGAAGGCTGGGTGCGCGCATGCACAAGTTTGTACAAGATCGCGTGTTGGTGTACATAGCACACTGGCGCTAAGTACGTTCATACGTCACACTCATGTCCGATGAGCTATTGAAGTCGCTTTCCTTCTATTTTATCGTTTTGAATCCACCACTGAGGTATATTATGCCACAAAGGAAGGTTTCATGATGCTGACAATGTAGTCTCTTGTCAAAACGAAGTAAATGGTGTTTTTTAAAACCACATGCCACAAACCCGCATTCCATTATGAAAACAATTTCAACCAGCGCTTACCGTTATGATAATGTTTCTTCAAAGAAAATTCGTTTGCTCATAAGAGTTCGGGATGTGACGCATGCGCCCGTGCTTCACTTAAAGACCATCACTTGCGTATGCACATGTCTAAAATTTGCGAGTTTCTTTGTGTCTTTTGTGCAATTTTGTACTTTTCATAAAAACAGCAAAATTGATTACATGTGGACGTAGACTGAGATAAGTCAAGTAATATCTAGTGGGATATTCCTAGTTTTTTTATTCTAGTGTTCTGCATAGGGGCACATGTGCCCAACTCTGGATATATGCGGAGCTTCACAAATAAGTCCATGCCCCTAAATATGTACATGTACAAAAACCTAAATTTTTGTGGGCAAGTCTTCAACCTCTCCTACACATTCCCTCCAGTGAAACGGGCAGTGTGTGTTTGATGATAATCATGCAAACCCACTCTACTGACACACCTAGTCATCAGTTGCTTCCAACCTTGTATTGAGTACCAAAATAAGAAGCACATAAGAATACATAAAAGACACCCAGTCGAACAAATGTGCCTGTACCTACAGGTGTAACTTAGGGACATGTGCCTATGTGAGCGACTCAAAACGAGTTTAAAAAGCATGGTTGGAGGTATTAGCCAATAGCCCAATACATATACAGAATTATACCCAAAATAGACATATTTCCTACTTGGGCTATTGATAAAGCTAACCAGAACTGAATTTTGGAAGGCCAGTGGCTTAAAAACAAACATCAATTAACAGTTTTTATTCAGAAAAGAACATTTATAAGTAGATCAACTAACCATCACTGATTGCAACATTTTCAGTAACAAAATAACAATTAACAGTTTTTTAGATGGCTAGAATAGCACTATCATGATTCAATTTACAATCGGAATTATGATCATTAAAAACTGGAACATAATTCATTTCAACTGTGATACAGACCGACAAGAATTTCACTCTCACTCCAGTGACCACTGTTGCTTTTCTACAGGCTTGAAATATTAATATCCGAAACCACATTTTTAGCTACGGTTTAACAGAACGTAAGCCACACAGTTCTTTGAGGTCCTAAAAACATAGAAGAGGTATTTATACAACTGTCCAGCAAAGCAATGTTATGACTTGATTTTTTTGCTACACGGCAGTTAACATTCAGACTATTTCTCTGGTGAATGCTTCTGAGAAATAAAGAATCAAAAATGAAATTGTAACCAAAATCCGAACCGAAAGCAAAAGGTTGTGAACGGTTTGGGGTCCGATGTATCACTGAGAAAAAATAATCAAAATTGAAAACCAGTGCTGCACCAACAACAACACTGAAAGCAGGGAATTCTGACTTATTTGTTGACAAATTCACATTTTCTCAAAGAGATGAACACTTTGGAAACATAAGTGAAACTATACGCTGATCTAAGAAACTCTCCCCTCTCAGATGCCCCAAATACGATGGGGTGTTTTCTAATCATCAAAAATTGACCAGAGTAAAAATGAGACCGGATACGCTTTCAGAGACCCAGAAGTCCAAGCTAGATTAGAGAAAACAGGTTCGGGACCGCCCACTCAAAATGGAGAACAATTGTGGAAAATTAGAATTGTCACATTACCTTGAACCATGTGTTCAGAAAAACGCGGAATCATAACACAAGCCTAGCTGTTGATGAATGAACCTGTCCCAAGGTAATAATCACACTGGTTAGAATCCCAGGTTGCGCATGAGCAATTTCACCTTATCTGAGTGGGCGTTTTTACAGCAAACATGATATAATAGTCCGTGGTGTAGAATATTAAAGCTATCAAAATTGTGTGTACTCGTATAACACACAGTCACAATGAACCCCACTTCGGGATGACACACAACAGAGCAGGACTAGAAAGAATTTCAGCGTAATTCGGAATAAATTTTTTATGCAAATCGAACTTTCTTGTCACACGCTTGTCACAGTTTTGCACTCTGTGATGGCAGTCATTGCTTCAGAAACTTGGCATGATGGGAAATGTGATCACCGATGAATGTGGCGATGAAATAGTAGCTGTGATCATAATCCTGGAAAACATGGTTGAAAACGAAAAGTAATACTAAAGTATAAACACTACACCTGTTGGTGGAAAAGGCAAACAAAATAAAAAATGGAAGCAAAACCACATAAATTCCAGTGTATGTTTCTTCCTAGATGGAACAAAAATGTGGGCGAGCAAAATATTGTTGAGTCTGAAAATTGTGTCAATTTTCCATCCTTAGAACAACATGTTGAGATTTTACGCAGAAATACAAACATCCAGACAAATCTCACTCATAAGCAGGCTGGCTGATTATATTGTCTTGGATGGTTGTGTAGATATTCACAACTAATTCAAAATAATTGTCCACTTGTGTGTCATTTTACAAGCAGGATCCTTACTTAAAGACTGGAATGGTTTAATTACAGAGACATGAAAATCTTTTATATTGACTGTACTATCTTGTATTCTGACCCATTGAGTGGAGCAAATTTCCCAGAACTTGAAATTGACAGGCTTTGCAAACTTTTGTTTGAGGTCTTCAAAAATGTTTGTGGTCTATCGTGTGTTAACGGGATGTTCTTATTTGACTTAAAGACACTGGCTAAAATTAACATGTCAGCCATACACCCACAAAAAGCATATTCTGGAATGCAGTCAAGTCAATACAAAGGTCCAGTCTTATGACACAGTCTCCGAGCAGCCATTAGGGAGTGTGTTGATCCAAATGTCTCACTGGTATTTGTTTTTTTATTGTCTACTTTGTCAATTGCTATTTTATAGACTGCAAAACGAGACTGTGGTCCATGCTTACTGTTTTTAAAATTGACTTTGATTACATATTGACTTGACTTGACCACAAGCAGAGACATCAAATATTCGGCAAAAGCAACTATCAGGCAAATTGGGGTGTAACTTGGTGACAAAAACTAATGAGTAATGATTTCCGTGTGACTCACAACAAAAGCGATAGTGTAAGAGAAATGTAGAGCAAAGCGTGCGTTAGAAAGCTTGCACAGTGCTCACTAACTCAGCTGTGTATAGTGAACCGACTATTTGATCGACTCAACATACCTCTTGCATACGCAAAACAACAGGCATCTTGCTTTCTGCGCAAGCCGATACAAAGTTGTCAGGAAGAAGTTCGCCTTTCGTCAAAAAGTTATCCGCCTTCCCCTGGAATTGGAAAAACAATAAAATGAGTATGTACACAATAATTTCACATCATTTGTGAATTAACCAACAACACAAGAACAGACGGACTTCATAACAAAAAGAAGTACTTCCTGTTTCTCCTTTTTTTTGCTTCAATCTTCAGGTAAAACGCGACACTGTAACTTTCGATCAATTTTCCAAGTAGTTTAGATTTGTGCCTGGATTAAGTAGGTCACAAAACCTCATTTAAAGAACTTTAAACAACCGACTGTAGATGACAGAATTGTGACATATCATTGATGGGCAACAAATGAGTGAAGTCACTGGATTCCATAATGAGTTTTGACGTTACCTGCGACTAGTAATTTTTAGGACAATACAGTGCACAAAATCGAAATCCCAACCAGCAGAATATACCAACCTGATCAATCAATATCTGACTTGGCGGACCCTGGTACTTTCGCACTAAGTGGCAAGCGTCATACTCCTGAAAGACGATTTGTAGGAAATTCGATCATACAAAATGAGCACGTCTGCGCAAGGAACGTGACAGCTACGCCAACAGGTAAAACTTGCCGAGACCAACTCAGTAAAAGTGAGAGGTTGACTGGAAGCACGTAACAAACCAGCCAGCATGAATTTTGTCCCTCTTGTAATTTTTGGCCACAAAACCCACCCTAGTAGAGTGGGGTTGTCCATGGCATAGGCTTTATCATTGAACAGGCACCCTGTATACCAACACATTGTATTACAGTGCAGTCAAACCTCACCTTCCACGAGTCCTTGTCTTCACCCAGGTAACCGGTGAACGCCTTCTGGCCCCAGGGACACTCCACGGGGTTACAAATGGGCGAAAAGGCCGATACTGACCTGTACTTGCCGGGATTCTTCAAGAACAGGGTCAGAGCGCCGTGACCACCCATACTGGAAAATAATGTAAAATAAACAAAGACTGGGTTTACGTGATTCAATTTTATCACAAAAAAGGTTCCAGGTGATCAGTGCAACGGGCCCACCTAAGTGACCTGTGCAAGTCTGGTACAACGTCTACTGTGTTGCTCGCATCTAATTTTTTTTGGACACGATTATCTCCATCCTTGCATCGACATCAATACATATAAGCTCACTTGCTACGTTCTCATGATAGACATAGCTTTACATATCCCAGACAAACTGGTAGTAAGGAACAACAGAGCTATCATGAACTGCAGGCATGCATCTAATATCCACAGTCACTCATAAAATATTTGTGGCAAGACATCTTGACTTATGCAATGAAAACGGCGAGCAGCATTGCACATTCATGCACACAAACAGGCTCAAATGAGCCCCCCCCACATTGGCGAAGTGGGCAAAAAGGTCCGCCTAAGAGAGACAAAAAGTCCGAGAAAATGAGGCATAAGTCTATTAAACATGCGCTAACGCGCAATTCACAGTGGTGGTCCCGTTTTTATTAGTCCGCCCGCTTTTTTGTTACCAATAGGTCCACAAAATCAGGAATTCGAGCCCCCCCAATATTGAAGGCTGGGTGCGCGCACATGACGTTTATACCTAACTCACTCCCACAATGTAACATCCTATCCAATCACTTTTCAGTGATGTTCATTTTGCCCGTGCAGCGACGAGACTCGCAAAATGGCACCAAATGCATTACACTAACACCAACTTGCAAAACACTCCTACAATTGAATACACTTCAGTTTTCTACAAGTAGAACACTTACTAGTTGATGGTTGACTATACCTGTGCCCAGATAAAGACTGTCTGTCAGGATCAGCTGGAAAGTTGGAGTTGATCAATTTTGGTAGCTGTGAAATACACAAAGAAGTTCAACTTTAATTGACCTATCGCAAACTCCGCCCCCTTGCGAAATGTCGACAAACAAACAATAAATTTTACTCAGTAATGTGCTGATTGTCGGGTGAAATGGCAGCTTGGAAACGAAGGTGTGTCAAGAATGTTGCATTCTAATTGGTCAGCTCAGCTGTCATTCAAAATCCTGGATATAGGTCAATTAACACAAATTAAACAGCAACAGCTTACCTCCATGTCAAATTATATGTTGTCCGTATTATCATCCTTCAGACTTTTTTAAAGCTACACACACCGATAGTATCATAATGTCAAATATTACCAATTTCAGACTGGAACAAATCTTTTAAGTTTGCATCCCAAAGTACAACAGCAGAGTTAATCAATAAACCCTTCTCACTGCAGCGTAACCAGGGAAGTGTTAAATTACCATTCTGAAAAACCTCTATGGTCTCTTTACAGCCGGCTTGACAATCACAATTGTTGCAAGATATGTTTATTCGGTATAAAACCTATTCAGATATAGGACTTGTAGTGTATTGGTTGTTGTTGTGGACAATAGATGGCGCAGGAGTGCGAATAAAGATGGCAGCCTCCAGAGAGCGTGACTTTTCATCATCTATGTGATATCTTTTGTGGTTTGTTTATATCTATAATCTAGTTAACAAGATCAAGGTACCTAAACTACACGGTTAACGGACTCAAACATGGCCCACGGAAGCATGAACACGACTCACGGACCTGCAAACACCGTCCACTGACTCACAAACACGGGAACCGACTCGTAAAACACGATCCACGCACCCAAATACATGGGGCACGGACTCATATTCCCGAGGAAACACGGTTAATGGACCGCCAAACACGGTTTACGGACAAAATGTAGATGTCAGCTGACCCAGGAAGTCGATGAGTCGGTGACCCGTGTTTGGTGGTCCATTAACCGTGTTTCCTCGTAAATATGAGCCCGTGTCCCGTGTATTTGGGTGCGTGGATCGTGTTTTGTGAGTCCGTTCCCGTGTTTGTGAGTCAGTGGACGGTGTTTGCAGGTCCGTGAGTCGTGTTCATGCGTCCGTGCCCGTGTTTATGAGTCCGTTGACCGTGCAGTTTAGGTACCTTGAAGATGATATAAAAATTAATATCTACAATTAAAATGACTTGACAAATTAATTTGACAGACGTCAGAATCGAGATTGTTCCACAGCAAGGCACCAAAGTGGTAAAAGGTTTACCAAAATTAGTTCTTATTTATGGATATAAATATTGCCACTGTTACTAGACCTAGTATTTCTGTTGTGAACCTGGTTTACAATTTCTGTGTGAAGACATACCAAACCTAACAAACAATGCCTAAACAATGTGCTGTACTACAGCATTTCAAACAGTACAAGACAAAGGTATTCACGCAATTTTCCCGTCATGACGGCTGGACGGAAGCCACATTCAACGTCAGTGTAGTCTCCCCTCATGGCAGAGAATGAAGGGGAATTAACAGGAAACTTAGTGCGGTGGCTCAGACATTTTGTTATTAGAATTTTTCAGCCATAACAGTTATTGCCGGTCATTTTTTGCTGTTTACAGAAGTACAGCATGACATTTCTTTTGTCTGATTACTTTTGACGACTTGTACTGTACTTTCGTGTTTCGTTTAGTCATATCTCTTGAATGTCAAACGTTTTTCCGAAGACACAAACGAAATGGAATAAAGATAGTCAACAACAAAAAGTGTCGTGTCTTTAACAAGTTTCACTGTACTTTAGCAAATCAATGGTAACATGACGAATTTTACCAAGCACAGGTTGTTCCTCAAACGCTCGATTTGATTTGTTGCTAAAAACTTGTACAACTAGCAGACGAATAGTATTGCATTGACAGTCATCCAATCCAAGCCACAGAACACTCTATAACCACGTACCTCCTCAGTAACGTAGGCGTACATGCGATAGTTGGTCTTCCACTTATCCTGAGTGGCGTTCAGGTAAAACCCAGCGCCAGAGCCGAAATCATAACTGTCATCTTCACCCTCAATGTTACACCCACCTGTCAAGATTAAAGCGTTACGACTCATCATTGAGACTTAAACTTCGCATTAGATACAGAAACTAACGGGTCACCCGAGTTGTTTTTGTTTTCACTTTCGTGTTTTTCGCACTCAACGCATACTGCAAGACAGTCAAACTTCCGCATGTTTTCCATGTGGTACACAGGTCTGCATTTATTATTCCAGGTTAAGTATGGCCTTCTTGCCTAATTTACTTGAATATTCTCACAAGTAGAACTGCGTAGAACCTCATACAAGGGACTTGAAGGTGTCTCATTCCGGAAAAAAATTGCGTCAGAGTCTGTTGAAGCTTTTGTGCAGGAGCACGGTAGAGTGTGTCACAATTTTGGCTAGAATAAGACAGTTCCGTTTGATGTAAGTTTCTCAAATGACTGGATTTATACTGAATGCATTGCACTTATAAACCCGCGATTAGACCAAGTAGAGAACTTTTTATTAACCGCTATAAAACTGGTTTAACTTGTTCTTTACTCAGAAGAAAAGTGATCCCAGGGTTTGCAAAGAGCTGACATTTCATCATTCCTCGGGACCATGCTCGGCCCACAAAATAACATGGCGTGTCAAGCCAGCTTGTAGAGCCTGGCCTCAAGCAATCACTAATGTTGAGTTCTTTGGAAGTGCCGAAATCACCTCTAATTTAACTAACAATAATTACTTCAAACCAATTTCATTCAGGTAAGTGGTCTAATTGAAGTATAATGAAAAGTAGGCTTTTAAACACTTAAATTATTGTGTTTTGGCACATAACCAAGATGACATATAATGATTTCACCAGATATTTTGAGAAAGTGGGACCACAATAGGTAACTTATCAACCAGGCACTCACCCATGACTCTCCCAGTTCAATTGTATCCAGATATTCCTCACTCAAATGCACAACTAAGATGTCATTTTAATGATGAAATACCTCCACTTATTCAAATGTTGATAAAGAACAAATACTCAACCACTCATCACACCGATAGACATGCCAACATTGAAAAATTGGGCTCTAAGTAACACACAAATTTAATAACACATCTCGTGAAAGTAGAAACGGGGACCACCACAACATTCATGCCCTCAAAGTATGAAGTACGATTTAACTTACGGGGACTGGTATCCGGACAGACAATCATGATACCTTCCTTGGCTGCGTGCTGCTGGGCCCCAGCTTTGGTGATAAAGTTCTGCTCAGTACATGTCAGACCTGAAAAAGTTTCAACAGTTTCTTCATAGGCAAAGCATTTCACTTTATTCACAGACAACATTCTTACTGTTGCAGATGTTTTGCATTGCACTCTACAGTCCTTTGTCAATGGCGGATGAGTTGTTGACATTTCCCATCGTTCTGTGACCCGGAAGTAATACAATGCCGTCACAAGAGGAAGTTCCTGGCTACCATTCATGTTAGGCTTAATGGTTTTGATAGAGTTGGCCTCTTTAACCTTTCTGGAGTACCAGTTTTCTTCAGCCGGGACCTTGGCATGATCACTGCACATGTCCGGAACAGCAAAAACGCAGTCTCTAAGAAACCTGAACTATTTTACCTGACCGCCACCAGAGACGGTGAAAAAACTTTTTTCTATCAGTTACGTCATCGTTTAGATGCATGGACAACTAATCTAGCAAGTTCAACTCCCAATAACTTGAAGAAATATACAAGACTAAAAAATTAAGATATTTCAGTGTTTGTTACAATACATTTTGAATCTAAAGAAAGGCAAGGTGATCTACCTAGGACAAAGGCAGTGCCGAAATGGGCGCAACAAAGACTGAAGGGCAGTGGGGGAGACGGAATTCATGTCAACTTTCCGTTTTTATAATTGTAGATATTTACGTGCCATAACTTTCATTATGTAACCACCTTTTTAAGTCACACTTCAGTTTTAAGAAACATGCATTCATGTCAAAGTAACCTCTTGGTCGATCTTAATAAAACCCTTTTTAATTATAAGAAAACTTCACAATTTACCTCAGAAACATTGTTATGAATTTTTTTTTTTTACTCATCTGGTATTGTTTCTATGCCAAATTAACTCGCAAAACTGCATTTTCTTACAAAAATACCAATCATATCCGTCTATCTTACGGTACGCAAAAGCTAGCGTGTTAGAGATTGATGAATAAATATGAAAATTGGAAAGTTTAAGTGAAATTCACGAAGACATTTTCGAAAATTTGTGTTCCTAAGTTCAAATTAAGTCAATTTGCCAAAGCCGAAAACAAGTGGAAAACGTCACGATTCTTCAGAATCTGAGGGGAATTGCTTAATCATTAGGTGAAAACTTGTTTTGGTCAACATAACCTATACATGCCTTAAACATGTTCACTAATTCAACATTCCCTTGCTATGTCAAATGAGTTTGCAGTGCGTAATTAACTTAATTAACGTTTTAATTTTGTGAACGTGCCTCGAGTCAAACTAGGACAAAGGCAAGGTCAGTTAAGTGGGTCAACAGTTCATTGTGACACACACACACTATGCGCTGGGAGACTGAAACTAAGTACGAAACTAAGTTCGAAATGGACAACAGAAATCGACACAATGTCACAGAGGCGGTGTGGCAACTCCGACTTGGTGCATTCATTCTCAATGGTCGTATGCATACAGAAACACATCTCCTTCGGGATCAAAACTATGCTTTGTATTTGTTTTCCACGGCATCTTTCTATGCTATGAGCACCTCATTGACTGATAATTATGGTGCCTCGGTGAATGAAATGAATGAAACTGCAAACGAAACTGCTCTATGCCTGGCGGAAGATTTGATTTGAGTGACAACCTCAGGGTAAATAGTAAACAAATTTCCATGCGGTTGAAGGTGGTTCTGCTAAATCTTTTTTCTGCTAACATTGTTAATTTTTTGTATTTGAAGTTCCCCGAAAATGAAAATAATGTATTTTGCTCGAAACATAAAATAATGTAAAAATGGCCAATTTTTAAGAATAAAGTTTGAGATACCCTTAACATTGGGTCTATCCCTTTAACGTCGACAATAGCTTTTCACAACCTATCAATTCTCAAACAACATGCTTAAATTATGGGAGAAATGGACTTCAACTCCGGATCTGGAGGACGTCTCCCAACCCACCCCCTTCCCGGCTAGGATCTATCCACCCCACCAAGTATCTCGTTGATCAACAACAATAACACAAGCAACTACCTGACAGCCAGTACAACACAGGCACCTTGACGTCCTCAGCTTGCGGTGGCAAATAAACAGCAAACTTCATGTCGCATTTCAACTCCGAGCTGAAACAAAAGGACAGTAATTACTTACGCTTTCCTAACTGTGCTCAACTCGGACCTAAAATAAAACAAGAACATCACAACACTCCTTTACAACCGAGGTTGCCATATCTCATCTGTAAAGCAGTTAAATAGACAGCATGCATGAATCTGTTGTGCGCGAACTTGGTATACTACTTAATCTCAAGATGGCATATGTGAGAACTTGGAATGCACGAGAAAACGTGGTAAGTTTACTCGAATAATCACGTTCACGTTGATAAAAATTCGACACCCTAATTAAAAGTAAATTACAAACTAAAAAATTTTGACCAACCTTTATTGGCTTTTTTCAACTATTGGCTATCTTATTAAAAAACAGCAACTAATTAACTATTCACATTTATCTGTCTATTTCTCTGACAAGTTTCAGTAAAGGGAAAATAGGTGAGCGAGAGGTTCAAAATTATAACAATTCTTTACACCGAACAAAATATTTCATCAATTTACCTTAAAAGTTACTGAATACTAAATTCCAACCTCAAATATACGCGATCTTGAGATTACGCAGGATTCCAAGTTCACACACAACAAATCAACTCTGTAGCTAAATCAAGTGGGACATTTTTCTTTTAAAGCGATAATATGAACGCCATGTCACAAACTGGTTCTGCCACCTTTGCCACTGATTCTCTTAGCACAGTAGATATTCTCCAGTTTGAGATAATCGCTAAATTTTTGGGATACCGAAATTCAACAAGCAAAAGTAGAATATTCTTGGTTCTGAAGATTCTGGAGTTCATCCTAATTCTCAAATACAGGACACTGCATTTTTCTATCAACAGAGGCTGAAAATAGAATAAATTATTTGGCAGTTCATAAAATCGTTGAAAACGGCTCCTGCTGCAACATTTTTATGCACCCCCATGATATCCAACATCGAGTTGAATATCGTTTAGTTGAACGTAGTTCTTGAATCAGAAACAGCCAACATTGTCTATTTTTAAAATTTGGTACATACGTAAATTTTCATTGTACTATACCACACAGGGAATTTTTACCAGTTTGCATCAAAAGGTTGCCACCTGCAACATTCTGACAATGATCATGCTCTAGGTTGCTCAACAGTGCTTTCGCTCCTTCTATGAATTCAGCAAAATTATAATTTTCCGAAGTCTACTTTATCGAGAAGCATAAGGTGATCAAAAATCAAATAAAACCTCAGCGAATGAAATAAGCACAATAACACAAGGTGCGTTCATAAAAACTTGCAAACACCAAGATGCGAAATGGTGAAAAGGCAATGATGACGTTTTTTAAAAATACTAGAACATTAACCGCAGGGATTGTTTTAATCAAACACATACCTGGTATGGCTGAAGACTTTCTGCCAACCACCAAACATCTTATTCTTTGAAACTTCTGTGACTCCTGCCATTTTTGTACTGAATGAACCTGTAAAAACAATTTTTGAATTAACCTGGTTCGAATTGCGGGTACTGGTGCTAATGTAGCTATACTCTGATGTCTGTATGTTGTTATTATAATAGTTATGAGTGACGGTAACACATGTAGTATTCTTACTCCGTCCGAGAAATCTACCTACGTTGTGCATAATTTCATCATTTGCACCAACTGGTGAATTTATTTCATTCACATTAAGATGCATGCATTTGTGCGTGAATGAAAACCAGTGTATTATGTTTATATTTAATAAATAAAGCAAAAACTTATAATTTGCAAAAAGTAATTGCTAAAATAAAATCCAAGTAAACCATGTGTCAAGAAATGGATTACCTGATGAACCATACATTAATAAAATAATCACAAAACTATGATTATTTGCCCATCAGTATATTGTCATAAATATACACAAGTAGGCAACACATACCCCCTCGACTGATTGGCGAGATGCTACAACACTCCCCCACCAGTTTCTGTTCTAATTTCATCCAGTCTATATTAAACGGATGATCTAGTCATCGAATAACAGGATTTCACCACATCAAAAATACATTTTCTACTAAAAATTGTCACTAGTAAAAAAGGTTCTTCACCAATCCTTTCTGGTTATATGCAACATCCTCGATGAAGCATGTCTATGGGAATTCAAATGATTTTGGTGAAGAATTCAATCTCCACTTTTTGATCACTGTAAACTTTTTACCAAGCACAATAACTATTAAAGTAGGTCGATTGACATCTCGCAAGTAAGACCATAACAAGACATTGAGCAGAGCACATGACCCGGCAGCTGACACTTGTACAAAGTACCATAGCTTGGGACGATATCTGGAAAAACTTGTGAGATTATTTGTATCCCTTGCAGTAGGTTTTTGTTCGTCAATTGGTGTAACTTCATGTAACTTTTTCAAAACGACACCCAGCAATGGAAGCTAGAGTGTAACTCGACAGACTACGTTGAAATTATGGAGACTATATTGTTTTCTGTAGTGACAACTGACTTACTAAGTCGCTTGCCAAGCGGCAGTTGCCTATTGGTTGAATGGTTTAGATGCTTGGGTCTGACACATACAACCCGGGTTCAAGTCCCGATATCAAAGAAATTTTCTACCTTACTGAGTCATGGCATTAATCATGACCTGATAACTTAATGTGTATTATATGTGCAGTCGAAGAAATTTCTACACTCCTCAGTCATGGTGTTAATCATAATCTGATAACTTAATGTGTACAAAATGCATGTTTCATTCAGTGTTATTCACTTTTTTCAATCGAGTAACTCAAGTTTTGATGTATGGTATTGCCTGTGGATGCCGCTAGCAGTTTCGCTATATTATATCATACTCTACAATCAATCAGACTCGGAAGTCGCGTGCCACATCAGAAAAACACTTAACAATATTAACTGCATGGCTCAGACAAGCAAGTTTTGTCACAGAGTACACATGCCAGACTGAGGCATCAGCACAGCATGGCAGCATCCATTATTGCCTTGCCCTTGGCTTGGATGCAACAAGAGCAGGCTACAAGTTAGCCTTGGTACAAAGCTGTATACCAAATATACAGCTTTGCACCGATGTGGGTAAAAAGTGGTAAGATAAAATCTGACACAAAATTAGTGTCACTGAAAACTACAGTCTTCCTTGAGTAAACTAGATTATTTAACGGTGTTGGAAAAAATGGCGTTCTATCGTTATTCTGCTGCTAAAATTGTCGAGTGACCTTTAGCAACGGCTTTCCGTGCCATGAAATATTGCGTCATCTATTGGACAGTTTCTTTTTTCGCCGATTCTTATGCAATCAATCGTTGTTCTTTCACGAGGTTGCGTACACATCATAACAAATTATCGGAACTGGTTTCACTTCATTATAAGTTTTCAGACACTGTTAAATAACTTTGTTTACTCAAGGAAGACTGTAGTTTTTAATGACACTAATTTTGTGTCAGATTTTATCTTACCAATTTTTTACCCACATTGGTCATTGATGCAAAGGCTGCAAAGCAGTACAGCTTTGTTCCAATCCAAGGCTAGCTACAAGTTAGAACAGCCCTGTTGTAACACTTGTTGATCGTAGTATACGGGTGGGTTATTACATTTCGACCACTTGTAATGCAAAAATAACTAATGAGCTATGAACTGATAAATTGCAAAAGCTGTGTTCGAAAAACTTGCCGAGAAATACCTTCCAGTGCCTTATAATAACCTTTCAACTCCGATTACCTAACAACTCCTGCGCCGGTAAAAAGGGAAGTTCAAACGCTGAAGAAACTTGAAGAAGTAATCCACAAATTAACATACATTTTTGTTACCCCAAATGTTTGCTTCATTTTTATACATACTTCTCAATCAATTTAACAGCTTTTGATAGCTATTGTTTGGTATTATACGTGAAAGCTGCAAGTACTAGACAAAAGTAGTACTACTTCGTATGAACATGGACATTAGTTTGCAACGATTCCTGTAGGCGGGATGAAAGCGCTGTTGTTGACCTCTGTTGACAAATGACTGTTCAGTGAGCACTGAAGCACAGCATATGTTCACTAAATACGGGTTGCTACTGGCTTATTTCCGTAAAGTGTGGTCGTTTTCAATGTTACATCATCGTTGTTAACTCCGTACATAGTTGGAAACGATGGGCATTCGGTCGGGGTTATTGACTTGGTGTAGGTGTACGGCCTGCTTGCACGACCCGAGTTTTATGCCAATGGACAAGGGTCACGGAAGCCCTAGTGTAGACCAAGACAAGGGAATGCTATTCGTATATTTACAGTGTTGTAAGTACTTCTATTTCCATGACATTTTAGTTTATCTTCAGTTGAATAAGTTTTAAGTGTAGTGAAGCTAGGTGTGTTTTGACCTGAGGTCATACACCGCTATCTAGCTAGTCTTAATATATATATATAATGACAATGTAAACTTGCTTTCCAACCCAAAAACCAACTTGACTACTAACCGTATTGAAATTGGTCTTAAATTGTTCCTTAGGACTTCAATAGAGGTGTTTTCGAGGCTTTGTAAGAATTGACTTGGTGATATTGGTTGAGACCTGGCGTGCGTTCAATAACGCTAGGACCTACTCCAGGACCTAGCTAAAATCTAGCCAAAGTCACATGTTCTCATTTTTTTATAGACGACAATATTCACGTAATCTCGCAGTCTTGCTTTTTAGCGAGGTCCTAGCATTACTGAATGGGAGGCTGGTTCAACAAGTTTGCTTGTTACGACCTGTCATTTTATGCACTGAGTACGATTGCAAGGAAATATAGCAAGCTGCCAAATTTTTACAAACAGAAATCTCTTCAAAATCGCTTTTCGACAAAACTCGAGTTGATAGCCACTCTAACTGTAAAATTGGCACAGAACAGAATTGACTGAATAATTTATTCTCTGTTTTTTTGTGATTTTATTTCAGTTTGTCAGATTTTATGGGTCATATGTCGTCAGTGATGGCAATTAGCATGTTGTTTTTTATATTGGATGAGAGGAAAATTGTTAGTTCATTTGTCTTCTTCGCTGATGATCATGTTTTGAAAATTTGATGACTAAAATCCTTTATTTATTTCAGAGACATATATCTATGACTNGAACGCTAAGTCCCGCGTGGTTGCGCTGCACGCGAAACAAGATGGCGGACGAACTTTGGAGCCTGACGAAAATAGGTAACCGGACGATATATAATGTAAACTTGCTTTCCAACCCAAAAACCAACTTGACTACTAACCGTATTGAAATTGGTCTTAAATTGTTCCTTAGGACTTCAATATAGGTGTTTTCGAGGCTTTGTAAGAATTGACTTGGTGATATTGGTTGAGACCTGGCGTGCGTTCAATAACGCTAGGACCTACTCCAGGACCTAGCTAAAATCTAGCCAAAGTCACATGTTCTCATTTAAATAGACGACAATATTCACGTAATCTCGCAGTCTTGCTTTTTAGCGAGGTCCTAGCATTACTGAATGGGAGGCTGGTTCAACAAGTTTGCTTGTTACGACCTGTCATTTTATGCACTGAGTACGATTGCAAGGAAATGTAGCAAGCTGCCAAATTTTTACAAACAGAAATCTCTTCAAAATCGCTTTTCAACAAAACTCGAGTTGATAGCCACTCTAACTGTAAAATTGGCACAGAACAGAATTGACTGAATAATTTATTTTCTCTTTTTTGTGATTTTATTTCAGTTTGTCAGATTTTATGGGTCATATGTCGTCAGTGATGGCAATTAGCATGTTGTTTTTTATATTGGATGAGAGGAAAATTGTTAGTTCATTTGTCTTCTTCGCTGATGATCATGTTTTGAAAATTTGATGACTAAAACCCTTTATTTATTTCAGAGACATATATCTATGACTGTGTGGCATTTAAAAATTTGCTTAAGCTTTGTAATTATCTAAGAGACATCTGTACACGCAGTCTACCTATGACAGCCATTTGTGGGTAGGCGTGTTTCGATAAATTTAGCTAATAAGATAATCAATAATGATCTTCAGGAAAAACTGCATCACATACGAAATGTGCCCATGGATACGAATAAGAGATTGCAAGTTCATGTCAACTTCTATATTGCAGACTTTGTCACCATAGCAACCATACTGGGAACAGGCATTCTAGGTAAGTTTCATATAAATATAGAACAGTATAAATCAGTTGGTTTCAAATTATTACACAAATTTGTGGCATTAGACCTGATGCGTAAAAATATTCCATTTGTTTTCTATGGTTCAGGAGTGCCTCTAAGTTTTTTCTGGACATACAAAACCTATACTGAATTAAGCTTACCTGTGGATTACGTGTAATTCCATTGTTAGTACTAGCCTGAAAATGTCTTTTGTTGACTTAAACGCTGGCCATTTACAGTGTCAGCTGTAGAGTATGGAAGTGCTTTGTCTGCACTGGTCACAGAAGTTTTAGAGTGCTAGTTTATAAATCTATCCTTTTTCAGTTTGTCCATTTTTCTAAATAACTCACACTTTGGGTCGTCGTTATGTGACATGGTTTTAAGAAGGTTTTAATGCCACTTGACCAACTTGCTTTGCTGCTCATGCAGAAGTGTCTCATTCAGCTTCCCAACAGTCTCTCTTACGAACGTGTTATTCTTGGACTTTATGAGACGCACGATTTTCTAGTTAACATTTTGCTTCTAATAGCTAAGCAGTACATTTAGAAGGAGAGATGTCACAAATATATATCTAATTTTCACAGGTTTGTTACATATACTTATGAGTACTATAATGCTGAAAAATTAATTGCGTATAAATTTTTTTATATGATAGTTTCTCTGCAAAATGGGAAAATTTCATTGTTCACTTTAACTCCATGAGAGAATGGTCTTTCCTGAGATGTGCATGCGTGAATGAATGGATGTACTTATTTGTTTGTTTGTTTTTTGTACTTGTTTATAAATGATAATAAATACCTGAAAAAAAAACTTGCTTTGCTGCTGTGAAGTGGACTAACGTTTTATTTATTATTTTGATTTTCAATTCCGTTGGTCATCTTGTGTTTTTAACTAGCATGAACATGACAAAGCTGCATTTGCACCCTATTTAGTTGGCTAAAAAGGGTGAACTAACACTTTTACTGTCATACAGCAGTATCCTAATATTCCATAGCCTGATAGAATTCAACTTTGGTTATGCAAACAGGAACATCAAAACTGCTTCTTAATTTATTAAAGTTGACCCATATTCCATTGTCTGAGTCTTGAGTTGCTGACCTATTCGGCAATAGTTGACCTATCACAAGCTCCACCCCCTTTGCGTAATGTCGACTAACAAACAAAATCCTGATGATAGGTCAATTCATGATTTGATGAGCGTGGTAATGTTTTGAAACGTCAAAGTTCTTCTGTTAAGAATTCCACCTTGACCACTAAACAAGGGCGAAATGAAGTTAGTTATAGTTTCAACGCTTTCTTTACGAAAAATTACTCTTTTTGCGTCTTGTGTTTTTTCGTTTTATTCTAGTTTTTTAGAATTAGTTGTTATGTTCATCAAAGCGAAAAGTTGAAATTGAAAGTTGTGTAATTAAAAATATTTTATTCGATATGAAATACGTAATTTGAGAATGTACACTGATTAGCCAATGTCAACTTTGCCAGCAGGGCCTTCCAATAACACTATACATAATACAAGTTGAACATTGACAGACAATTACATTGAAACGATATTTACAATGAAAATATACACGGAAATATGAATGTAAAAAGTAGGTAGGACTAGTGAGTAACTGCATACTGACATGATGTAAAAAATATTGATGAATAATTAGCTGTCTATAATAATAGATGTCAAGTTTACTTTGTCCAATCCACAGAGTTGCCCAACAGTAAGATTTTGCTTTGGTTGGTTTTGAGATTTGTGTATGTCAGACGGTCGGACAATGGACTGAAAAGTGGAACTAGGGTCGGGATCTAATCTTTGTACATGAAATCGAATTCAAAGTTATTTTTGTCATTTTCTGTTCTAATTTGTGCAAACTCAAGATAAGAGTCTATTAGTCTGTGCTCGAGTGCATTGTAGTTTATACATCTGATTTTCTAGTCAAAAGTTCACGCTTGATAAAATCTAGATTCGAGCTATAAACTTGAGTGATTTTGAGTAAAAATTCAGAATTTTGAGTTGAAACTCGAAGTTTAAGTCTTGATCCTGGGGTCATCTTGTACAACCTAGGATCAGACTGTCATCTATGCAAATGACATTACGTACTTGTACATTGAAAAGTAGGCACCCATCTTGAGATCTCTGAAACTCGAGATAAGCATCAATAAGTCTGTGCTCGCGTACATAGGAATTTCTGGTTCAAGTTTGCACCTGATAACGCCTAGATTCGAGCGACAAACTCCAGTAAAAACTTGCGATATCAAGTGAAACCTGGAAGTTATAAGCCTTGATTCTGGGGTCATCAAGCACAAACTAGAATTTGACAGTCATTCATGTAAGTTATTGTTTGCTCATACATTGCATAATGGACAATTGTCTTGAGCTTGTACAAACATAGAACAGAAAATTAAAACTGTGATTTCGATTTCGAGTAAAAAGGCTAGACTCCAGGCCCTGTAGTGGCACTAATTAACTAGACTGTCAAACAGTGTGTCATTAGCAGCGAGATATGATGGAGTGAATGAGCGGATATTTGTCTATAGCTTGATGGATCATCAATATCTCTACATTAAATGTGACGTTATCATTGAGAATGAACTCAAGCCCAAAACGGGTTGAAGTTCATGACCTCAATGATCAGCAATACAATAGTTTGTTACTAATAAGCTCAAAGCCTATGTTGATATAAAAAAGTGATTGCAGGTGGTACACATTGTACCAGACGTGCAAAGGCCTACTGTACTGTCCACCTGGATCCATTTCTATGCTAACTTTATTAATATATAGATAAAACTGAGCTGAGGAGCTAGGAACCTGACTCAAGGGTTTAACAGTGTAACCCAGTGCGACTCGAACCCATGACTTTGAGTAAAGAAAACGGGCACCTATCACACCTTTTCAAAGCCTATGTATCAAGTAGTGGTGTATTTTAAGTGGGACTGTGTAACTAATAAGGTCTAGTACATGGCTAGAAGCTAACATCGGCAATTTCTAGATTAAAATAGTGACAAAAACACACCGAATTTGTCTCCTTCATAGCTCTGGTCTAAGCTAATGCCTTGAGTTAGTCTAATCATAGCTAATAATGAGTCTTAAAAAAATGCGTTTGCGCCCTAAAATCAACTATGTCGTTGATTTGACTTTGCCACGATATAGTTAATTCTCACAAAAATAATACCCAAAGTTGCCTTTTTTCCAGATTTTAGACTTCTAGCATTGTCTATAAAATGCCTATAAAATTTCAAAATATGTGGTGGTTGCCGTGATACAGAATTTGTCCTAAATTGGTGAGATTTTACCAAACCATATCAAAGTAAACGGTAGATGACAATGTCGTCATTGAAGTAATCGCAATAGCTGTTGCCCATGGTGATAACTCCATTCATACATTTCAAGGCATTGACACACCGTCAGTAAATCCACCTGTTTACTGAGAAGTTAACTGGCATTGTTAACTTCGATCTAGGAGTGAAATCAATCATTTATGCTGACCGCACCTCCCAAAACGTTGATGTATGTATGAAAAGACCTTCAGCCCGTTTCTCATACTGTTTTATTGCCACTAAGTTGTAGTTACAGACGTTGGTGACATTTCTACTTGGCGAAATTTATTTCGCCAAGTATGTTGGTCTGACATCAAGTTTTTTTTTGTTCGCTCTCTATAGGTTGCAATTCTCGCCCGATTTTCACGAAATTTGCACACGACGTGTAGATTGGAAAGTCTTGGAAGCCTATTGTTTTTGGTCATGATCGGATTCAAAATGGTGGACGTGGCGGACATTTTGTTTCCAATTTCACATTCAAATGCTCATAGAGGCCGCATTTTTTGACGTACAGAGCTGAAACTTGGTACGATTATTATACACATGTGCTACATACAACTGTGCTGAAAAACGTTGACTTCCAGATAAAGATGGCGGAAATATTGACGATGGCGCATGCGCACCTCGATATCTGGCCAAAAAGGTTTTCTCCTGTAGAGGGCGCATTGGCGAACCAATCACTTTCAAACTGGTCACGTGTTTCTTGCAATTGATCAGCTTTTATAAAATTCTGTTTAACCAGAAGTCACATTCAAGATGGCGGCTCATGCGCATTTTCACCCATTTTCAATCGCTCTGCTGTCGCCTTTTTAACGGGAAGAGCAAATGACGTGAATTTTTGCATGTGGATTCCTTGAAGTATGCTCTTTCAAAAGTTCTGCGATAAAGGTTTTTGCAGGCTTACCGTTTTCAAGTTGTTTGACACAAAATTTCAATTTTTTCAAAAATTTTATGGAATGTTGCGAAACTATCAATGTAGATAGAGTTTTGGACGGGCTTTCAGAAGATATTTTCCATTTTTCTCTACGACGTCTACTTTTTGAATTATGCAAGATTTTCTGATAGCGCTGTTCCTTTGTTGACAGCTCTTGCTGCACTGATATTGGTTTAGCTTCTGTTGAACAAGACCATGAAGGCATTGCTCATAGAAGCCGCATCTTTCGACGTGCAGGGCTGAAATTCGATGCAATTATTATAGCACAAAAGCACTACAACTGCGCCGTAAATCGTTAACTTCCGGTCAAAGATGGCGGAAATATCGGCAATGGCACATGTGCACCTCGATAACTGGCCGAAAACGTTTTTTCGTGTAGAGGGCGCATTGGGGAACCAATCATTTTGAAGCTGGTCACGTGTTTGTTGCTATTGATTGGCTTTTATAAAATTTTGTTTAACCGGAAGTCACTTTCAAGATGGCGGCTCTGGCACATTTTCACCCGTTTTCAATCGTTCTACGGTCGCATTTTTAACGGGAAGAGCAAATGACGTGAATTTTTGCATGTGGATTCCTTGAAGTATGCTCTTTCATTGCTTTGTTACCATGACAATGAGGTAGACGTCTCCTGTGAGATCTATGAATGGCAGAGCATTGCATTTTGACTTTCAATGTTTTTTTTAAACAAATTAATCGGAAATGGCCATTTTGATGTGCTGTGAAGGCAATTGAATAAATTTGGGTTGTGTTTTGTTAAGGTTCATAATTTTCTTGAATTACACATTTTTTAGCGATTTTTAGTCTGAAGTCGTGTTTAAGCTTCATGTAATTTGATCGATGAACGTTTTTATAAGTGTAGCCTGTGAGGTAGGTGCTTTCTCATTAGAGGCAAAATTTTGGTACTCGCCAAAATTTCGTAGAAGTTAACGGAAGAGGTCGCTACAACAACATACAATAACGCGAGACTCGCAAAAGGTTTCGTTATTACTGTAGCGTTGCCGACATGCTCTCAATTGACGCATGTAAATAAATAAAAGAAAGCATATCTGATGAAGAATGAAACTAGCTATTTTCATCAAAACTCATAAATGACAGGAGAACAATTTTCAGTTAGCCTCAAATCCACTACTCAATATTCGTTGGAGAGTACAAATTAATTGCCATTTAGCGACTTCAATATCGCTGTCTTGTCGGAAGGTAAGCAAAATTTTGGTAAAGCTTTGGTAAACCGGAAGTTCCCCTTATGGGAATGCACCATTGCTGAATGTGGTCTGCAACACTCATTCTACATTCAGCAGCTAATTGCTAAGGGCATAATATAGTATTGAAAGGCCTGGTATTATGCTGGTTACCAGTGTCAGCGTCAGTGGGCTGGCTTAAATTATTAAATATGCAAATTATATTGCTTGAGACACCGAGTGACACCATAATTTTTGACTGGCTGTGTAGGACAACTAAGGGGTATACAAAACTGTGTGCCCATACCAATATTGAACCAACTCCTAAGATGGTCCTTCAGTTGAAAAGATTAGCACTGCTGTAAAAACTCTTCAGTCTGGGACTGTCTCTAAAATTTGAAACATTGATATATAAGCCAGAATTGACTCTTAAGATTGGAACAGGGACGATTTTGATGTTCGTTATATTTCTCAAGTCCATAAACAGATTTGGCAGTTCATAAACTTGTCGAAAAAATTGCCGCCAACGCATCATTTTCATTTGTCCCTACAGTGCGTAACTTTATTTTAAATGAATAATTGTTTATTGATTATGTCATCTCTCTATGAGGAAACGTGTGTAGCCAGTATCATACCACATTAATTCCAAAATTTTGTCATGGATAATTTTGCCGTCTTTCCTCTAATTCTTGAATTTGGTAAGGCCAATATTGCCTGTTTCTAATTTATAATACAAACTCTTACCTCCAACAAAATAATTTTCACTGTTCCAAATTGGAGAACATTTACTGTACTTCTGTCACAGACTACCTGTAAACCATTGTTAAATCTCCTAGTAGGTGAACTGTCACTTGTAGGTCATCGTGTTGTGTTGTTCGTATTCATACTTGAAAGTGCTCCAGGAGTAGAGCTGTTGTCTGTTGCATGAAAAATTACGAGTACCTTTCTGCGCATTGAAATGCGCTTAATCAACGTGTAGTTTTGCTTAATCAACGTGTAGTTTTGCTTAATCAACACGTACATTTAGTTCGTTGTGCTCTTATTCAACATGTACTTTTGCTTAATCAGTGCGTAGTTGTACTTAATCACCGTGCATTATTGCTTATTCAACGCATACTTTTAGTCAGTTGATATATCCAATCATGCCCCGTGCTGTCAAATCTCAAAACGAAAGAATGCTTTCAGCATGGGTGCAAGGCAACTTTTGAAGAATGTTGCAGATTCTTATCAAGAGTGCTCGTAAATGATGGCGCTGTTAACATTGTTGGGATTAAACTACATTATGTCATGTACTGAATGTAAACTTATCTTTGATTGGTCGTAATGATTATATTCAGCGCGTTGAATAAAAGCAGAACTGTGTTCGTTTAAGAACTAAAAGTTCCGAGTTGAATAAGCAAAACTACATGTGAATTAACCACATTTCAACGTGTTGAAAGGTACTTGTTTAAGGACCCTTAAGCGCTTCATGAATAGACCGGCAACAGTGGGGGATCTACGTTTTCAGCAAGGGGGGGTTTAAGATTCCCGCCAAGGTCAAATCCTAGGCGCGTGGCGCCGAGTGGGGGGAGGTCGGCAGGGGGGTTTCCCCTCCCGTGTAAGATATTTTTTTGTTTTTGTAGCCAAATAGTGAAATTTCCATCCAGGCATCCTGGTAAGTTTCTGGCACTTAACATGTCTCTGGAGTTTTTCTTAAGATAATTAAAAACCCTTCTCGGTTTCGTCACGTGAACTTGGCTCATCAGTCTCGTGAAACCATATTGTGCACATCTGGGTATGAGTCACGCCACCAGCAAAAATTTTTGTTGGAACATCTGCTTACACACTCCTTTTTTTTGCATACGAAAAGTCGAATACGAAAAAGTGTGGTGTGATACAGGGATTTAGACAATTTCCAAATATTCAAGAGCATAATTAAGGAGCACCGACGTGGCGTAAAAACTTGAATATCAGATGATCGCGTAACAGCAGCCTCAAGTTGTTTAAGAACGAAGACCTGTACTGTTAGTCCGGAAATAAACATGTGTTCTGTCTTGTTACGAGAAAAACTGGCGAACGATGGTACTCTCAACTCATAGTCTATTATTAAAAGCAACAATAAATAATTAGGTATATTAGTACACCTGTGCTTATTATCCCTATAAAAATAGTCGATCTGTCGCGGGACCAAACAGTACTGGCTGAGATAAATAGTTTTACAAAGCACACTTTGGTAAAAAAATCACAAGACTAGTTCGCCGAGGGACCAGAAGTACACTGAAACTCAACATTTACACAAATCAAGCAGGCCTGGTCCGTCGCGAGATCTAAAGTGTACTATGCAAAAAATTTTGAATTAAAAACTTCTCTCTAAAATTTTAATCCCGATTGGTTACTCATACGTTAGTCCTATCCTTCTGTTGTCTAGACTGCCGAGGAATTTGTATATCGGATCCAATGATTTGCTTGTCTTGGAACCATTCTACCCAGATATCTTCGATGTTTGTTCCCAACGCTTGCACTTCGTCAAGTGCTCTGTCAATGAGCTTGTAAGCCTCTACAATGTCAGCATCTCGTTTCGCAGCTCAGTTGATACTAAGACCCTTGAGGTTGCCAAGTCCATTCAAAAGACTTATATGCGCAACTAAATTTGATCCGTTCATCATGGACTACTTCAAACCTTGACGAAGCATCCCAGGACCTATTTGCATCTCTTGCAATTTTCGAAATAAACGTCCCAATGTCTGAACGCTTGAAACCCGAAGTACTAATATCAAATAAATGTCCATGGGCATGAGCGTTTCATCGGGTGACCCTTTGTGCGAAAATTCCCAGTATAGAAGACGGCAGTGTGCTTATTGCAGGTTGACAGACGGTAGGTGTTTAGGTCGGAACTAGGGCTCCTTAGGAGGCCTATTGAACATCGCACGAGTCCCGCAAGACTTTGTTGTGAAAGAACAGCCTCCCCGCAATTTCTGATACTGTACACTTTTCGCCAATGCGGTCACTTTCTCAATGTGAGTGCCCCTTTGGTCATTCCTTGTATAGACATAACTTGTTACAGAGTGTGTCTTCAAACGGACTTGCGACCAGACCACGGCGCCCGCCACAATAGNTACTCACAAAAACCATTTTCTAGAGGCCCTACAAAATCTGGCCCACCGACTATTACCTAAAGAAATCAGCTATAGAACTGCTCTTTCAGCGGTGAATCCATCTAAAATGCTCTTGGCTACTTCAGAAGTGTCGACTTAAGCGCGCGCACAATAAATCCCCGCGCGTTTTGCCGATGAGCCACAAAGACTCAGCAATTCACAATGCAAAAAACTATATTTTCAGAGTGAACCCCCCCTCAATTTTTTCCAAGTTGGTTTACTTGTGGTTTACACACGCTGGCGGTGCCGCTTTTGTTTTGCTGGAGACGCNCCCCCCCCCCGTAGATCCGCCACTGGGCAAATTTCTGTTTTTGATGAAACAGAGCCTAGGGCGGGGTTGCATGTTGTCCATAGGATAACGGAGCCCAGGGCTGTTTTGCATGTTCTCCATAGGGCGTTTGAAAATTGTTGGTATTCATTTTTCACCAGTGTTCTCCACAACCTGTTTTGACTTGTCGCCCGGCGCGTGCCGAGTTTAAATTTTGTTGTGGCGAGTTAGGTTTACTTGTATCGAGTTTGAAAGCCTATGGCAGTAAGTTTGCAGTATTGGTAGATTAGTCATTTCTTATTAAGCAAATTTGGACATTTTGGATTTTTGGTGCCAGGTCAATGCATTTATACCAAGACTCAGCGCAGCATGGACAACGAAGGACTTTCGAACATGTACACGACTTTCATAATTCCTGTCTGTTGCCAGGTAGCATATTTTTGTCACATTGCAAACAAAATCTTTTTTGAGTCACTCACTTATACGGTAAATCACAGGAAGGGAAACGTACTGAAATTCAGTTTCAGTCGAATAATTACGACTTCAACCTCATCGTCTCTAGCATGCCACTGTGTTCATAACAACAATCTGTTTCAGGGCTTCCAGTTACTCTTTCTGATGCTGGAATTTATCCTTTCCTGGTCACCTTTATATTGAGCTACTTACTACAGGTAAGAGAAAAAGCTTGTCGTTTAATGCCTAGTGCAGCGCCATCTATGAAGAAAACAGCTGTTTTGGTCGAGGTGGAAATTTTTGTGTTGTTCCTAATTACAGGTCAAAGAAGGAATTGAATGCAGTTCTTTTATTGTTTTGGTTAGAAGATTTATCGCCACTAACTTGATTTATTCCATTTCAATTTTGATGACGTCAGTTTGCAGACCACCGCATGACTGTGCTTAACTATTGTAATCGTAGCCTTATCGCTGTCTGCTGATTAGTTTCGTTCTCACGTGATATTTAGTGGCAGTAATCCAGTTACTTTTTGCTAAAAATTTTGTCAGAAAACTGTTTGTATTGGGACATGATTTACCCAGTATTCTAAATTCCACTGAATTTGCCTGGACCATGGTAAGCACCAGGAAATTTTTTTTAATATTTATTGAATAAATCAAACACATGTACTACACATGCACGCACGCACGCACGCACACACACACACACATATAAGGGGGAACAAACATGAACACAACCATACACACAATGCACAGGAAGTTTTTTTTAATCAGTCCCGCATGCTCATCAGACAAGATATGGGATAATTGTCTCCAGCGCTTATTTTTATTATTATTCGGCCTTTATTCATGGTTTACCACAGTCTGTTAACTCAATTAGCACACCACTCAGAGGACAGTAAAGTTGGCAGTTTTGTTACAGTTGACATCGTCATTTGAATGTATAGTGTCGTGATATCATGTCGTGGTTCTGTCTAGAATAACGTAAAATAAATTTGTCGACCCTTTCTCTAACTCAGACATCGATTCAGATGGGCTATTGGCTGAGATCGAACAAAAATGGCTGTGCACAGCAAAAACGTGACTCGGCACGTGATCTTAAGTAACCCGAAATATAGAGAAAACTGATTAGTTCGTAGCAAACAATAAACCGACCAGATAAGCTTGAATGTAAGCAATGTGAACATATGACAGAAGGGGAGACAACTTACACCCAACTCCAGCAACTAGTCCTCCTAATGGTCGCAGTGAGAACTAGAACACAGTCACTATAAACAAAAGGCTATCTCTTACAAGGAGCGACAAATATTCGCAGCAGGAATCCGTATGGACATCATCATTTATGGAATTAAACCGGTTGATTTTTTCCTAAAACATTTACGGGATTTCGAAATGCATGAGAATGCAACTACCGCCTCAATGTATACGATTACAATTGTTATTCACTTATTCAACACACAATATGGCCGACTAGTGAAATTATATTTTGTCAAATTTCGTCACGAAAATGAAGATTACGAACATTTTAGTTTTATTACTAGCATGACTTGTACTGCGTTGACGTAAAAAGGTAACTTGTGGTTTGTGGTAAATGTGACATTAGTTGCTGTAACGTAATAATAAGTGGAGAATTACTTTACCAAAATCTGCCTCATTGAAAGCAATGGATAGTTCCGACAAACAGATAGGCCACATCTACCATCGATGGTAGAAGTCCAGCGGGGGCGACTATTGTGCATCAGATTTTCTACGATATGTTTTTGATCATATTTCGCATACTGTTGCCAAAAAACATATCATCAAAATCAGTCTTGGGAAGCAAACAATTGCACCTACTAGTTGTGGTATAACTATACCAGTCCTAGCCTTTTGAGCTCATTCGTAGATTTAACACCAGTCCATGCATGGACATGCCAAGCTTCATTCATACCTTGTCTCGCGGGTTAACGCCCACTGCTTGGGTAATTGCTCACCCCCTGTCTTAGGGTTTCCCAATTTAAGCGCCCAGGGCATTAACCCGCGAGTTTACTGTAATAATACGTTTCTGTAATTATCAAGGAAGATTTTATTGGTTATGAAAAAGTTCTTTGAAGAATTGTGACCTTTCGCAATGTTCAAAAGATAATCAATTACGACCTTTTCTATAATTTGATTTCTTTTGAGAAATTGTGCCCAGGTGCAAACTGTTCAGTTTGATAAGACCTTTGGCAGGTATGTCATGATGTCACACAATGTGCCAGCTCTGCACACTCTATTGAAGAGTGTCAAAGGTGAAAACATTGTTACATAATACGGACTTCAGTAAAATCTCCACTTGAGACAAAAGCATGCAGTGTCTGACCATTTTGTGTGAGTCTCTTAGCTAAAACATTTATGTAACATCTTTGTCACTCCTACCAAGATTGTAAGGTTAGGGATATGGTGTTTAATCTTTGTTCAGGATTTACCTGTATTTTGCAGGTTGTGCAAGTTGTATTTATAACAGATTTACTGCAGCGGGTACACGCGCTTCAACTGCAAGAGTTGGTAAGCTTATTGGAAAAATGTCGCTATAGTTTAACACCGATGCATGTAATCGTACTTATGCCAATCTTCCTGATATTGCTGGTGCACTGTGTTAATATGCTGGTTCATTCATTTGATACATAAAAGGGTTAGCAACTGTGATCAGCATATGAGTAGCTGAAAAGACCTAAGTTTACCTCCTGAATAACTTTCTTGTTTTGTCAAGGCTTGTCAAGACCGGTTATCTCGTGATTGTAAAGAACATCTATTCAACAAATCCTCGATACTCCAGGGTATATGTGTATGTGTAAATTAAATGCCATTTTCAGTTGTCATGTGATACTCGGATTATAGTTTGATAACAAAAAGAGAACATTAAAACGTGGCATTTAATTTTGTATCTATTTTCAAGTATTTCAACGAGAGAAACCCCTCTAAAGTTGAACTGCTCTCCTGGAAAGCAGTCTGAATGAGCATAAACGAGGTTATCATGTAGTGAATTTGCAATCCCTTGGCATTATCAATCTGATCTCGACCTGTTCCTTTTTCAAATGTTTTTCAGCACTAAGAAATAACTGAAAATTTCATATTTCTCTGGATTATAAACTCAGTACATTAAATGCCCCATTTGGCCAAGCCAAATTGTTTAGCCGAGGCCCATTCCAAGAAAACTGACTTGCAAGTAGCTAAGACGAATCTTAAATTTCAGTTCATTCCAAGAAGGAGATCTTAAGTTTGACTTAATTTTTGTCTAAATTTTGACTATATTACCGGATGTGGAAGTTTCAAAGTTTGGAAGTTACAAATCTCATACTTAAGTCAAAAATGAACTTAAGTAAGTTTCTTAGAACGGGCCCCTTGTCTCCAGCAATAAGAAACTATTATTTTTCCCGAGGCCCAGAAATGACTTCTAGTACCAGACAGTAAGGAATAATTTGAAGCAAAGTTTATACCACTAAGTGCCCTCCGTTAACAGTCAGTAATGTAGCAGAAGTCTGTTTCATAGACATATTTGTAGGTAACCATTGGATGAATGTGTCCATTGTTCACTGTTTCAGAAGACTGAAAAAAGCGAGTCTCTGCCCTTGAAAGACTTAGAAGGATTTGCAAGTGATGATGACGGTAAATCTCTTTGATCGTTTTTTTGTTACCAAGGTTTCCTTTGATTTCGGGTAAATTGCATTCAAACTGCATTTATATCATATTCCACTCCTTAGGGTTAGATTTTTTTTGTTACCGAGGTTTCTTTTGATTTCTTGTAAATTGTATTCAAACCATGTTTATAGCATATCCCACTCCTGAGGGTTGGATTTTTTGTTACCGAGGTTTCTTTTGATTTCGTATAAATTGTATTCAAACTACGTTTATAGCATATCCCACTGCTAAGGATACCAATTGCCATAACTGACTCGTTCGTCAGGTATGTGTTGGCAGGTGTATCATTACTTACCTTGTTTGGAATTCTCTTGAGTCCAGGTTTCACAAAATATTGTTTCATACATTTCATGAACGGTAAATCTCACCAATACAGAATACAGCATGGTGGTCAAATGAAATTTTGTTTTCTCTTCCTTACCTTGAAATATACATATAAGTCCAGATTGATGCTTTTCAGTTTTAAAATTCTGTACAATAGCTACTAATGATCAATGTCTTGAAAAGTTGCAGTCATTCACACAAATGTTTTAAGCCTTTGAAAAATGAGGAAAAAACTATTCTAGCGATTATTTTTTGTCCAAAGTTGACAAAATTTTGTCGCATTCCTATTGTAGCTCAAAAGTATACAGACCTTTGCTTTAGCGTATCAACAATCGTGAAATGTGTGTGTGTGATTAGTTAAATTTGTGAACCCTAACTCACAACCTCAAGTTTGTCCATAGTTTAAAAATCTCCTGACGAAGTCCGCTAAATCAACAAGAAATGCTCTAATGCTTTGGGTTATTTTCTTGATCGTTGTGGTAAGAAGACTGACAGCCTCAAAAGATTGACAGCCTGACCCACAGAACCACTTAGCGATTGCTTAACTAATTAACTAATACTCAGGAGAAATTCTAATTATGCAATAGTGGGTAACGAAATCAGCTTTGAGCAAAATCAACAGAACCAGATCTAAAATCCCCTTCTAATTGGTTGTCACAAAATTGTTTCTGGTTTTAGTTATTCTGTATAATTCACTGCAATGTCATCGGATAAGGCGTGATGACTCGGCCTTGTTCGTGGACAAATTAATAATTTCAGGCCACCGAAACACACTATGAATAATTCCAGAAACAACCATAAACAAAATGCAATTTTTCATGCGCTCAAAATTGTCATTCAGTAACTTCATGAGAGGATGGCTGGGAGGAAATGATAGCGAATTGCAACGAGTACAAAGCAACAGCTCAATATCGACAGTGTTTTGGCAGCGAACATCGACAAATTTTTTGTACGGCCACAAGTCGTCATAGTTTGATGGCACCTTAAGGAGATTTGTTGTTAACGTTTCTCCCGGTAGTGAATTGATTGAACACCGTCAAGTATGCTAAGTTTTACTTTCTTCATGTCATTTCAGCTTCGTCCAATAGCGACGGGAAGACCAAGAAAATCATGGAGCCAAATCTCTATCTGTTGGGCTATCTGTTTTTGGGACCCATCCTTCGGTATCTCTTCTACCTGCTTCTCTTCTTGAATTTGTAAGTTTTTCACCTGTTGTTAATTTTCTGTTAATTTGTGCTTTTAAAATTCCTCGTCAAGATGTCTGTAAACTCACGTACAGGTATCCTGCATTTTAAGAACCAGTTTTGTCCTCTGATTATCAGGCCTCAGACTCGCTGTATAAACCCAGACCCCTGTAAGTGACTCCAGTGGAATTTTTAGCACAAAATCATGTTTAGGTTTTTAATTTATTATTTTGGTTTCGCCACCCATATCAAGATGCTTCATCTTCAGTTTACCATTGTCTTGTTATTTGAAGCTAACAATGCTACGTATCTCTTTAGACACTAGATGTAATGTCTATTTCAGAGTAACATACGGCATTAGCTACGCCCTTGCAGGGAGTCAAGCTTATGGCGAGGTGATTAATACAAAGTAAGTTAACCTTGAAAAAGTTTGAAATACTCGTTTTTCCTGAATTCCAAATATTTCTCACGAAAGCGCAGAGGGTGTTTTTCTTGTGCTCATGTAGAAAGGTTTGTTTTGATCATGTGGCCTTGTTCCCATCAGGTTCTTTGTAGTCAGTAGACTCAGTGTTCAGTGGCCACATGCATAATCTAGATTTTCTCCAAGCAGCTCCCCCTTATATAAAGCCCCATGGACCTTTATTCGGGGCCACAATTAAAAGTTTCTACAGTTTCAGTTTATAGATTGCAATTTTTTGTGTGAAAATTTTCGGTGTTGAAAATTCATCACATGAATACAAAAAATGCAGAAATATTAGCTTTGCTTGGGTGAGCAAAAATTTTGCAGAAAATTGCCCGTAAAGAAGACTGAGGCCTAAACAGTTAATGTATGAGTATAGTCCTCATTTTTATTGTGCCAGCTTAATTGCTTCACCACAAAGTATTGTCTGATTTAGATCAACTCTTCATTCACAGTTTGCCGTAAGGTAATGTTCAGCTCGCACTCGAGAACTGTTTTTAGTATGTTTCTATGACCTTCTGTTACGTTACTACAGAATGCATTTGAAGAGATTTGCTGTGGATTTGTTGTGAATGTACGATAAAATCTCGCCAGTGTCAGATAAATCCGATTTCTAAAATTGTTCTTTTGTTCACAATGTTGTGAATTCTCACAATTTTTCGAATATCTTCGTTGTCATGGTATGGGCGTCTGCTTCACTAAACTGTTGTGACATTTTCTAATCTAACACAACCTTAATGCTGGCTTTCAACCATTTGCGAGTTTTGGTGTAAGTTTCCACGTAGACTTGGCGTGAAAAACACTGTGAAGTTGCCACGTTTTAGGAAGCAGTCCCTAGTGGACACTCAGCTAAGTTCCTTTAATCTATTGCATATTTGTAGGACTTGTGAAAACAGTGATTGTCCTTTCTTAATATGCTGTTTTTGTTTCATTACTAAGTCAGTTTTTGGCTATGATTCAAATCAAAAGTGAACTCTATATTCAATTTTTATAAAATTATTGAAAATAAGCAAGAATCTTTTCATGCGACAACCCTACTTATTTTCATCGAAGTAAAGGTTCAGATTTATATTATGTAATATTTTAATTATTAGAAATGTTATTAGTCAAAGAGGGGCTCATAATCGAGATGAAATGATGGGAAAAGATTACATCTGTGAGAAAAGAATGACACAAATATGCAAAAAATATTTAGGAAACTTAGTTGAGTCCCTACACGGGACTGTTTCATACAAGTGGGCACAGGCCTCAAAATGTGAACGTGCCAAAACATTATTTTGGTGCTACGCGTCTCTGATGATAAAAAATGGGAACACGTGTCCTTCATGTTATGTCCTAAATTGGTGAGATTTTGCCATACATCGAGAATGGAGTTTTTCTTATTACGTTGACTTCCTTTTTTGCTTAGCTAAGTTTTGTTAAATGCATGGCCATTGATTTTTTTATGGCTGTACGAAATTTGACGTTAGCAACCCAAAGTGGACATTTGTGGGGAATACTTCCATTGGCCACCTGGTGACAGGCCATGTATCTGTTTGGTCTGCTGTAATGTGGCCATTTCCCAGGATCCATTCCACATGCGACGACTTCCTCTGTTTGTAGATAGTTTAACTTAAGACTCTAGAAGCTTCTCTGTACGCACTATCACGAAATGAAAAAGAAGTAGTTTTTAAGAAACACTCTATTGACTTAAGTTTTGTTTTAGACTGCAGACTAAGATGACTTACGGTAAAATTTTCTAGTTAGAAACAATGTCTAAAATTTGGTTCACCGATATTGAAGCAGAAACCGAGTTTTCATTCTTCTGAAAATTGGGACATGGACGATTTTAACGTTCCGCATATTTGTCAAATATTGGTCACTGCGTTTTGTATCAGCAGAGTCTGAAAATGGTTTAGGCAGTTCATAAAATTATCAAAAAAGAAGTTGTAGGCGTACCCATAGTGTGTAACATTGAGGTGAAGGATCGTTTGTCGTTGATCGTAACTCTTGAATTTGGTATGACCGATATTGTCTAATTCTAAAATTAGTCCGAGTTCTTACCTTGGGCAAAATAATTTTCACGTCCCAAGCTGGACAATTTTTATGCGCCCACATATTTATATGTGGACGCATTATGCCGTCATCTCCGTCCGTCCGTCCGTCCGGCGTCCGCTGCTCTATCTCCAAAACCCTTTGACATACGTTCATGAAATTTGGCACATGTGTTCCATTCATGAATGGGACAGCATGTGCGAACTTTCGGATGGATCCAAGTACCGGTGTGCCCCCTAGTGGCAATTTTAGTTTTTTACGCTTACCTTTGTATCTTCAAAAGTCCTGAATGGATTTTCATGATATTTGGTGTGTAGGCACCTATTAGTGAGATGACGCTATCCTCCCGTTTTCGGATGGATTCAACATAGTTTGCGCCACCTAGTGGCCATTTTTAGTGTTTTCAAGTCTGTTTTTGTGCGTCCACCCCTCTATCAACCAAACCGCTCAAATGATGATTGTGAAAATTGGCATGTATATGCTTACTATGTAGAGGACTGTTGACGATGATTTTCCGACGATTTCGACTACTGTGGCGCCTCCTAGTTGCAGTTTTGTTTTTTTTGCGCCTATGGCTGTATCTCCTAAACCGTTCGCAGGATCTTTACGAAATTGTGTAAGT
>NMRA01000052.1:306131-485237 GCA_002633005.1 Phoronis australis
TGTATGAGTATAGTCCTCATTTTTATTGTGTCAGTTTAATTGCTTCACCACAAAGTATTGTCTGATTTAGATCAACTCTTCATTCACAGTTTGCCGTAAGGTAATGTTCAGCTCGCACTCGAGAACTGTTTTTAGTATGTTTCTATGACCTTCTGTTACGTTACTACAGAATGCATTTGAAGAGATTTGCTGTGGATTTGTTGTGAATGTACGATAAAGTCTCGCCAGTTTCAGACAAACGCGATTTCTAAAATTGTTCTTTTGTTCACAATGTTGTGAATTCTCACAATTTTTCGAATATCGTCGTTGTTATGGTATGGGCGTCTGCTTCACTAAACTGTTGTGACATTTTCTAATCTAACAACCTAAATGCTGGCTTACAACCAGTTGCGAGTTTTGGCGTAGGTTTCCGTGTAGACTAGGCGTGAAAAACATTGTGAAGTTGCCACGTTTTAGGAAGCAGTCCCAAGTGGACACTCAGCTATTGCATATCTGTAGGACTTGTGAAAACAGTGATTGTCCTTAATATGCTGTTTTTGTTTCATTACTAAGTCAGTTTTTGGCTGTGATTCAAATCAAGAGTGAACTCTACATTCAATTTTTATAAAATTATTGAAAATAAGCAAGAATTTTTTTCATGCGACAACCCTACTTATTTTCATCGAAGTAAAGGTTCGGTTTTATGTTATATAATATAGTCAAAGAGGGGCTCATAATCATGATGAAATGATGGGAAAAGATTACCTCTGTGCAAAAAAAATGACACAAGTATGCAAAAAATATTTAGGAAACTTAGTTGAGTCCCTACACGGGACTGTTTCATACAAGTGGGCACAGGCCTCAAAATGTGAACGTGGCAAAACATTATTTTGGTGCTACGCGTCTCTGATGATAAAAAAATGGAAATAAGATTCCACATGTCCTTCATGTTATGTCCTAAATTGGTGAGATTTTGCCATAGATCGAGAATGGAGTTTTTTCTTATTACGTTGACTTCCTTTTTTGCTTAGCTAAGTTTTGTTAAATGCATGGCCATTTGATTTTTTATGGCTGTACGAAATTTGACGTTAGCAACCCAAAGTGGACATTTGTGGGGAATACTTCCATCGGCCACCTGGTGACAGGCCATGTATCTGTTTGGTCTGCTGTAAAGTGGCCATTTCCCAGAATCCATTCCACATGCGACGACTTCCTCTGTTTGTAGATAGTTTAACTTAAGACTCTAGAAGCTTCTCTGTACGCAGTGTCACGAAATGAAAAAGAAGTAGTTTTTAAGAAACACTCTATTGAATTAAGTTTTGTTTTAGACTGCGGACTAAGATGACTTACGGTAAAATTTTTTGGTTAGAAACAATGTCTAAAGTTTGGTTCACCGATATTCAAGCAGAAACCGAGTTTTCATTCTTCTGAAAATTGGGACATGGACGATTTTGACATTCAACATATTTGTCAAATATTGGTCACTGCATTTTGTATCAGCAGAGTCTGAAAATGGTTTAGGCAGTTCATAAAATTATCAAAAAATAAGTTGTAGGCGTACCCATAGTGTGTAACATTGAGGTGAAGGATCGTTTGTCGTTGAATTTGGTATGACCGATATTGCCCAACTTTAGAATTCGTCCGAGTTGTTAACTTTGGCAAAATAATTTTTCACGTCCCAAGCTGGACAATTTTTTCTTTTTATATACATTTATTGGCAATGAGAAAAACATTACAATACCACAAAAAGACAAAGAACACCACAGACACGCACACACACACGCACACGCACATACACGCATACCCCACAACTAATCCTCTTGACTGCTGAGAAAAACCATTTCAAAGTTACACCATCTTTTTTGTATCAATTCTAAATTCAAATCCTTACAAGCATTATACTTTTCACTCATATAATATTCTTTGATGAAGTTAAAAAATCCACTTAGAGGTAATCTTTTTGATCCGAACTTATGTGTATAAATAAACTGTTTACCCAATAATAAAACAATGTTTTTAAAATTTTCTTTTTTATCAAAAAATCCAAAAATAACGTTGTTGCAGGAGAGAGTGCCGACACTCTGGGGATTTGCTTTGTTTAGAATTTTGTTGTTAATTTTTACTGAGATTGACAATTTTTTATGACCATTTTTTCACAAAAGTTTTGGATTAAGGTACTTCAAGTTAGTTATGCGGCATTTTCATGACTTGTCTTTGCAGTATGCTCTATGTCTTACCTGTGTTTGTATGGGTCCTGTCTCTGCTCATCGTGTTCGCATTTTTCCTCGTTCAACCGATCGTCTCAGTCTTGACCTTTGCCAAGGGAGCACTTCTGCTTGGAACGGTAAGTATTGTCATATTATTTGAATCAGCATAAAACTGAAATCACACTGTATTCAACCATTTTAGGATCGTAAAATTCCAGAATTAAAACGGACACTGTATTTGTAGTAATTTTTTTTTTTTTTTTGCTCGTATTCGATAATTATTGTTACGAAAATTGTCGTCTTTGTGTTTTCATAGGTAGTTGCAAACAGTTTGTTAAAATTTTGCTAAATGTTAGTTAGTTTTAAGTGGCAGCTTTTAAATTACTAGCCTTGCCTACATTACAAAATATGACCGAATAGTAGTTCATTTATTTATCTGTTTTTTGTTGAGAAATTTGACTAGGATTCTTTTTGACTACCATATCGTGTGTTAAGTAGGTGAAGAATTCCCATAATCCTCTCTGATATTTGAGCGTGTTCTCTAGCGTTTCTAAGTCTTGACTTCAAACAACGCTGAAAGTCCATCGGTATTTCAAATCAACTGTTTTCAACAGATTCCGTCGAATGGAATTCAGAAGAAATTCCCAGTGTGGGAGCAAACTACTTGTTGAGTGTGATAATACTAACAAAATCATATTCAAGTTGATATTTACAGAACCTGATTATATTTGATTGGTTCCTTTTACTTCCCTAAAACAATGACCAATCAATCGCCTGCTATGCTCTGCTCGCAGATTTTGACCTGAAGACGTAGTGAACTGAATCCCAGTCAATGAGCCAAGTGAATGTATATCGTTTATGAGTTCATCCTATGTGTAAACTTCAAATGGTGGAATAAAAATAAATCAGAAAAACATCAAATTTTTTAGTGTTAGTACATTTGAAGCACTTGACTTCTAAGCAGCTATATTTACCATTTCATTTCTGATCATAAATTTGTTCATGCATTCTTGATGTGGACACTTGTGGGTTGATATTTGGTGCATAACGCGAGTGTGACATAACTCTAAATCCTATAATTTCAACATCAGATTTGCAAACCTGTTTGACATTCAAGGTTGGTTTACTCACCAAGACCGCTTGGTCATCTTGGGATTTGTTCAATCTGGTCCTACTATGTCGTGAGATCAATGCAAATCTTCCATGTCGCCCTCCCCCATTCAAATTTTATTGCATTTTTGGGGGTTATTAAGATCATTGCCACAAGGCGAGTTGTACCCAAGCCAAGTCAATCCATTGTGTTGCCCAGGCATGTTATACATTAGAAGCTGGGATATATCAACACAGGAACAGCAATTTGTAGTTAACCAATTTTTGTGGTCAAACATTGAAAAAGGTAATGTATTTTCAATGACAAATTAGGCAGAAAAGTTTAATTTTACACGTTCAAGCTTCTCATTGAACATGAGCTAAAGAAAATTCTATTTCTGTATTTACCGTAACATGATATGTACCCTGCAGTTGACTTAAAACTACATGTTGTACATTAATTGGATTCACAAAGTCACGCTTGAAAAAGCTAAGACTAAAAGGGTGTTTCCAATTGGCAATTATCTAGCATGTGAAAAGTAACGGAAGAAACAATCTTACATTTTGTTGTTCTATTTATCCAATTATTCCTGTAGAGAAAAGTTTTTTGTGGGTGTGTACTACTTAATGCTGTTCTTTTTTGTGATTTTATTTGACACAAGACAAGGATTTTACTTTTTACATATTGTGAAAATTGCCAAAATATACTTTGAGAGGTTTCTCCATCATCGCAAATCCGATTTGATTGTTGCAGTCCTGTTCACATTTTCTTGCCACTCAGCTTAGCTTGCTCAATGTGAACCACAATGTCAAGAGCTAAACACCCAGCATAGATATGATCAGGGAGTTTTCCTGATATGATGGATGTCATTTAGTTTACATGTCTGCATGTGCTGTGTTTATTTTTTGCAAGGGTCGCAGTATCTTGAATAAGTGATTAATATATGGTCACTGATAGAGGTATGTGTTGGCTACAGAATTCAATGTTGAAATGTTTGCAACGATACTAGTACCGGTAATTAAAACTAGAGGCATTTAAAGTGGCTCCTAGATATCAGGGACACGGTTAAGCTCAGCAATATTTTGAAAGATGGTGTGTGCGAGAGTTTAGGCCTATGAGCAGATGAGGCTAATGCTCAATGAGATTCAATCCATGTCTGCGAGTCAAACCAAACATTGCTTGAATACGTACAGCATTTGTCTTATTGGTCGGCATTGTGGGAGTTGACAAGAACATTAGGATATAAAATTTCAAACTATGTTTACATAGAAATTTTCCAGTTTGCAGCTGTGGAAATTTCTATGTTCAAGGTCGGAACTTGTTCCAAATTTTAGAAGTAGACAATTTTGTCCTCCCAAATTCAAGAATTAGGAGCAAGACGAATTTTGCTTCAGCAACTGTTTCGACGATTTTATTTCAGACTGATAAACTTACCTATGTCTTGGTCTTCAGAATCAAGAAATTTCAATTTTGGCTTGAAATTCAGCGCCCCAAATTTCAGAGATTGTCTCAAACTGGAGAATCCATACCATGAAATGGGTATGTAGTGTATGCCTTTAAAATGAGAATATCAAATTTCAGGTGTCACGGGTCAGGTTCCGTTTACAACCCCACCCTCCACCCGTACTGTATGCCACAGATTTCACACCAGCTTACGTTATCCTGTTGTATTTATGTAATGTGAAATGTGTTTCTTGATTGTTTGTTATTGTCACTGTGATATCATGAAGGGTAAGCAAAGCAATTGTCCAAACTAGCACTCGTCTCGTTGTCAACCTCGAACCGTTCCTTTTTTCATCATTGTACATTTTCTAAATGATATATGTCTACTTATAGGTAATTGTCACATTCATAGTTGGTACTACCGTCCATCAAGACATTGACAACAACTTCTCCTATATAGGGGCCCCTTTCCTTATGGGAACTGTGGCCCTAGGGGGCGTTGTGAGCACCATGCCCATGATTTACGGGAAGATTAAACCCATCCAGCACCAAGTTCGCAACTATAGAACAGCCGTGGTTTTGGCGGTAACAACCTGTACTGTACTTAACATTCTGTGGTAAGTTTATTTTTTCAATCGTTTGATTGGTTATTTTGCTGAAACTCATGTATGCATTTTTAATTCTAGGTTGTTCTCAGTACTTTTGTCAATTTCTTAATGCTCATTTCTGAACTATACTTCTCGAGCATGGGTAGTACAAACCCAGGCTTACGCTTTGCTTTGTTCATTATCTGAGTGCCATAATACTTCTGTTCACTTCTTATAAAACTTGTATTATAATTTCTTGTTATCTTGTGTTTTTAAACTGCAATGCTATGCAAACTAGTTGTGAGCAAGCGCTTAACATTACGAAATTGGTTTCAAATTGTTCCTCAGTTAAATTGCAAGTGATTTCAGGGCTTGGGGAAGGACATTATTGGGGAAGGACATTGTTGGGGAAGGACATTATTGGGGAAGGACATTATTGGGGAAGGACATTATTGGGGAAGGACATTATGGCTAGAGATCAGGCTCGACACGTCTGCTTGTCACAGCAACGAGCAGTGTCTCAAGGAACAACAAACATTTGTTCCTAAATTTGTTCTCATCAAGTTGAGACCAATTTTACAGCAGTAAGCGGGGTTTGGTATTGCTAATAACAAACATTTGACGTATGGTACGGGAGCATATATGTGACTTTTTCATATTCCAACTGAATTTCAAATTCTTGTGGCCCAAGTTGACAAGTACGAAATGCATTTTGTTTTATTTGCTGACATTTTGAGACATTTGGCGTTTTTGTGTGAATCGTTTGAATAACCAACTGCACAGCAGAAAAAATGAGTGGTAATTTGACGGCAAATAATTGATGATAAAACCAATTTGAAAATGCCAGTCCATTAAATCCCCATCCATGACACAGCTGAACGTCGTCTACCAACTTCAACTCCATTGCCATCTGAGAATTGTATATTATATTGTCACTGCTACATTAGAAAATGTCGATTCACTTGTCTTTTAGGTGCTGGGCAGTGTTAGATATTGTACCTCAGAAGCCAATCACGTGTAGCCAAGAGATGGCAGCAGGGTCCAACCTCCTTCATGGTGTACAGAAAGATAACAATACCATGTTTTGTACAATGAATGTGTCATTGTCAGGGTTTGTATAAATTTTACACTTTTATGTACCCTCAAAAACTTGCGGCCACATATCATCAGCACCATGTCGGTCTGTGCATTATTACCTTTGCTTTTGCATCAGTTATCTCAAAAATTGCTCAGCGGATCAAGACGAAAATTGACAAAGAATTGGCTGGCGAGAATGTACTAGCATGTTTTCTACAAGGTGTTCCTTTTGGCAAAACAACCAATTTTGTCAAAACTTGACAGAGGTGTGGAGGGAATGGACCACCACCATTCAATTTTCAGACAGATTTGACTATCGTGGCACCTCCTGTTGGCAGTTTTTAGTTTATTAAAAGAATTCTCTTGTCAGTGAGTTTTTGTCGAAACAAATGGTCAAATTTTGCCGATTCTTGATGCGGAGGTATATGGTGTAAATGTGACAGCATCAGTCGATTTTTGGAATGGTTTTGAGCTCCCGTGTTGGCCACTTTAGTTTTCGATAAAAAATTCCTTATTCATCAGTTTTTGGCAAAAAGACTGGAAAATTTTTGGCAAAAACTTGACATGGTGGTGTGTGGTGAAAATGTGTCAGTACTGATCGCTTTTCGGGTGGAGTCAACTACTGTAGCATCCTCTTGTCGGCTATCTTATTTTTTGGCTAGATTTTCCTTGTTTCTACTGTCAGTTATGGGCTTTATGGTTTGTCATATTTTAACAAGACATGACTCTAGGGTTAATGCACTGACGCCAGTTGAGTTTTCAATGGATTTGATTGCCCGAAGTGTGAGATGCATTAGGGCCAAATTGTCGAGTCTAGTTTCAATAACAGAGATTAAACCCTAGGCCTCGTATACTGTGCCGACATATATTGCCCTTAAACCTCTATTGTATGTGCTTTTTTTAAGTTTTGATTTGAAGAAATATTGCAAATTTACTATAAGAACAACTTAGTCTTTAAACGCTGTGATAAGGTGTAGCAGATTTGTACCATAATCTACGTACATGTCACCATGACTACAGGTCTGTCGCCAATGGTGAGATCTCCACTGTGCCTCTATCTCGTGTCATCAAGGAACGTTACCCAAAATACAGCTGGGTCGCCTGGGCCGTGGAGGTGTTCATAATGGTTAGCATTACAGTATCATACCTGGTGATGGGTGCAACGCTACACCACACTTGTAAGTAATGGTAACAATGTTTGTAATTACTAGTAATAATTCTAGTTATCAAATATTTAAATGAGTATTGTTAAAGTGATAACGATAATTATGATTATAGTTATGGCTCTGGGTAATGGGTTAGATGACTTATTTCAGCATCCATGAATCTGTTGTACTTTCACATTGGTCCATCCCTGTTATACACAGACCTACCTCCTACCTCCACGTGCACTGCGGAATACGCAGTTGTAAAATACGTTTTGTATAAGCCTGAATACGAAATCCAGTGGGAAGGTACATTACCGTAAAATCTCACTTTTTTAGGCCACAAGATGGCAGATAAGTAAAATTTTATTTTAACGCTTCTTTCATAAAAGATAATTAGCATCGAGTAAATACTTACCATTTTTAAGTTTTGAGAATTTTTTAAAATTTTCATCCATCGAAAAAAAGATTGATTTCGGTTATCTTTTTTGTTCGATTGTTGTTATTTTACCATTTGATTAAGGCTGGTCACACATTTACCAATGTTTCATTGTTTTTCTTCTTATTGCTAAGTGTGTTTTGGTTTGTCCTTATGCTTATAATTGTATAATTCAACGATCTTAAGTTTGATCATTCATGATCGCTTAGTTTCTCCTTATTTTAAAATTTGTTATTGCCATGGTTATTTCAGTAGGAGGTTGGGTGGATAATTTGATGGATGATGAAGAAAAGGCACTACCAACATCCAGGAAATTGGGTAGATGTATAGAATGGTGCTATTCTATTGTCATGCGATATAGAAAAAGGTTGGTAACTGTGTTCTGTACATTCACATTAAAATACTTATCATTTAGTATAATTATGTGTCCACTGATTGGCTAAAACGCTTTGTGAGGTGATGCCACTTTTTATTCCTGCCAATTGGATGTTAGATGTCACTGTTTGTTATCTGACCAATTACAGGCAGCTGAGACCGTAAACCCTTGAAGGTAAAAATAAAACGAGCTGTAATATCAATCCAGGTGAGGTCATACCAATGTAACAAGAGACATAAAACGTCAGAGGAAAGAGGCGCCAGTGGTCATGTAATGAAACAAATACAGACTGATCCCTTGTGGGTATCTGGTCATATGGACCTATGGAAGGCAATGTTCGACCCTAGAGCAACATTGCTCTTTCTCTGTCCATTCGACTTGATACTATCCTTGGGTGTCAGTACGTATATGTATATTATGACTTTTCTAAGGCTTTTCTGTATTATCTGGTAACTACCTGGTAATCTATGCATATTATAATATGGCAAAGGAATGAACACTCGAATTGATCCCAATGTAAAACAGTGTAGTCAAATGTTACACACAAACTACGTAACGTCTAAGCAAAAACGCAACCACAACATGATATTGTAAAGCAAACATATTTTTTTAAATCATTGAAGAATATAAATCGGTATTTACCGATTTATATTCTTCATTTCATGAAACAATAGTATCCTTTGGAGGATCTGGATCGCCTTATTTAGTTTCAGATATATTTTCTACGTTTTAAATCATTGAAAGGATTGTATATTTTAGAATGGCTTTCAGTTTTGAATTTTTAGTTATTGCATCATTCACTGTCTGGTCTAGCTGCATCAACCTCGATATTGGTTTTTGCACAAGATTTCCCTTGGCAATTTCTCCGAACTTCGTCAGAGGAGTGAGCAATGCTGTTAAGCAGTACGCACATAGGAAAGTCCATAACGAATATTGACCAAACATGTATAATTCTGCAACCTCCCTACCTCAAAGCTGTATCAGGAAGTTAGCAAACTGTTGTTTCATATTTCAAAAAGACCCTTTTGCTTAAAGAACCATGTCCATAACTTTAAAGATCACTAGTTTCTTTCTATTAGTGATCACATATCTCCAACTCTGGAAAATGTCAATCACAAAGACTTTGATTTTCAGTGTCTGAAATCGATGAACACACAGCTTAAATTGCCGTTAAAGCTTTTGGCATGATGTCTTTGCAGACAGTATTCATTTGTTACATGAATATAAGCCTACCATATTAATAAGTTATTGTTCATTCAAATTTATGTTTTCAGACTCGCCACCACGCTCATCTCTTTGGCGACATTCGCTGTCATTTATGGCGTAGCAGGCTTAAACCCTAAGGTATGTTTCTATCTTTTGTTAATAAATTTAGTAAAATGATGTTATGAGAATGTTAGTGAGTAATGAACCGTAACTTTTAATTTCATCAATTTAGCTTACAAGAAAATCAATTAATCGCATAGTAGTGGTTGTATATTAGATAGATACGTTGAGTGTTGCAAAACATCTAATACAACCTTGACCTGAAGAAACGATGTCGGAGGACATTTCCATGACCTATTTAGAAGCTGTGACTGAAGCTTTTGATTAAAACTTCATCGCACTATGAAAAAGAAGTGCCCTAATTGATACTGCTGATCAATCCTTGTCATTTTGCACCATGTCATTTCACGCCGTGTCAAAGTTGTCATGTAAATAGCATGTGGAGTCCGTGCCGTGTCAAAGCTGTCATGTAAATTGTATTTAAAGTTAAGGCAACCTTATCGATGAAAAATACAAACTTTAGAAGTTAAAGTATCTCTGGTAGTTGAATCATGCTGTCATCAATTTACCGCGCAGTAAGAAGTGTCATCGACTCAGTTTTGTGTGTGACTGATGTTGCTTAAACTTTGAGGAACCATAATCTGGATTTCGAATATGTGAAGTTCAAATATCTTAGACAATTGACCTATTGCAAGCTCCGCCTCCTTGCGAAATGTCTACAAACAAACAATAAGTTTTACCCGGCAACGTGTTATTTGTCAGGTAAAATGGCAGCATGGAAACAAAAGTGTGTCAAGAATACTGCATTCTGATTGGTCAATTCAGCCATCACTCAAAGTCCTGGCGATAGGTCAATTGGTCCATCGTTCATTCATGCCCTTAGATGTTCAGTTTTACTATTTACGAACTCTTTCAGTCTATTCATTTCTTTTTGTATTTAGTCTTTTGTGGCAGTGCTGGACAGGGCAGGGTCCCTGGTACTCAATCTTCAGTCTGTCTTCTTGTTTGCTTTCATCTTTAACTCTACACATGGAACAAACAGGTGAGGTCTTAAATGCTATCGCTCAAATCATATATCTTTGAGCATTACAGTGAAATCTTACAAATTTAGGACACAATATGGCCAACAAGGGAAAATTTATTTTACTGGCCTCTTTTGGAATTGAGGATTAATAGCACAGAGTTAAGCCTTTGCCATTTTTAGGTTCTGTTCCATAGATAATATTTTTAAAATATGATGGCACTTTCAACAATGTTTGGTCTTGAAAAAGCTATTTTGGAAATTATTTGTGTGCGAAATGGGTGAGTTTTTTTTCTGTTTGCCTTCATCTGTGAAAGACATTGGTGTTTAGTGAGTGTGAGTCTATGACCTGTTGGTAGGGTTAATGATAACCACAGTCTTGAACTCCTCATGCCCCGGTTGAAAATTAATTATAGGTTTTTATTAAGGAGACGACGGCACCTGTGGCGTCTCCTAGTGACAATTTGGCTTTCATTGATGTATGCTTCTATGCTTATCTTGTTCGTTGATGGATGTTTACGAAATTTTGGCAGTTGAATTTCTATCGAGGAGACGAAAGCACCTACTTGTTTCAAGCAGATCTGACTTATTCCGCACCCCCAAGTGGCCTTTTTGTTATTTTTGTGTATTTTTGCTCTTCGCCTCCCCATCCGCTAAACGGGCCGGAAAAATGTAAATTGCAGCAAGTGTGTACTTATTGAAGAGAGCATTACTGGTGTTGATTTTCAAGGAGGTTTGACTACTGTAGCGCCCACTAGTGGCGATTTATTTTTGTCTTTCTCAAATATAACTACTAAGTTTTTTTGATATACAGATGTGATCCTATAGAGTTGGGCATGGCTGCAGCAGCCCATAGTTGGAGCAATTTTCTGCTCCTTCTTCAAAGTTCAGCAAGTTGTTAGGCAGATCCTTATGTTGTTTGGCATGTGAGTTCTTACTGAGGAAATCAGGGATGCTCCCTCTGCTGGGAATATTTAAAATAATGATCCTTCATATTTGGGTGCGTATCAGCCTTCTGGTAGCTCCTGTTGTTTTAGAGTGTTTCTTAAAATTGCAGATTTTCTTTTACAGAGAGCTTCAAATACCACTGCCTCTTCCTAATTGGGTATACCATTTACAGTATACTATCCCGCTGTATTTTGGATTCGCCGTCGTCTACGATATTTACATCTGGATCGCTGAATCTGTCAGTAATCATCAAAACACGGGTCTCAACAGCACAGTGACTTAACTGGGTGGAAGTATCACACATTGTGTATAATGATTATTTAGAGACTGCTAAGTATATTTATGTACTCTTGTGTTGTTTCGTAACATTAGTGCAATCATGTATTATTAAGCACTTCTTGAAGAATCAAAATAGCTGCGTCTTCTGTCGAAACCAATTTTCGATTTAGACCACTTGTTGTAAATTATAAAATCTGCCTCGTCTTGTTCCTTGCTCATGTTAGAAGTTATTTCTGCCCTTGTGAAGAACAGACAAACTGTCATTGCTTTAGGCCAGGCCTGTTAAGTTGCTTGCCACAGCGAGTTGGTGGCGGAGGCAGTACGACCCTCATGAGAATACAGACGATATATTATATGATATATTGTATTTTTGTATGATATATTGTATGATATATTTTGTGATATTGTATGATATATTGTAACCAGTTGCAATTTGAAGTAAGGATAAGAAGTCCAAATATGCTTGTGAAAAGAAATTAATGTTTTTAACATCAAAACAAGGTTTATTGTAACTTAAAAGCCACAGAACCACCAACACTGACCTTTATGCTGTTAAATATGTAGGAGCAGCTCCACCAAGTGTTCAAGTATGTGACCATCCTATTCCCCAGTATACGAACAACCTTGTTGATTTGGTGTGTAAATGTTGTTACCTGTGCGTGCCATTTTATTAGTGAGTTCAGTTCAGCAATAACATCTCTTTCAACTGACACCATTTTTGGTAAAGAACAAATGAATGTTGAGACCAATTTTTATGAAAAGTCAGTGGTCCAATTGTATGGTTGGTTTTAACTTACATCGAAAGTAGTCAGCAGTGAGCATTGCCTTTAAATGTGAAACATTGACGTTGATGTATATAATCATTGTTGTATTTATTGTATACAGTTGTAGTATCCAAGACCATAACAATATCAAGAACATGCGCAAGACTGTTAGTTACTTTAAATGGAACTTGCAGGTTAATTCCTTATCTCTGTGATTGCTTGACCAGATTAGTTAGAAACACAACATGTAGTGACGATGTGAGTTTGAAGTAGGTTGAAAATTGCCATATTTTTTAAGAACTAGTTTTGTGGCGAAAACGATCCAATACAAATCACTGAACAGTGTCAAGCAAGTATCATGATGTGGTGCTGAGGAATAACACCGCATCCTGTGGGCTGTGTGAGCCCGTGAGGTGCGCCATAAGTTCAAAGGTCCCTTATTTGTGGAACTTTTTGTTTTCACATTTACAAGTTGTCAATGATTTAAACTGCACTTTGTTTAGTGTAGATTATGTTAAAACAGCCTTGTTGTTTAGCTCCTGTTATACATTAGCATGCAAATAGCTTGCCTGCTATGCATCAATCTGTTAAGCAACTTTTAGTTTATTGTACTTCTAAAATGTTCCTAGCAAGACTGCACTGCTGTTTGTCTTATTCATGTTGCTGTTGGTTAAACTGCAGTGCACCTCTCATTACAAATTGTGCGATTAAATCATGTGATTGCTGCAGATGGGACAAGTTGGACTGCTTGCAATTAAGACCAAGTTACCATATTAGGAAATTAGTCTGCAATTGTGTCAACAGATGTCTCTTCTAATGTTGTATTTTTAAAAAACAACAGTTTTGTTGCATTTTATTTTGGCAGCAACAGTTACAGAAAAATATCTTTGTTATTGTCTGGTCTCCTGTTCTAATTGTGTAGTTGAGTTGAAATGCATTCCTCCTGTAATAACTTCAAGTTTTATGCATCTTCATTGTTAACGTCATTTTACACCAACCTGGTATTGTCGGATTTAGTGAACGTGACCTTGACTTTGTGTTTTGGTAGAAATTAGAGTCTAGAAAATGCCCCCTCTACATAATTGTTATTTCTACATGTACTGTGTATTGGTGACCAATTATTGGAACTGTTACATTTTGATATGAATCTGGTAAAATCTCATCAATCTCAGACAGCTGTAATTGCCAAAATTTATCTTTTTCATTTTTCCAATAACTAAAATTGTGGGAAAGGCCGCGATTTCTCTAAGCATTGTCCTGTGTTATTTAAGCATTTATTTAGGTACTTCTTATCTTTTATGGGAAATAAAGAAAAAAATTCACTTGTCCATCATAGTGTGTCCTAAATTGGTGAAATTTTACAATATTTGTGGTGAACTGTGAACCCCGATCTCGTTTTGCTTGCTCTTCATCATTTTTTGTCCCTGAAGTTGTAGTTTGTGTTGCACAGTTGTTGTTGTTGTTGTTTGGATTAATCATTTTGTTTGCATTTCAGTGAATGCTTTTTATGTTAAGATCTGATGAATCATCCACCTTCACATTTGGTGGGAAGACATTATTGTGGTTTGTGGTAAATATCAAAGGGAAAAGGTGTATTATTTTTAAGGTACTATAAAAGAATGTTATCTGTAATTTTAGTTTTAAATAAATTATTCCTATTTTATTTTACACAAGGTTTCTTGCTTTTTCATTTGAAATTCATTCTATTATTCATTTACACCTTTTAAGACTTACAATATGGCGCTAGGAACCATAACCAATATGGCCCTCCATAACCATAAAAGATTATGTAGGACCATATGGGCAATTCTTTGTATTTTGCCTAATATCTACAAAACCATAGATTTTAATTCCCTAAAGGTTATGTTTTCTGAATGTAGAAAGCCTGTAGAATTGGGTTTCTGACTTTTCACCAATGTGCCATTAATTGGGTCTCGGCTTGACCACGTCTTTAATAAAATTTAGCAAACAAGAAAACTAGGTGAATTGATAACATTGTTTTAAGTGTTCAAGACAAAATCTCAGATAGGTATTACGCAACTTCTGATTTTTTTCTTGAATATTATTCAAACCCTATAACGTCCCTCTCACAAAAGTGGGATGTTTTAAAAAATAATTCCTAATAGTGTGTTGAAAAACAGGGTTTGACACACGGTATCTGGAAGGGTCCTGTGAATCCCCTTCAGCCATTTCCAAAGATAACTCTTTTTCAAGAGTACTGCATAACCTCGGTTTCCTTTGGACAATCATAGTACTGCACTCGTTTTGAAAACTATATGGAATACCAAACGGACGATCAAGGAGACAGTATTAGAGATAATATGGAGTTTCACACCTGTACTGGAAGTAAATCGAGTTGGTAGTTGCTGGGACATGTAAAGGTCATGGCTGGTGAGACTTTAAATTACTGTGTATGCTTATTATGACAACCCTTCAGATTTAGTCGATTTTTGTCTAGTTCATATGAAATACTTTGATTCTGTTGGATCGTAGTTATGGGAGTTTTCATGTGATAAATGTAAAGTCGCCTTGTGATGTTTTACTTCGCAAACAAAATAATAAACACCTGTCTACAGGTATAGTTCATTTTGAAAAAAATCTCGATGACGGTCGTTGAATAGCACTGACGTCATTGACGCCCCGGCTTCATCGTCTGAAGCGGTGGCCAGGTCTCTACACTGTGACGTAGTGGTAGTCGTAAAGGATTTTGTATCCTTTGTATTCAATCATCAGAATGGCAAACAAGTGGTTCAGAAGTCTCCACCACTCCTCCCTAGTTGAAGGAAAGTCCGAGCAGAATCGGCGGCGAACGTGCTCTGTCACCGATCGAGAGTCGTACACGAATTTTAGATCGAAATCGCAGCGGTCAGATTTAACTGAGGGGGGCCGGTGGCAAAGGGGCCATGCCCCCCGCTCTAAAATTCTCTCAGATTCCATTTGGCGGTTTGGGGGTGCGAATGCCTGACGGGCAAAATCCTGGTTAATATTCTGCCCTGGCCCACCGTCCCGAACTCAAAATCCTGGATCCGCCTCTGGATCGTGTCGAATACAATTAACCGTCTCAGTATACGACAGTCGGTTAAAAATACGTGCGTTTCACAGGCAGGGATTTTAAAAACGGTCGGTCGGTTTTTCCCTTTCAAGATTCCCCCGAATAATAATCAAACAGCGCGTAGTTGGTCGGTGACGAACACTAACACCACAGGTACCAGTGGTCAAGGTACACGTACTCTAGACTTGATAAGGTAATTTGAGGAACAGAAATACAATTATTTGCATGTTGGCAATGTCTTAAAAACTATACATAGCACGGGTTTGAAAATTTCAATATTTTGTGAAAAGCCGCGTGTTCTTCAACCGAATTTGAACAATTTGCCTAGATCGGGTGTTGCATTTTGGAGACATACTAGGCCTATGGTGGTTAATCCAGTCTCAGACTGGAATGCCGGTACAGTTCCGAGTCCACTTACACATTTCAGCACACCCTAGTCACATGCAATTCAGTCGTCGTTATGTTTTCCTACGGCTGGTCAAGGACTTTGCCTAGGGGTGGCCAACATGCACTCCGGTTTTCAAAGGTAACATATGTTCGCGCAAAACCTAAAAACCGGTATTTTTTAAGTTTGTGGTCGTGTCTACAAGGGGCGAGGCACCAGCTCTCCTAAATCGCTCTGTTTAAGCCGTAAATTAAAACAAAGATAAAATCTTACAAGACCGTCTGTCACTTACAACTTCTCAGTTTCTGACTCTTAATAATCATTCTTTTTACTAAATTTTACTAAAAAGATATTATGTGACCCAATTCATGTCAGATTGGTAGAAAGTAAATAAATCAAATTCTACCTGAAAATATATACTTTCATCATTGAGTTAAAATCTATAATTTTGCAGATATTTGGCTAAACACGCAGACTTGTCTGTGAAAGATGACGTAGCCTTTACAAGAAGATGTTGTCTTATGCCATTTAACTACGCCTGTTTCGTCTGATAATCTTGTTAACTTCTATCACTATTAGAAATTTACAAAAATGTCAAAACAAAAAATTGTTAACCTAGAACCCGAAACTACGCCTGTTTCGTCTGGTAATCTTGTTAACTCCAATCACTATTAGAAATTTACAAAAATGTCAAAACAAAATTATTCGATTCAGTCTCCTTTACCCGCTAGATCCCGATATTAGCATAAGCGAATTCTCTGATGATGTCAGTAAAATTATTGCCTGTTGATGACAGAGTTGATTTTCTGAAGTCACGTCTGATACACAGGTATTACAAAAGGCTCCCATCTCGTCGGCTAATACCTCACTGAGTCAGCCAAAGTGGTGGACGCTCTTCCATCAGTTATGCCGTAGGAAGTGGGGGTAGGGGGGTTAGCGCGAGCGTCCACTCAACCAAAATATGGGTGGAGATAGGTTCCCCCAATATTCGGGTGTATCAATTAATTAGCAATTACTTATTAAAAGTTTCGACACGCAAACAATTTCTCTGACACTGATACAAGGCATGGGCATTGAATTCTGACACCAGATGGCGCTTTAAGTTTACGAAAGTGTGGTTCGAAACAAGAAAGTAACTTTACGTTGAAACACAGTGGGCTTTTTCCGACAGCTTTTCGGTTGTTCGGCTCACCATGGCCACAAATATGGAAGTTGATAGTTCTCATACCGGTGTTATGGCTTCGACAGGAGTTACAGGGAGTATATCAGTATCTTTGCACCCTTTAGTAATCATGAATATATCGGAACATTGGACGCGAACTCGGGCGCAACTTGGAAAATCTTCTCAGGGTAAGTTAAAGACTGATAGTGACACCTATCGGCTGTTTGCGGGACATCGTTAAGATCCTCAATGTCGATGGACAAATGAATTTCTATGGACCAAAATGCTCACTCAATAATACATTTTTCTCTCTCCCGCTCCCCCCCCCCCCCCCCCCCCNAACTTTGGAGCCTGACGAAAATAGGTAACCGGACGATAAGTGTTGTGTGCTCCATGTTTCGAATTGAGACTGCGAGCCTTACCTGATTACTCTATGGCGGTTGGTCAGTTTATACGAATATGGGGCAATATACACAATAGATCTACTGATTACACCACAGATCCAATACACATCTTGACTTCAACGGCAGGAGATTCGTAGTGTCAAACTGTAGCGACCGATGTCTGAGCCACACACCAGGTGTCGCTCTCCGCAAATGGAGCAGCTCTCCATCGCTCTCTGACAGTTAGCGTTGTACTCCGACAAGACTAAGGTCGTGTGCCACTCTAGTCACGCAACACTGCCCCCCCCCTCCCCGCTTCCTCTTGCCCTCCCACCCCCCATCTCCCTCCCTCTGATTCTGAATCCTCTGCCCAAACCAATAAGGACCTTAACAAATATACCATTCTTTTACATCAATACATATTTTATATAAAGGAATTGAAAAACAATATGTCTAATTTATTTAATTCATCACATGGTTTCTACTCATGCAGGTAAATTTGTGTGTTTTTTATTCTAATGTTCTAATTTTAAAGCGGCTATTAACTGGCGTTTCATCCAAGAAGCAAACTTTTGATTTTGTCCAAGAAACGATTCTTAAGTTGATTAAGATCACTTACCCTCTTAAATCGGTTTCATCTTATTTTTACTCAGATGCAAAGAGGTTTTTTGGTTTGAAGAACTGACTGTTCGTATATTCTTTGAAACCATGCTCAGCGGGGAAACAGTGATTCAAGCCAAATTATGGAGCCTAGTCTCGAGCAATGTAAGGAACTGCCAGTAATTCTTTGAAAGCCTTGAAATCACAGCAAATTAGACTAAGGAACAATATGAGACCGATTTCATAACTGTACTAAGTGGTCTAAGTCAGATCTTGTTTTTGTAACGGAAAGTTTGTTAATTGTAGTTGCTTTTAGTACTAAAAATGTCTGCGTAAACCCATCTTGGTCTTTTGCAGGGGGGGGGGGGCTAAGCCACAGTGCCGTCCTCCATTTTCCTCTGATGAATTTTGATATTTGTCTTGGAATGAATTGGCAATGATCATAAACCTGTTCAAGATTTTCCCTTTGCATATAGATCTGCATCAATGTTTGTTACAGTATTGGGCGCTTTAATTGGGAAACAGAAAGGACGGCACCTGGAAGTGATGAACTCATTCGAACTTGTCTTCGATGTAGTGGAAGGAGATATAATTATTGACAAGGAATACTATAATACGAAAGAAGAGCAGTGTGAGTCAACTGAATTGATAGGCAACGTTGCCTGTGTCAGAGCTGAAAGGCAACTTTGTGTGTCAGAGTGTGCCATTTTGTAAACTGCCAACGCAGCCACCTTTGTCAATTTCCTGTGTCAAAATTGATGTCAGTTTTAATGTTGACCGATTGTATAATTAATTCAGTTTTGAACCGATTTGTAACAAATGGCTGTTGGTGATGGCTGAGGTTATTATAATTGTTAATATAGGCTAATATTGTAAACCCGCGCTCCGTCAAAAATAGCGCTGATTTTGATGAGTGACAGTACTGAAACTGGTCTCAACTTATGCCATGTTGTGATTTTTGGGCTTCAAAAGAAGTTAGGATTTGTTTGCTGTTTCGTAAGACCAAGTTTGCTGCATAAATTGTGCTGCCATGACAAACTGAAATATTGAGTCAAAGGTATCAATGATCTGTCAGTTTCACCGAGCTTAGAAATCATTTCAAGTTCGAACAAGGACATATTTGAGACCAGCTTTGCAATTGCAAGTGGCCTGATCTTGGTAAGTGGTTGGAGCCAAAAGATATTTTTTGATGGAATGTAGGTTTACAGCAGTATTCATGAATCTGTCCCGAGACCTTAGTTTAAAAATGACTAAGCATTTGATTCATACATTTTCAGTCTGAAGAACCCCACATCAACTTAAAATTCCATACTGTCTGTTTTAATTTAAAAACACATCATCAAATGATGAGTCTGTGTGTACAAATATTCCAAACTGTTTCATTTCCGCAGAGCTTCGACGTGCATTTTATAGTCAAGAGTTATGTCATGTCATTTTTCCTTGTCAGAAGTCTATAATTATCACTTTGTTTCTCCTGTGTCAGTCAAACAGGTGTTTAAAGACTTGGATTTCCTGGGCTGGTATACCACTGGTGACTCTCCCAATGAAAGTGATATCAAAGTTCACCAACAGGTGGGTGAGAGTCATAATATCTGCAGGATTGTTACTGCTATACTCTACACTAGATCTGTTCCACATGCGTATCTATTTGTAATAGCTAGCAAATTGTACAGGGATGGAAACTTGACTTGCCCAATTGAAAACTGTTTATTGGTTTGTGTTGCAATAAAGACCGCAACTTTTTCCTCATGCTTGCTTACATAATAATCCATAATAAAAATTACAAAATTTGAAACATTGAAAGAGCCCATCCTTCAATGAGGAATTCTTCCAATTATGTTTTGTTTTCATCTCCCTGTAAATGGATTTCTTCAACTTTTTTGAAAAATTCAAAAGTTTACGCTAGCCGTTAACCCCTCCTCTACCTAGCATGGGCTTTGTAAGATTTTGAAAATTTTGTTTATTCTGCAGGCAAGGTCATAACTCAAGTTGTTGCTAGACTGGAAATGAAAATATGTTTCTCATGTTCTCAAGTTGTTAATTTTTTTGGATACAAGTTCTGTGCTAATTCTCTATGGAACTTTAGGTACACTCAAATTATGTCCTGTGAAAAGATTTACACTCATTTTTTCCTAAAAAGCAGTGTTGAGAAACAGGTCAGGTCCCTGGGTGTAAAACATTACAACATGTTTCCTATAGTCTTGCTTTTACTAAAATAACAATGCAACATGGAAAATATTGTCCAGGTCTATGTCTTACATTGATGTTAATGACTGTGTTCCAGATTTGCTTAATCAATGAAAGTCCTATATTCCTCAAGTTGAATCCACAAGGAAGACAGAGTTCAGACGTAAGTACAAAGCGTGCAGTCACTTTACGTGAGAAGGACCTCGGTCTGCTGTTTGAGTCTATTTGTACAAATTTTGGCTATGCAACATAGATAGTCATGTGCTAAGTGAAAAAGAATAGTGCAGCTGGTGTGATAGACGTTGCACTGGACATGTGGTGACAGCTCAGTTAGGCCCACTGCACCAAACACTTGAAACTATTTTTACATTTATTAACATTCACGTATACACAAATTAAGACTCAATGGTCAAGCTGTGGTGTCCAGTGAACTTAAAAGGTGAATGGAGAATTTTTTCTGATTGAAACCATGGCAAACAGTTTCCTATAACATCAGTATGCAGCTTGAAATGCGTTGTTTAGGGTTTTATCTTATAAACTTTAGGGTTGTTATCTTATGAACACATGGATGGCTGACTCTGATAATTATTTCTGCCTATTGCTGGCATAGTATGATATTTAACATTAACTTGATAATTATTTCTGCCTATTGCTGGCATAGTATGATATTTAACATTAACTTATATGCCTAGTAACATCTGCGAAGTTTGTAATACATTTTTTTCTTCTCACTTTCAGCTGCCCATTTCTTTCTATGAATCTGTCATTGATCTTGTCAATGGTCAGGTAAGTCACTGTTGAGACAACGCAAATGGTGTTTGGTGTTCATCTGCTGATGCTCATCCCAATATTATATTTGAAGGTCACACATTTTCAACTTCTGTCGAGACCTTGGGCACATGAGTTTTTCCATTCACAAATTGATGAAAAACTTGAGTAGGGCCGTCCCGGATTTCTCAGCAACACTCGAATCTCACTGCATATACCTGCAATGCTGTTAACATCCGTCAGGCACAGCTTGCTGCCTCATCTTTGTGCCACTGGAGTTTCACGTGTAATTTGTTGTCTGATTCTTTACAAGTTTTTCTCCGTTGCATTACTCTATTCGTCCAATGCCAACGAAGTATTATTTCTGTGCTGTTGACGTGAGAAAGTTTGATAAACTGGACAAATAACCGTGGGTGCGTGATCTGGAATTCTTTGCCCTCCCGACATCAATAGAGTGACACGAAAATACGCCTGATTTCCAAAACGAGGTCACGCGCTTTCTTATCTCCGGGACAAAGGAGAGCTCTATCGCCTTGTAATCCGGGATGGCCCTATTGATTAAGCTGCCAGGAAAAGGCATGACAGTGAACCCGCACCTAGTGTCAAAAACCAACTTTTGAATTAGACCACATACTGTTACTAAATTGGTCTCTCTCTCATCTTGTTCTTTACTGTGATTGGAAATCATTTCTAGATTTGAGAAGATTTATGTGGCCCGTTAGTGCCTCAGATGCGAGTCCGCTAAGTAGGTTGTCATTGCGTGTTAGTTTCAGCCACCAGGGTAGTGTGGCCGACGGGCATTTCAGGAGATGTATTGTAACTGATTTTGCTTTCAACAAACGAACTTTGCAAAAGCAAAATTGCACTTGGGGGTGAAGCGGGTATTTTATGATTATAGCTTAAGTGAATGATTTATAATAAAGTTTTATGTTTGCACAAATCTCCTTGCAGGCTACCATGTTGTTCATTGAGCTACAGTATACACTGGCTACAGAGGAAGCTGAGCGTATTGGTGTGGACCATGTGGCCAGAGTGTCGAATGTAGAGTTTAGTGAGAGGTCATTAGGTCAGTGAACCTTAAGAGTTCAGTGAGAGGTCATTAGGTCAGTGAACCTTAAGAGTTCAGTGAGAGGTCATTAGGTCAGTGAACCTTAAGAGTTCAGTGAGAGGTCATTAGGTCAGTGAATCTTAAGTTACTTAACCGTAGTGTGTACTAACTGAGGTCGGGGTCATGTTCATTCTTGGGTCACAAGGAATTTAGGTAGCTTATAATTGTCCGCATAAAGAACCTACAGAAAGTCACGGAGTAATTTGCATTGGTCATGTTGATGAAAATGGCATGGCTCGGACTGTTTCACTGTATGGTGCAAACATTGATATTATTGAAGGGCCGAGAAAGGGATTTGAGTTAACTTTGCAGAAGCATTATCTGACTCATGTTTTGAGATTTTTTATTTTCCCTCACTATATCCTTGTGCTCAATGTTTACTGCCAGGTTTTTGTCAGTAGTTTTGCAAACCAAATGTGTTGGCCAAATACACAAACACTTGACATGTCAACATTTGTAGGTCGTGTAACGAAGCTGTGACTCCCTTGCTACAGTACAGACCCAACATTGCCCATCTTCTAAAACCTAATTACCTTAGATCTATTTTATGTTTCAGTGTCTGAACACCTCAGTGCCCAGCACAGTGCCATCAAGATGCTACATAGTCGCGTCAAGCTCATTCTCCAATATGTCAAAGCAGTAGAGTCAGGTACATCATTTTTGTACCCTACGCCAGTTTTATAAAGTGTACCTTTGATCTTTTTAAAGGCCTGCGCTGTGCCATTCGTAAAAATCGTCGTTTTCCTTTGTATCAGCTCTTTAATCTAATTCTTGGTTATGGCAAGAATCACGGTGAATATGGGATTTATTCGATAGTGAAGTTTGTGACATCACCCAAATGGCGTTGCATGGTACTTTAAAGGCACAACATACCCGAACTTTTCCGGTGCTTTGTATACATATAAGCACATAGAACTTGCACTGTTACTGGAATGAAACTCTGCTTTTATCGTCACCTCAGTATGCTAATATCAAACAATCTGCTGATGTCTGGCTATGCTGAAAACAATCCTGGAGTGTAGCGACTGTTGCCACAACTGCAACAAACACACACCGTCTGCTCCATTGTCTGTTCATGATGTCATGTGGCGCGAATTTACTAGGTTGTCTATTTATAGAACACATTGCCAGTGAGCAATCGCAGTGGTCTGAGGAGGTTGGTCTGTCTTGTATGTGACTTTGCAAGTCATAGTTTGAGGATGTTTGACCTTGACCTTACATCTTTAAGTACCATTGTTGTTATCCTGTGAACATCCTTCTGCAACAATTCGTAATGTGATGCAGTATGCCATGAGGTTAATGTCATCGCATATATACCTTTTATGAAATGGTGTTGTGATACGTTTGCGCTTGCATAATCCAACACGTCTGCCATGTACAAAAAATATGCTGAAATTACTGTTGCTACACTTAACTTGTAAGGTGCTGTAGGAATTACATGAGATGGCTTTCTTGTTCAAATTTTGTGCTTAGTTAATTTTGGCTTAAACGTGTGAGGAAATATTGTCAGAAAACTAGTGTTGGCATATCACTGTGGACATTTTTGTTAATTGTTGTCATAGATTTACTAGCCTTTGTATGTCTATTTTTGTCCTGCAGGTGAATTACCTAGAAATCACGAGATTTTACGTGAAGCCTACAGCTTATGTCACAGGTTACCAGTACTGAGTACAGAAAAGTTCAGGGAGGATTTCTATAGTGTAAGTACATCATAGGGCTCGGGGTTGCCATCTTTGGGTTCTAGTGTTTGTAATGGACCAGGCTTTGCAGGTTATGAGGCTGGTCAAGAGAATGAAAGGATTAATATTAAAAGTCCCAAGAATGTTTCATTACTGTATGAATTAAGGGAGCCCCAATTAAATCCAGCGTAGTGCTAGTTAATCAAAACTGCAAACCTCAAAGTGGTATGAATAAAATTAGGTGCCGTGAAATGTGTAGTTATGAATGGTTACTTTCAGTATTAAAGAACCAAACAGGAGAGTTCCAACCCACCCCAAAACATGAACAAAAACAATATTATAGTTTCAAAAACGGCACTAGGTGGGGCTTTGAGCTGATGATTAAAAATTGTTAACTCAAACTATATTTTTATTTATTCATTTCTCAGAATTCTAGATTACAACACACCATAAACAGATGTGTATATTAATAAATGAAAAATGGTTTCAGGTGTTTGGTGCTATGGGCCGGGATGAGCGGCCTGTTTACATCTGATATAAAGCGTATCAGTTCACCTGCGTTATTTGTTTTAAACCGCACCACACTGATCTACTGTTATGATATGATTCACTTCTCAATAACTTGCAGACCAAGTGCACTAGTTTTCAAAAAAATAGTGTCCGTCTTAGACGAACTATGGCGCTAACTTGAAAGAAACCTGATGGAGAAGTAATACCGACCTTGCAATTTGCTCATTTTGTCTTTCCAGCAATGTAACGATGTCAGCCTGTTGACGTATCTCGGAGCAGTGACGAAAAGCTGTAACACTATTTGTCAGTTTGTGGCCAAGTTCAACACGCTCTACGACAGGCAAGGTCTGGGCAGGAGAACGCGAGGGCTGTTCTTCTAAGTGGAAGGAATGTAAGACGAACTTCCGTAGCCACCACAAATAGTGCTCCAGGGATGTTGATGCCACTTAAGTTATCATGCTCTTCTTCATCTAAGTAGAAATATTATAAGACAGGACTCTGCGATCACTGGAACTAGTGTTCCTATGACCTTAAGGCCGTTTAGTCATCAGGTTCTTCTAAGCTGAAGGCGTGCAGGACAAGGTTCTTTGAACAACATCAGAACTCGGTCCAAGCATGTGACAATGAGCCTGGTCAACAGCTTTTGCTCACTTACAATGCTCCATTCCAGAAGTATCGAAGTCACATGGACTGCATACGTGTTGGTTTGATTACAGCAAACTTCGGTTATAACAAACTTTTTAGAAAATCCCCTGGATGGTTAGTTGCAATGCGATCTGACTGCAGTACTCTTGTCACATCGATGTTCATTGGTCACCAAGTTTGGCGTACTCTACATCAGGCAAAGCTTTAAGAGGCGAATGTCGAGTTCGTATGAACTGAGATGACTTCAGAATGTGAATATGGCTTTTTGAATGCAAAACGCCAACCATTCTTGAAATTATATTGAATTGTTATAAAGAATATGTTTGGGGACGATCTAAAATATGCAACCTTTGAAGGGAAAGTTTTCTGTTTTCTCTTCACCAGGAATTGATGCTTCAAATGTCAGGTGTACCTTCCATCCTGCTACAGTGCGTGCCAAAAGTAATAAGACTAAGTGACCCAGAATTCCCCATGTTAATGGCTAGGCAGAAGCCGAATTTGTGGACATAGTACCCTTCCCTCATGTCCAAGAATATTGGGTGGATTAACAGGAGTTATTAAGGTGACTGGCTAAACCATTCTGTAAATAGAATGTTGCCGCAAAAACGTATCATTTTTGCTGTTAACGGAATTTTCGTTCATGATGGGGAAACAGTATTTAGTCTTATTGCTTTTGTCTTGCATTACATGGATGTTCGAGTGCATGCTTTGAGGTGATATTTAAACCTATGCATTTTGGGACAGCGGGTTCTTTTTTGGACTAGTGACGTTCGCACATATCCTTCGGCCTCAAACTTGGACTGTAGATGTGAACGATTTTTGTTTCCTGCTTAAACACACAAATAGGACTGCACGTACCATTTGAAGGGCAATATTTGAAGCGGGTATACTGGAACTAGATTGATGTGTACAACTCTAAGCAAGGTTACCATTAGAATGGCGTTGTGATGAACAGATGTCTGCTTCATCTGATTGTTATCAATGCTATTTGTTACACTAATCTCGGTTTTCTAAATGAACAGAAAAATGAACTTGTTGGTTGTATTTCCATTATGTTGTTCATGAGAGGATAAATAATTAAAACCGTATGAATTTTTATAATTTTATTTTATCATTACAAAGTAACAAACTGACTATGTACATTAACTTAAAATCACCGTGGTAACTAAAACTGGAATGCTTGTTTAAAATATCAACAGAAATCAACATGACCAAATAAATATTCGCAGTGACTTCACATATTCCAATGTGTAAAAAGTACTGTCTACGTGTAAAGCCACATGGTACGACTCAGCAAGTCAATTGTAACATTTTTTTTGCACAAAATGACATTATCACTTTATGTCCTACACATACTTTCTCTGCTCAATGACTACAAAAAATCTGCATCATTTTCAATTACCAAGACAATCGTAGAAAGCATTCGAAACGCTCGAGAGTACGAGAGGGCCTATAGTAATGAATGACGGGGGCATTTAGCACAGTATATATATGAGACGCATATTATTGGATTTTCTGCCTGGTAGCTAACACCAACCACTGGAAGAAATCTCGGTTTAAAGAGTGAAACTCTGGCAAAATGGTAGGTGAGGACAGCTGAAACAGAAAAACATTGAAAAGCTAGTTGACGAGCACGACAGCACAATGTCTATGCAGTTGACCACTAAATCCAAGTTATCCAGTGTCAAACATACAAAGGTCTTGACCTAACGTGCACAAATGTTTAAATAGAAAAAATATGGTGTGAAAACTTAACTTAAAAAACGCCCCTGAACTAAATGTGATGTATTATCCCACCAATTTATGACACAATACGACAAAATCTAATTTTTTCATGAAAGATATGTAGTTATCATCAGATACCGTTTCGAGAAATCGTGGACACTCGCAACGACATAAGCTTTAGAAAAATGAAAAAGGCCGATTTTGGCTATTGTTTTTGTCAGAAATTGGTGAGATTTTTAACGTAATACTTTTCTGAGTATTTTGTTGTTCATAATACTTTATGGTGTACTAGTCAATATGTTATCATTCCAACAAAATACTGGTTGTTCAGAGACTGATAAAGACCGCTTGCATCACAGTACTCCATTGTGCACATAGTTATTGCCAATAGAATCCTCAGAACGTCTACATGCTAACAACTTAGAATTATCCATCAAATAACCGTTGATGTTATGTAAGACGATATTGACAAATCGGTGTATTTATCCTTATATCTGTATAACTTTAAAAGTATTTATGCCACAATATCAGCCTGGAATGGCCACTACAACTGTTGAATAACCCATTCAGTTATTCAATGCACGTTGAATAATATTTTGGCGGAAACCCGAGGGCAGTTTCGAACACGCTTCGCAAGAATTCCGAGTCGTGGAATTAACCGCTGTGCCACTCAGCAGCTGATGTCATCAAACGTGAAAATAGAATACTTATAAATGAGAACGCACAATAATCGGGTGTTCAACAAACGGCACTGCGCCAACATTTATACCCTATGAAAAATAAGACTAACAATTTCAATAAAAACAATATCTTTAATTCAGTCATTTTCTCTCACTTGTAAATCATCGATCTCCAGTTTGAATGCGGGTATCGTGTCGTCGGGATCCTTTGACTTGGACCAATACTCAGTAACCAATGGTAACCTACTTTAACAGGCAATATTTTGATGGTAGAAGCTTAGAATGATAAGATGTATAGTAAGCTAGACTAGTTGCTTAAAACTTATAATTACTCGGGCGACAATTCTCCAAAATCCACTCAGGCTCTAGATTACGGGAGATAACGCCACATGTTGGCCACATCGTTTGACCTCATTTCTCACCTACGTTACACACGAGGACTTAACTTCACTTCGGAAGATTTTGTTGGAACATTATTGACATTTCTACTCTTTAAAAAATCTAAATTAATGTTTTCTTGTCACTGAACACATTTATATCACAATATTGCTTTGACACCAGCCACGAACACTTGCTATCATAATTGCGACATCTCCACAGCAGTAGCGTCCATTTTATCTGTCGCTTCAGTCTTGACTGATGGAACATCGATGAAGAAAATATTCGGGTGAACGTCCACACAGACTTGTGATATGTTTGCAGACTTCTCACTCCTAGACGACGTACTCGCCGTACTGTGTTTAGACTTCATCGACCTCTGACCCTTTTTATCAAGAGATCGCGAAGAACATGGAATGCAATCGTCACTTGGCTGCGTTTTAGTCACTAACATGTCAGATGTTACATTACACTGCGATACTGTTTCATGGTAGTTTATGTCTGTCACAAGCGTGCACGATTCTTCGCTAACCACAGGCGCCTCCTGGAGGAAGACATTGTCATCATCATCATCTTCATCACCACCATCTTTATCATCATCATCAACTGGATCCGTTTGGATGCACTGATCCCTGGTTGTCACCGCAGGTCTATTCTTGGGAACTAGGATGTAGTCGTCGTTGTCTCCAACATATAATACTGAAACATCAACTGAATTAAATAAGGTTCTATTCAAATTAGACTGTGGAAAAAAGCATCTCACAAAAATCCGTTTGACTGTTTTTAATATAAATATAATCATACAGTGAAAAACAGTACTTTTAACTAATAAATAATGCTTTTACGGAAGATTTTATGGCTTCGTCATAACTAAGACATTGTTTTAACATTAAAATGTCCACGTAACTAGAATCAAAACTACGTAGACTGTCAGAAAAGCATTCAAAGCTGCAGTTGAACCTCTTTAACTGGCTGAAAAACAATAGTCAAATTAGGCTTTTTACTCATAAAAAATCGGTCTCATAATATTCCTGCTGCGATAGGATTCTACTTCCGCTACAAACTCAAGTCACAGCCACTGCTCACATTTTCTAATTGAAATTTTTTTGTTCACCAAGCTCCGCTAAACTTGAGCATTTTCTTGATGTGCTGATGGTTGTTGGTGTTTTTGTAGGTATAATGGAAACACAGTCTTGTCACAGTGAGGCCATGTATTACAAGTCCGATTTTTCGAAAGTAAAGGGCAAATATTAATTTTCGTTCTTCGGCCAACTAAACGCGAAAAATTCAGCATTAAACAAGAATCGTCCATTTAGTTAAGTGCAAACTGAATTGACTTCTGTTTTTCATCTTTTTACCTGACACATCTGCTCATTACATAAGTTACATCACACACTAAGTAAATTTACCTTTTGGCAAGGCGGGATATTTTGACGAGGAATCCGACTCTGTTTTCTCCATCTGCCATTGAATGGTCTTCTGACGCACTTCTTCCAAGGTGGGCTGTGAGTACAGTCTAGCAGTGGAGTTGGCCAGTGTGGCTAGACGGCCGATGCTGAAGCTCTGCAGATTCTTGGTGCGCTCTACGGTGAAAGAGAAATGATGTACACATTAAGTATAACTTGTGGAAATGTTCGTTGCATGCAAACTAGTTTTTAATCAAGACGATGACTGTTTAGGTTGCAAATCAGCTTTAAATTGTGCTATTCAATTGCCATTTTCCACTTATCATCTTGTATATAGGCACACAAGTGATTAAGTTTTTGAAATGTAATTGCATGACAACTTCTGAACTCTTCAAACAAAGTGACAAAACAACACATTATGTAGTAATCTTTATTTTGGCTGAGAAATTTGAGACACCTCATTTCCATTTTTCTGACATTTTGTGTCCTAAATTATAGAATTAATCTTTGCTGTAATAGATGATTCCACGCTTACGAGGTGGAGCTAATGAAAAAAGCATCCTATTTTGATTATTTAACGCAGTAGATTAAACCTACTTATCATCATGGGAACGTTCGTGGAATAAGGAAACCATGTGAGATAAACGCGTGCAATTTTACACTTAGCACTGCTGTTCCACTAGCGCCAAATAGTGGATTTCAATCTCCTCAATCTGCACATTGAAAAGCATATTAATCACTTGAGAGTCTGCAGAGAAAAATATCCTGCAACATCAATGTTCAACAATTAATTCAAATATCACAATTTCTTTTATAAACTTTATAAAAATTTCACCAGTTCTGCACATACCGGCTACAGGCGCAATACCTTTGAACGAGCCATTGTCAGCTGAACTGCTCTCTGCATAGCCATAGTTGGGCATACCAGGTAGACAGGACATGTAATAACGGAACACCTCCAGAGCTGGGCCCCACTCCTTTGTTGGTGTACACGAACTTTTGAATCTCTGGAAAACCAAGTTCGATTATAACAATGTACGGTGAAATTTCACGAATTTTGTACACAATAAGACCGACAGGTGAAATTTCATTTAAATAATATACAATGCCAAAACGATGCTTCACCATATTCAAGTTCTGAACTACATAGCTATCAAAAGGCAATGATTTGAAAAATTGTGAGTAATCACAACAATATTAAAGACAATACAAAATGAAAATAGAGCAATTTTGGCAATTATTTTTATCTAAAATTGGTGTCAGAGTTTTTACTGTAAATATTTTAAACCAGATGTGTTCACTTCAGGGCTTGGCCATGACGAATGACAAAAAAGAGGAAAATTTTACAGATTATAAAGCGTTCTACAAATAAATAGGCTTGCGTGATAGAAATGTCTTTTGTGTTGTAAAATTTGACTGAAATAAAGGTTTTTGCACCAATAAAGTCAAAATAATGATAAAAAGAGACTAGAAAGAAGAAACTGGAAATCAAATAAGAGGAAATCGAAACCAAAGAGGAAATCCTCTTAAAAGAGGAAAATTCCAAACCCCGTCACTTAAGACTAATGTACAAGAGTAGATGCCAGTGAAGTCACCCATGCATCTTAGGGAAGACATGGTCATATCTCTTAGAAGGCAGTGTGGCTTTGCCAAATTGAGGAGTGAGACTAGTAGTCTGTTATCAATTAAATTATTAATCAGCCAGCTGCAGATTCTAAGGTTAAAGGGAGATTTACCTGTCAGTGATGGAATTCTTAACCAAAGTGCTTTGGGGTTTGATGTTTAAAAACATTACCGCGGTTAAATGATCTTGAGTTGCTGCCAGCAATTCAAGTCATAGGCAATGCACAAACACACCATTTTCAAATTTGCAATTTTAGGGTTAACCAAACACAATGAGCAAAAAAGCAATCTTTGAGTCGGTGATGGCTTCACTGTTCTAATTGGTAGTTGCAATCAAGTCCTAGCGTGGTAAGTAATATTATGAGTACGATTTTATTTTATTTTATTTTATTTTATTTCATTTGTTTCTTATTTGGCAGCTAAATACTGTTGAGATGTGGTTTTAACCATATATGGTATTAACAAAAACAGCAATTAACAATAACGATAAATAACACTAATCAATAAAAATTATCTTCAATTGTAATCCCCAACCTGTAATAAAAACAAGAGGCAATAACTTTTGTCTACGACCAAATTAAGAATTTTGGCAATTGAAAAACTTTGAGAATAGTACGACATTTCAGTTCATGTTGGAGTCTTTTTTCCTCATCCACAGACAGTACCAAATGTATTTATATCAACCTTCACCTTTATTACGATATGTGAAATGCCACACAAACAAGTGAATTCTCAATTACGCAAATCAATATCACAAGTCTTCTAAATGTAGGAGACAAAATTCTTGCGACTATACCTGGCAAAAGGACAGGCTGCAACAAATGAACCCATATTCATTATCCGCTACATTTCTATAATCACCTGTTTTATAGAACCTGGTGTACGTATGATATGGTAGGCGCCAAAGCCAGGAATGAGCATGAGAGTAGCTGTAACCATCATCCAACCAATCAGCTCAGCCCAGAAGGGATACGTGTAGTTGCCATAGTGAGCCGGAGTGTAATCAACAATACTGAAGATGAGAATGGTCTGCAAGAGAAAGTAAAAAAAAGACAATTACAGTAAAATCACACCAATTTCAAACAAAAATAATTACCAAGAATATTTCCCCCATTTCCCATTTTTCAAGGTCTTCTTACGCTGTTGTGAGAGCCCAAAAGATGCGTGATGGTAGATATCATACAAAATGCGAGCGCATCAACTTTGTGCAATACATCTTGAAAAAAGACGAAATAAAATTTCAGCTGTCGGCCATATTGTGTCTTAAATTGCTGACATTTTACCATTGTAGTAATGGTCTTGTACATAATGAGTGTTACGGGACTCTATTTCCTTGAATAGCTCTCGATTTAGAAAAGCAGACGTTAATAATCATTAAACCATCACAACGTGCAGTGAGTCAGGTGTAATACAGAACCATAACGTCTTGTAAACCTTACTGACCCATGTCCAGCAGTGTAACTTATCATCGTACTGGGTTGATAGTCTCTCCCGCATTGCTAGTCCACACAAGGTTTATTTCCCTTTCCACTGCACCTCATCGTATTAAGAACACCCTGAAGCATTTTAAACTCCCAGCAGAACTAAACGTTATAAATCTAAGAACTAAACGTTCTTGTAAATTTCAATAACGTGATCACAGAATGCAGTTTTAAGAAGTTTGTTGGAGTTAGTACTTACAAAAAATAAACCATGAAAAATTGCAAATTATGATTTTTAGCTGACGACAAGATAAATGAGCCCACTAGTTACGTTAACATTTTCAGAATTTTGCACGTGATCACAAAATACATCATTAGTGTTAAAAATGTAAATAAATAAACTACAAACAATTCCCGACCAGTTAGACTCACCAAAATCATGATCGGGCAAACAAACTTCCACAGGATTTTCCACAACATTCTCGGCTCGTTACCGATCATAGCCTTGATATCATTGGCAAACCGGTCGACACCGTAGATCCAAGACAAAGCGAAACACTCGAACAGTCCAATGACAAGGACTGAAAACGAGGCAGCGTATGTGTCCATGAGCTGAAGAATGTATATTCCTCCCTATAAGTTTAAATAATATTAAATAATATTAAATAATACAGAATAATGTTAAAGAATATTGAATAAAACATAATAAACACATGAATTATCAAATGTGGGAGCAACAGATTTACTTTCAACATAATTTCAGATTGGATCTCCAGAAATGCATTCACTACGTATTAAGCACTTCAAATGATAACCTTGAAGTCAAACATGGTCTCCAATGAAGATCAAGAGCTAATATTCAACAATTCAACAGCTAAATAATTTAAATTGTCCTTAATATCAGAAAAAGCACATTCTATTCTAAGGAGAGTACGGTATTCATCAGTTGAAAATTGACAAGAATTCTTGTCGAGAACTTGCGAGCACAAATATTTTTGCTTTATTTTCAAATGATTATATCTGTTTTGACAGGTTTCCTCCATTGACACTACTTCGACGCAGCTGGACAAATTTCGACATCTTTCTCCCTCTCTTTCAACTTACACTGGTAGTCAGAGGTAGCCCCAACGCAAACATCAGGGCACACATCACCGCATTCACCATGAGTCTCTTGTTGTGCAACTTGCGCGGCAGCTCATCAATGATGGCCGTGCAGACGGTCTCCACGACAACGAACTGTGTGTCAATGCCAATCATGATAAGCATGAGAAAGAACAGCACCGCCCAAAAGGGGCCGCCAGGCATCTTGCTCAGTGCCTCCGGGTAGGCAATGAAGGCAAGTCCAACGTCTGAAGGAGAAAACGTGTAATAAATTGCCACAGTCTGTACTAATCATACCTCACTTATGCGAGTATTTTTACCACATACGTTATATAACACATTTCCATGAACTTGCCTAAATTTACCCCACACATTCTCTAAGCAGGCATGATGGCATTACAAACAAAGCATGACAGGCCTTACCTGATAGCACCACTTTATCCACCGTCGTCCCTAACGATTTGGCCATTACGCCTATCACAGAAAATATTGCAAAACCGGCAAAAACGCTGGTCAAACAGTTGCCAATGGAAACGATGAGAGCATCCCTGAAACAAACAGCAACCAAATTTAATTATTGGCTCTTCACCTTCAGTTACTTCAATTTTGGAACTGTTTTCAATCAAAATTGTATCAACAATGCATATAAAATAAAATCTCTCCAAATTAGGGCGCAATAATGAAACTTTATTTCACCATTTTTCCATAAAACGTATGCAAGCACCAAACTAAATGCTTTACAATGTTCATGTTTTGTACCACACCTACCATCAGACAAGCTTTGAAAAGTTTTGGGCATTCACAACTGTGTTAGAAGCCCTAGAAAAATGAAAAAAGGGCAATTTTATAAATTATTTTTGTCCAAAATTGATGAGATTTTATCACAGTCCTTTTCTAGACTTCAACAGCTAATTCAGAAGTAGTCCCATATGTTTTTCAGAGTGGTGTTATATGTTTGGACTCGTTTTGTTCCACTCTCATTTAGTTAATACTTATTAGTCAGCCAACATGGTTTTGACATAAATTCAATTACACTCATGTGAACAAGTTATAAATTAAAACAGTCTATACCAAGAATTATTACGCTAAAGCTCTGTTATGCAAACAGGAAATGACTCATCAGAATCTCTAATTCTCTTACACTGTGGATGTCCACAATCAATAGAACGCTTACAAAAACACACCATAGGGGACGTTAAAATTTCCCAAACAACAACACCAACAACATTCCACCCTTTTCACGGATAGATATCTTCAACTTGGATAAACAAATTATAACATGACCTATCTCAAAACGCATGATAACAACAGTGTTTCATCAAAAACAACCAAGTTAACCAACCAACTGTTCATCACCTTTATTGAACAGTCTGATGATATCATAATTACCGAGAATTCTGGATCAGCCTCAGGGCGTACATTTAGAAAGTGGTTACCTTTTCAGCGACCCACATATAAAAGGTCTATTAACAGAAAAAGTGCCAGCGGCATTGACGTAGGATGCTGGAGTATGTGTTTATGTATGGTACTAATGGTACAATCAGTCATTTTACCATATTTTGAAGATAAGTCAAAATATGTCTCGTTTCTCATAAACCTTGTTTCTGTTTGAACCTTGATATTTTCACTCAGTGCCCTGCATTAGAGAAAATATAAATGAAGCCATCAAAAGACATGGGAGTGCGGTTTTTAGTAAATAATTTAAAATTTAGAATTATCAAATAGGCATAAGAATGATAATGATGTGGATACAAATCAAAACATGGGAACTGCTGTTCAAATACGCGTCAACGGAGGTGGTCAACACCCCCTTGTGGCCACCTTACAACTCACCCACCTGTAGCAGTTGTTGTGGAACTTGTTGTAGCTAGACAGTGTGATAATGCCACCCCAGCAGGCGGAGAGAGAGAAGAAGATCTGTACACCGGCCTCGTACCACACCTGGGCCTCGGCCAGCCGGTGCCACTGTGGTGTCATGTAGAAACGGATCCCTTCCTCACTGCCACTGAGTGTCACCCCCCGGATGAAGAGAGCGAACAAGATGAGGTAGGGAAACGTGGCGGTGAAGTAGACCACCTGGAGTGAGTTATGCAAGGTGAGTCCTTCACATTAAGCAAAAAACCATTCACTCGCTTGGTTCTGTTGGCCTTCAGTGCAAATTAAGTGTATCCTAGACTACATGTAACAAAACATGTGTCGTGCAAAGAAACATTTTATTTGTAGTGTTTTATAAAATTTGATTTAAATCAATATAATGGAACAGCACGGAAACAAAACAGAACCTTTTTTCAGCACATTACATATTCACTATGTTTTTCTACAGTAAGCATTCACTGATGAAATAAGACGTCCACAGATGACAGTGTTTGCACACATGCATGGCCATACGAAAATCCCAGACAAAACATAAACAGCAAAAATGCACCATTAAACATAATTAAATCAATTCCCATGGGATATCACCGCATCCAACGTCATAGGGTTTAAATTGATCGGGTCAAAGATCATAGGATAAAGTACAGCACAGGGTCAAATGTCAGTGACTGACCTTGCCTGCAGACTTGATGCCTCGGATGAGGGCGATGAAGACTAAGAACCAGGACAGCAGAAGACACAGCATGAGTTCCCATTTGATGTTGCCTATCTCATCAATACTGTCTGGTGTGCTAGTCATGTAGATACTGTAAAAGTAAACAGTAACTACAGTTAAGCCAGGGCTCTGTTTCATGAAAGGTGACTCGAGCCACGGCTTACCATAAACTCATCGGTTAACGCCCTGGGCACTTAAATTGGAAAACCCTGAGACAGGGGGGGTGGGCGATTACCCAGGCATGGGTGTTAACCCGCGACTTTACGCTATGTAAGAATTTGGTGTCACTCCACACAATTTCTGAAAAATAGTTGCACTTGAACAAAAGTTCAAATCTCTGAGAATATACACATAACTGCTAGTTACTGAGATAATTCCTATGAAATATTTATAAACTGCCATGCACCCATAATTAATTGGCTAAACCTTTCTTCAGTAATTCTGAAGTGACAGCACAAGACCAAAGTTCTGTCTTAATTACGTCACTTTCAATAACGAACCCTAGAGCCACAAAACAACAAAATCTGTCTGTGTTTTTGTAATTTTATAACAAAACTCGCCATTGTCTCACAGACATTCGTTGAAATCAAAGCCGGTGACGTCTCCAGACAAATACGATTTTAATAAATACTCTACTAGGTATCCCCAAAAGTACTTGTGCAAAAACTTTATGCTGTGCTAATAACCAAATGATCAAATCTTTATTCAGTAATTGTAAGTGAAAGCACCAAGACAAAATTTCTGTCTTAATTGAGTCTGAACTCACTTTTCATGAGAGAGTGCCCAGACTTATTATTGGCTTTACACCGGAGTATCTGTGACAAAATACAACTGCAGTGTAAATCCGATTCACAGTATACATACTAGGTCTAGTGACACAGGCAAACACTCACTGGTCTACTCTAGTGCCAACCTATAAAACTATCTTGATTCTGATGCCTACCACAGCCAATCCAAAGGTACCTTTAAATCCAGATACATGGGTGATATTCAATTGGTAGTCAGTCACTCAGCTGTTGCCAATTTTGTAGTCAACCTAGTTTTTAACTGCATATTTTAATTTCAAAATTTCTTACACCACTTTGTCAGTTAGATTTCCAACATTTTTTCTCATGACCAAATGGGAAAACAATGTGTTATACTACATAGCTTTTCATGTATAGATATTTCTTACAACTACTGCTTCTATTTTGTAGCTTTTTAAAGTCTTATACGGTGGCATTGTCAAATTTTTTGTTTTGTTTCAAGTTCAAGTTTTAGGTGGAGCCTTTTGTTTGGTTCTTAAATATGGAGTTCTACCATTCATATTACACATGAATATAGCTCAAGCATTGCATCAATGGAAAGGTTGGTCTCTGCTAATTTGGTTTACTTCCAGTTCAATGTTTACAACTTTGGCTTCAATAGCACAGCATGGGACTAGTTATATTAAGGTTGTACTCACTTGATGTTACCTAACCTTGTTCTGCTCGTTATTAATAGTCTTGAGTGAAAACGACAAGAACAGCAAAATATCTCGCTAATTGGAAAATCTTAAATGTCAACAACAACACTGTTGTCAGAGTTCAAATTTAGACGCCATTTTGAATCAAATGGGGGCACAATTTTTGAGGAGAGTCCCATTGTGGACAGCAAATAATTTGTTTTTGTCCGGCCTCGTCTTTTTTTTGTTTTGTGATGCTCCGCATACTACATTTTACTTGAAGGTACACTCAACATTGAACTCTACTATTACCGTGGCATGTTCATGTCAATATAGATATCACAAGTAACCCATAATGATCAAACATTCACTGAAAGTCATGGCACTTACAAGATAAACCACAGCCTTCAATTTTTTCAAGTCACAGAACGAATTTTGAAGTTTGATTACCCTATATACATACAGCACAAGACAAAAGTACAGTTCCGTCATGACATCGAATTGTGTTAATAGCAAAAATTAGCGGTAAAAACTATTACAGCGACAAAATTTGAATTACAGAATGAATTAGCCACATTACTAACTTTTCTATTAATTCCCAATCATTCTTGGTCATCAGGGGATGATGAATTAAGTCTCCACCCAACCATCATAACTGGGAATTCTGGGTAACTTTGTCTGAATACTTTTGGCTTGCACTGTTAGTAGTTGTTTTTGAACTTTTGAAAGTGTTGAGCTGAAGTGTCCAAACAGACTCACTGAAAATACTCCTCACTGGGTGACCTCAGTCTGACGCTGCTGTTACTGTCGCGGCTCCTGTTCAACAGTGACTCCACCTCTAGAATGGTCAGATTCAAGTAGCCGTCCCATGTATTATTGACCCCCATGTGGTGCTCAAGGAGAGAGCGCGTGTAGTTCGCACACTTCGTAGCGTTGAACAGTTCAGTGGCCTTCATTTGAGAACAAGTGAAACCAACCACCGTGCAGGCTGAAAACAAGGGTGTTCAGGTACAAGATGGTCACATGATCTCGTACTACTCAGCATAACTACAGAAGGTTAGAACTCTCATCCAGACCTTCGGAGTGCCTAATTTCGGTCACATCAAACATGAAATTACACAAACCTCCACGGAACAGGTGTTCAAATAACAAGGCCAGTCTGACTTCTTTCTATCCCTAGATTTTAAAATGCTCCGGGCCCTAAATATGAACAAATTTCTACAACTTGACATAATCTTGCCACCTGCCAACAATACCCTGAACAGTACTCTTCAATTCAGCACAGACGGCAGACGTGTTGAATTTTATTTTGTCAAATGTCTTAACAAAAATAACCGGTTATCAAAAACAAAGCTATGGTGAAATTTTGGGGGGAAAATGCTGCATCAGCGATCATTTTTGTGCAGAATTGAAGACGGATTACATAGGTTAGGAATATCAACCTGCCGCCATTATCACTAGCCAGGCAGAATTGTTACATTCCTTTCCACTTCGCTTCCTTCCTTTTTGCTTGTCATAATTCAGGTGTGACGGAGGAGTGTGTAAAAATGACAACTAATAGCTCTTAACACACACTTGCATTCACAAGTCAAGTACCGTCACACATTAAAGTGAAAAGGCGACAACAGAGGGGGAAGTCATTCGACATCAACATCTTGTAACATTTGCTTTGAACATTTACATTCTACAAGAATTAAATGAACGCATTGAGAAATAATTTAAAAGGCAAAAATAGCACATCCATGATATACACAGGCTTCTTGACATTAAACCCCTACGCAATGCACTTTTTGTTTTTTGTATGCTGACCCTATTGCTTTATAGTCTGCAATTTATGACTGTGAGCAGTATTCTTTCAAATTAAACAGTTTTAGTGAGAAAAAACAATGTTCTAACACAAGGTTTTTATTAAAGCATGTTGGCACTCAAAATTTTGCAGTTGTCCCACATGAATAGTGTCCAATATACCTAATTCAAACCAATACTTTCAAAATACATACATTTACACACAAGCAAGTCTCAGGTTATGAAAACTAAGCTTTGATGACCCAACAAACCCAATCCCATTAATATTAAATAATCCGACAATTAATACAATTTTGTTTGTTTTGTAATTTAATAAACTCAAACTTCAGTCAAAGTCTGGTTGACCTTTCCACAAAGCTTTTATCATATGACTCTGAATTTTTGTTAGCACTGAATTTATGTTCATAAAAAAGACTTATTATTTAGAATTTTATACGAGATTTAGAGAGCCAAAGTTATTTTGGGTCATCCTGTATTTCAGTTGCCAACCTGATTTACATTATTACATCAAGGTCAATATTTGTTTTTTAAATTCATTTCTTGTGTGTTTTGCACAACATGTAATTGTTATGTGCTTCACAAGTAAAATTGGAAAATATTGAAATGTTTTATGAGACAACGATTACCTTAAGTAATTAATTATAGAGAAATTAACGATGATAGTTATGGTAAAGATAATAATATTAATAACGGTGATAATATGCAAATATCAAAATGGCGATCACAAAATTGACAATAGACTGGCACACCAGACGTGCATTACGCAGAACAAGTTTCTAGTGAGAAACGAAATCAAACAAGACCACACAAAATTACAAGAGTGCAAGGCCAATGACCTCGCAAACAAGCCTAAAAACTCACTTGTGTGCACTAGCGAAACCCCCTTCACTGAAATACTTGGTTGGTGAGACTGGAATGCTAGCACGTTTATGTTATAAGTAAAAGCATTATTTTTGTTCCATACTACAAGATTTCTTAACACAAGTGTTTTCCGAGTGCCACGCACTACAGAACACAGTCGAGCTCTGCTCGATACTCACCTGGTGTGTTCCAGGAGTGGTTGCACGAGGACCATGGTAGGGGGTCTTGCATGGAGGCGAACAGGTAGAAGACTCCGTAAGCAATGATCATGTTATAGTAGATACCAACCAGGAATGATACAAACACCATGCCATAGCCAATGCCTGCAATAGTCCGTAATTTAGTCACGATGGTTAATTTGAATTTAATTCTCTAGTGCTGTACGGCATAACAGTGATTATTAATTTTTTGCACAAAATTAATCGCTTATGACCAAAAATAACTCGTTCAGGTCTTTTGCAAATTGATGGACTGGCAAGATACTTTTTAGTCGCCTGCTTTTTGAAAGCCACCTGATATGAGATGAAGGAGAGCAGACATTTTTCCATCTAGTTTCAGGAGTCCAGTGAAACGATTGGCGAAAAGTGATGCGGGCAGGAACTTTTTTCTTTAATTAGTGAGGTGTTGATTTTAAAATGAGATGGGGCAAATCACTTACTAAAGCTGTCTTATCGAAAATCAAATTTCACCTACTGTACTAATAAGAAATGAGAACATTTTTCGACATTTTTTGCTGTTTGATTGTTTACGTAATAAAATTCCACACATCCAATTCATAGTGTAAGCTACACAATTGAGGATTTACCACAAATTAAAATTTTGCTAAGACAGCAATGTTGGCAGTTGCAATGCCGTCAATTTTATTTTCACTGTTTTACAGACATGAACACATTTTCTTTACTCATGAATTGAAGTGCGTCGATTTTTTTACGAAAGCTGCATTACTCGATGCACATCAACGAAGACAGTTCACAAACACGGTATCATTTAATTCAATGTCATTTCCAATCACAAAATAATCATTTAATTCAATGTCATTTCCAATCACAAAATAATAGTCCCCAACAATAGATATGTGAAGCGTACAGTTACAACTCTTTCTCAGTTCAACAGATGATGTGAATTTTTATTTGTAGATTCCATCGAAACTGTTTGATTGCACTCCATCAAGTATGGTAATTGATATTCCAATACTATAATTGCGTTAATAATTCTTAATTATAATATAACAATAACAATAACCCTTCCTCACGTGGCTATAAGCCAACACATGCGCCATTGGATTACATCAATTAAGTCTACATGGCATAAATGACTAGTAAGTAACAGATTAATCAATTTTACACCTTAGCTATTAACTACAACAAGCACTTGTGACTTATGTCTCTGACTGTGTTGAACAGGTAGAAAATCAAAGAGAGCACGAACATCAGACAACACCCAATTGAATAATACTGTCAGGCACTTGGTGTCGTGCTCCGCACAACTACGGGTGTAAACACTAAAGTTCTGACTTAAATCACGAAAGAAGATCAAAAGGTGACATCATCTTATTCAAGTTATTTATGGTAAAAATTGTCAAATTAGGGACAGTCTCTAAAACTTGAGACACTGCAATGAAAGGCAAAGTTGAATTTGAACATTTTTGCGAGTCCCCATTAAAGTGTAACATGGAGATGAAAGGTCGTTTGTTGTTGATCGTATTTCTTGAATTTAGGAGGACCAACATTGCATATTTCTAAAATTTGGAACAAGCTCCAACCTTGAGTAAAATTAAAATTTCACTGTCCCAAGCGGGAAATTTTTACTGTAGTTTTACTGGAGTTCTGGCAAAATATGAAGAAAATTAATGAACTGAGTCAGTGTTCCTGTTCCAGACTGATAGTATTTGACAACTCGAAAGTAGAAATTTCTTCTTCTTGATGATGAACGTATTTCATAAAATTGTCAAAAATGATTATTTTGTATTTTTCCCACTCATCTATGTCAGCAGCTGCTCATGAAAGCCATCTCTGCATTATACAAGGATAACACCTGAGGCACCTTGTACTTCCAAGTTAACACTTGCCTAGCAACAAACATTTCAGCTCATCAACCATCAACCAAACACGAAATTCAAACGCCTTTAGTAAAATTCAGTTTTGGATTTGGAACATGGAAAAGTAGAGATCCACCCGTGGCCGACTTATGATGACCTTGACAACAGTGACTACGGTGAGAGGGCACACTGAAGTCATTCTAATAAAAATTTTGTGGATAAAGATTCTTCCCAAACAGTTGTTAGGGCATCAGATTGTAGTTAATACTTTTAATGTATTGGTTAAACATTGTTTTTTGTGGAAGAACTCGCACTATAGTGATAATAAAACATTTTGTGTTTGTCTTGTGGTGCACAACTCAAAGTGATCCCCAACTAACACACCAGTGTTAAACATTGGTATATATTTACCTCAACATTGGTATATATTTACCTCAACATTGGTATATATTTACCTCAACATTGGTATTTATTTACCTCAAAAGCTCTTGGTTACACCTCTTCAATTGTTTTTTTTTGTCAAAAAGAGTGTACAGACTACTCTCGGTCACTACCAAATTCACCAAATACTGAGTGACATATTTCACATATTCTGTCCTCCGAGGATAAACCTAAAAAACATCCTGTTTCTACTTTGAGGGGAAAGGTTCCGCTGTGAATTTGAGCAAGAAATGACGGTAAAGATCGGTCAAGTGGAAACATAATGCACAGTTCTATAAATATGTAGGCGCATAAAAAGGAATTAGATAACAACGGACAGAAAGAGAATCCGGATTAGAAAAAATCAATATTTTCTCTTAATTTTGACGATCTTGTGAGAGGAGATGAAAACTGCTTTCTCATTTCTGTCTTTACTCCCAAAGCGCAACATTCTTTACTGACCACAAGAGGCTTAACTTCAGTGGGAACAGTTGTTTTCTACAGGACACATCAGATTTCCTTCCCTATTACATTTACTTCCTTTCAGAACAGAAGATTAGGAGTGCAAGACTGTGGGAATGCTTAATCCACTCCTGCACTCTGGTCAGTCATTTTTGTCGTATTATGCTGCATTCAGTCTCGGCATAGGATCATGAGATCAATGCAGCTGGGCTCCATTTTGGCTTCACCTTCGTCAAGTTCAATAATGCTAGTTAGTGTATTGTCACAAAAGCACTTTAATGCGAGGTCCAGTCAGATACTGTCAGGTATTTTCAATGGAAGTACATAATTTATGCTGGATTTTTCTCACCACGAGACATTTATTGAACTCCATTCATGTCTCATTCTAAATGATCCGACACATACGCCATCTGTGGTCTTAATAGAATTAACCTTAGACAGTTAATGGGAGGGCTATTAATTCAGTCCAGTGGGAACGCTAGCAATTGCCTATTGCGGCGTGTCATATTTATCTCAAGGTATGTTACGCCAGCTATTTACTCCGGTTTGGTCAGTGAAAAAGCAGTATTTATCATTTACTTTTTAACGCCATAAATATCAATAGAATTAAATATAATAGAGTTTTTTTGTGAGTAATTAGCTAAAAATCCATGACTATCACTGAGTAAGTACTATTTTCACTCTACACAGATATATGACCTATTAAAATCTAATCCACATACAGGTAACTCAATTTATTTACAACTTGTGTTCTGTCACCATACATTTCCTGTTAGCTAGAAACACACAACATAATACTGTCTCGCTTTGTTCTCCCAAGTCTGAACACTTTTAAAGGCAGTTTTATTCAGTCTGCAATTAAAGAATATTGATGATCTGCTCGCACTGTGATTACTTAATAGCTGATTTTCGAAAAAGCCGCACCATATTGAAATTCACTATCTCACAAGATGGCGACCAGGTCTTTGTAGGACAGGTGTTCAGCGCTTCCTACAGATCCCATGCGGACGGGAAGTTTCAACCAATTGCCACAAACAGCATTTTAACACCTTTCCTACTATCATACTGCTGGCATATGTTCACTGATGTGCAGTGGGACGTACTAATGGCTTAAGACCAAAGGCAAACTTATTGAAATATTCATGGAGAGAACATTATATTCCATACACTTCCCATGGCAAAGAGAGTCCACGCACGCATAGTCGTTGCATTCAATTCCAGCAATTATCACAGAGCCAAAACAAATTACTGAGCCTAGCCTACTAAAACAATAGGAAGGGTCCACAGAGAGATTTAGTCATCTGTTTCAAAAATTAATGGGCCACTGTATATAGTAATGAGTTTCTACCATCAGTCGGAATCAATCGGAAGCTGCTGACTTTAGAGAACGTCAATATGAAAAGTCGCTATTGATGGAGTTGATCGACTAATTTAATCCCATTAGTGACGTTTTTTTTTAACATAACATCAATAAGCAATTTGAAAACAAATTACAGTAGATGTTCACATTTAGCAGCCAAGTTGCAAAGAGCTCCAGCAATGATTCACTGCAAAGCAAAAATGAGGAATTGACAATGCCTAGTTTATAGCATTGTACAGTGTAGTAACAAATACTCTGCAAACAACAAGGCTATTGTTTGTCCATGGTAATCGAAGCATTTCTCTACTTAATATCCCTTTATTCTTCTCTTTCTGTTTACAGTGTACACTGCCAAAGTGTCATGTTTGCCGATAATTACAACAAGGAAATATCCAGAGGTACGTTTCATGAAAAGTGAATTGAGACCTCAGTCAGAAATTTCAATTTATGCTCCGCACAACTATGCCAGAAAAACGGTAATTTTATCTCGCTTAGAAAATAATACACTCAGAGAATATACCCACATTTACTAGTTAATAAAAATAAGTTATAATATCAATAATGCTGAACCTGTGACGATGCGCTCACAACTACATCACAAGTCAACAGTATCAGTCAAAAAGACCTGTAAATCCCCATGACGCGCTAACAACTACATCACAAGTCAACAGTATCAGTCAAAAAGACCTGTAAATCCCCACCATGACAGCAATGCGGAAATGAAACAAAAATCGTCAAATTAGCTGAGAATGAGGAAAATTAGCAGGAAATTTATTAACTTAAGCAGCTACAGTGCAATCAGAATTTTGCCTCCATAATAGTTATTACCGGCTGTTTTTGCTGTCCGCAGAATTAGCGGGGTTTTGTATGGTTACCGTTCATCATGAACTGCACATGGCAAAAACTTCGTACCGAAGCGGGAATGTAATACAAAATTTATGGCTTAACACCTAAGTCTTGTTTGAAGAGGACGGGCCGCGCAGGAAGAGATGTCCCATCCTAGATCTACCACCCTTTAACTTATCAATCTGCTGCAATTTTGTGAATGAAATGAAAGCATCCACTGAATTAAAACAACAAAGTAGCAGCAATATCTTTCATGCTGACCACACCTTCTACTTCCATGTAGACTATATATGACCTTTGACAGCAAGCAAAACGCATGCATTCCCAGATTTCATGCAAATATTTACAACTCGAATCCTTACGTTTGACTTTGTTTCTGCGTCACTACAAATTCTGCTCAGTTCAGAGGTCATTCTCACAAAACTGTTTCCGAGATAGATACATTAGAGTTTGGCAATGACTTTGTATTAAGTGACTATTTCAAGTTGTTGAGTGCATATAATCGGTGTAAACGGAAAAGGTTTCCTTTTCCTTAGAGCAGAGCATGCAATTATTGCATGAGCAATGACGTCAAAAGGAACTCTTTGAAGCTTGCTAGATAACTGGCCTGTGTACCAGGATGAGCGATGTTGGAAAAAAGATTGCTGGGAAGGATCATAAATACACAAGATTGATAATTCCAATTTTGCAAACCCCACTCTTTTCTAGAATATTACTATGAAATCCAACCTAAAGTACTGAGAAAAACCAGAATTCTTGGCTTTGTTTTATAGAATTAAGAAATCTGTCCAGAAAAATCTGCAGAAATTCTCTTGAACGTAAATGGGACACACAGAGCAATGTTCGATGTCATCACCTTTCTTAAATTCTAAACACAACAATATAAAGCGTAGCTTCAAATGTGAAATGAAAAATAGCTAAATTGGTGACTTGAGTACCGCAACGCGAGTTTCAGTTTGAGTTTGAAAATGCTACCGGAAATTTCTGAATATAGGTCTGTGGGAGAATATTCAGAAAACAACCTTTAAAAACGTCAAACGAAACCGAATAATATGCTCCCCGGCATATTTTCAGAAGGGGCGTGTATTCCTGTAAACTGTATCAAACATTTTGTGATGCAGTTTTTGCTAAACAAAAGTTTCTTGTGAAGTTTTTTGAAGTAAGCACATCCTTTTTCATGTATGTAGTTGTACATCACTAGTAAAAATTTTATTCGTCCTTACTTATTTGGCATTCATTAAAAGCAAACAGTGCGTTTAAACTGCCCTTCGCACTCTGCTAATGAACAATCCATTTAGAGTTTCATAACATTAAAATATACCCATGGGAATACCTTCGGGTGAGCATATTTTCAGAAATTCTTGGCATCATGCACCCAGGTCATAAGGTAGAGGCCAAGTACTCACCTTTAAAGAGAGGCGCAGCCCGCCAGATGGTGATTGGTCCGAGGCTGGCGAATTGGCCGAAGCTGATCTCCATGAAGAAGAGAGGTATACCACAGATGATAAGCATGAGAAAGTAGGGAATGAAGAAGGCACCTGAAAACAAAGGAGCAACATTTAACACATATTACAGTAAACAAAGGAGCAACCTGTAACACACGTTACAGTAAACTCTCACCAATGTAGGACACAACATGGCAGACAAGTGAAATTTTATTTCTTATTATTTTCCTTCAATGCCTTAAGCTTAAAAGTTTCATCATAAATACTTCACCACTTCTAAGCTCTATAACATCAATCAATGTTTTGAGAAATTGTGGACATTCACAATTGTTTTAGGCAAATGTAAAACAAGCAACTTTCGTAATTATTTTTGAGTGAAATTGGTGACAACTGCATCATACATCACTCATAATAAAACCGCTCTGAGATGGTGGCGTGTTACAACTATTATTCAATTCTCTTGGTCTATTTACACCGACCTCATGTCTAATATTTACATTGTCACGACGTTTCGGTCAGTCTATTCTCTGGCCATCGTCAGGTGTTCCTATGTTCTTACAGGAACAAACACGGATATGTGTTGCACTCACCATGGTGTGAATTTTTTTTATTATATGTTGTCCGAGAAAGGATTTGAACCCACAACTTCTGAAACTACAGTGGTGTAGTGGTTAAGGTGCTGGACTCAATCTGTAGTTTCAGAAGTCGTGGGTTCAAATCCTTCCTCAGACAATATATAATCAAAAAAATCACACCATGATGAGTGTACCACATATCTGTGCTCGTACTAAGAATGCAGGAACACCTGACGATGGCCGGAGAATAGACCAACCAAAACGTCGTGACAAAGTAAGACAAGAGGTTGGTGTAAATAGACCAGTAATAGTTGTATCATACTTACCATTTTAAAAATGATGTAAAGTTTTATTCATAATCATATTGTATGGAGAAATTTGATGAAAAGAAGTACCACAAGCCTGCCGTAGAGTGAAGAATTTTTAGCATATTTACCCCAACTTGAGTTTCTAAGTTAAATAACTTTTTTGAGAATTATGTGAACATTTTTCCATTGAAATCAGAAAAAACAAATAGAACATTTCATTATATTGAGCCCTCGACAAAACGCAGAAATGTAACTTTAGAGCAAAGCCCTTTTCAGTCCATGTCATAATCAGTGATAAATCTATCAAGAACTGCTAGAACTGAAAAAAATATGAATGCATCAAGAGAGAAAAACAAACAGTTGTCTGTGAATAAGGAAAAGTGCACTCTGCACTGAGTGACATGTTCCCCACTTGAGACTGTTAATGTTAATACCCAGACAGAGTCTGTTGGAGATAATTGACCTTTAAGTGATTGCATAACACAAGCACAAAAACAAGATTCCTGTTCAGGGGTAGTGGGGACAGTGACGTAGGTTGAAGCCAAATATAACAGAGTGGATATCCGTGAAATAACTGAAGGATGCACCAAAATGAACGCAAGAATTCGGCAATGCGACACGAAGAACATAGTCTTCATTTACATTCGTTTCAAGGCTAAAAATCATTCATACATATTCAGGATATTTCCAATTTGAAATTAATAAAGATTTTAGATACATGAGAAAATACACTATAATTAACAAAAGCAAAATAATCCACACCTGACCAACCAATTTAAAGTATACTTGTACTGAACAACTGCATTTTGTAGATAGTTGTGTTAAAAGTGAACCAGTAGGAGGTGTGACCTTCACGGACAGTTTTGAAACAGTAAGCACAGCCAATAAAATCCATACATTGTTTGAATGAAATTTGCAGTTTTCCGGAAAAAACAACTTTTGAGTAATCAATTTTTGACAAGAAACGAACAGAAACTCCGTTAAAGTGGTGGCCATTCACTGCTCTACTAAAATGACCAATAGGCAGTGCAACTTGAAGGATACACACATCTAACCTGAGTAATACCTACTGAATTTTAGAACACAAATTAGCGTCATAATTCACAAAAATTTAATTCCAGACCCAACCACGCACTTTCAATATTCAAATTTAGCACAAAATGAGCAGAGCAGTTTTGCAAATAAATTTTGGTACAAAAAGAAGCCCAGAAATGTTTTCCACTGTTTGTCTTTAATTTACTTCTCGCCGTTTAAAACCTTTTAACTTCTTGGATTTTAATTCAACTTTCATAAATTAAGAACAAAAATATTTTGACGAGATTAGACTATTAACTTGATTTTCCACCTGGCCTTACAATGATGACATCCACACTCACCTCCGCCATTTCTGTAACAAAGGTAGGGGAATCGCCAAATGTTGCCGAGACCCACGGCGTAACCAAGGCACGACAGGAGGAACTCGAGTCGACTGCCCCAGTTGCCTCGCTCCTTGTTCTCATCTTCGGAGCTGTCGAGCGTGATCACGTCCTCGATATCCAGCGCACCACGGAGGTCCATGATGGCCGATTGCTTCCGAGGTAACTGAAAACAAACTGAACATTTCAGATTGATTGCAAAATAAACAGATGGCTGTAGGAATTCCTGGGTGCGTGATGCGAGAGGTAATCACAAACAAATCGAGTATAATCCAGGACCATGTTTCGTGAATGCAATACACTCACAATATTTTGGGATCGGTGGGAGGAACTAGTCTGCAATAGATGCTTGGAACTTTGGGAAAGGTGTTCTTCACACACAATAGGTCTTTTGAAATCGACATACAAGGTTAGTGGAAGTTATTCTTTGTGAACCCTGTTCTGTTACACAAGTGCCCTGAAGTTGGCCTGTATAAGTAAAAGTAGTTTATGGTCCTGGCTGAGAAGAGAATTTGTTCATTACCCTACGGATTTCGAATAGCTAAGAACAGAATGAAGATACCGTGACGAGAAACTGTTGCTCAGGGAATGATAACAGTTCATTTTTTGTCATAATTAAGCACTGCAGCCTCGCCGACCGATCGTTTCAATGTTAATGATTTTTCTAGTATACTCGAGTAAAGTGTCAAGGTCAGTAGCCAACCAAAACATTTACCTTTTGCTAAAATGTCCAGTTTTGCATAGTCGTGTGCGATCTTGCAAGAAACTTTTTCTACTGAGCAAACCTGAATTTTACTTTATATTTAGAGCAAATCCATAACACGCAAGGTTGGGAAGCATTGCAAAATTGACCCGGAGGTAATCGCAAATAAATCAGCATCATTCTAATTAATCATTTATTGAGAACATGTAATAGGTGGCAACAGAGGTCACTGCAGTCTGACTCCATCCTAAATATACCACTGGCAGGCCTTACATTACTGAGACATATCTTATATCACTGCATACATGGTCGTAAGTAATACGCCACAGGGGTGCATGCTACTATGGGACACAAGTTGAAATTTCATTCACAAATTGTCGAATGCTGCACACAGTGACAGCAACCCAACAATGCACTCACCTTTCTACACCACCACACAGCACGGTGAAACAAAGGAACAACTACGGCAAAAATATATTTCAGTCCATAGCCAACTGAGGAAGCACTTGGAAATACTCCTCAACTTCGAATAAACCAACAAGTTCAAAACTATGAGTTGACTCCATTCAGCTACGTACTTGCAGAGCAGTAGACACAGACTTCAGCCAGAAATAACATCCCCACTGAATATAGTCCAGGTGATGTAACCTTCAAGATATTAGCCTGCTCTGCTGAAACTGTTACTGAAACCCATTGAAAACTTTAAAAGAAAGTGCATTCTTAAGTGTCCTTGATGTTTTGTAAAACTGCTGGCTAGTAGTGAATGGCTACATTTAATGCATTTATTGGTGCTTTTGAATTTTAATGAAGACTACATTAAACAAGAACACTCCTTTGAATAAACAGATGGAGTTTTCAATCAACAAATCCAGATTCAGAAGGGCCTTACATACTAACCTCGATGCCTCCACGGTTTGGGGAGTTGCAGTCAGTATGAAGACTTAACTCCAGTCCTGGATCGAAGTTACCAACTCCAGTTAACCTTGCAGTTAACAGGTGCAGTATGAACAGTTAACTTGGGTCCAATCGAAGTTATCGCCAGGTGCCACTGTTATCGTCAACTATTACAGGGTATTGCCGTCACTAATAGCTGCTTATATTTTGCTCTAATAATAACCAATCAATTTGAAAATTAGTATAATGTCAATTAGCACATGTAAATGTTCCCAAATTGACATTCTGAAAAAATGTTAGCGTGCAGCGCTACCTGGCGATAATTTCGATGACGACAGCGTCACCTCCCGTTTACTTCAATATTCATTAACTACCGAAGCCAGTATGAAAGACCCAGTTAACTGCGCTGTTTACGTCGACGCTCCGCTCAGACCGGAGTGAGTCAATATGAAAGGGCCTAGAGAGTGGGAACAATATAATTTGCAACTGCCATATATTAAACATCCTTACGGTTATTCAGAGAATAAATCCGGAAACGCACATTTTCCTTAATGTCCACAAACAAAATACACTTTTACACCTAAATCTGATTTCAAACTAGGTATTAATTTCATCGTTCCAAAACTTTAACAGCCACTGACATTTGTCATATTAAAGTGCATGAATTCAGCAGCGGCAATCCTAGAGAATGACCCCCGATGGAGATCAAACAGTACATAGGCATGCATGAATTCTATCAAATGCTGTTTTCTAAAGTACATGATTGTTCAGATCTCGAATTCAACTCTTCTCAATTACGGAGGTAGAAAACACACTGCCTGACTGAAATGGTAAAATCGGACCAATTGCAATCAAAATATTAGTCCCAAAATATTGTCTTTTTTCATTTAGGAATGCTCACATTGTATCACAATTTGTCTGATGGTAGGTATGCTATATACAGTACTTGAACACAGAAAAGCATTAGACTTATATTTCACTTAATTGTCTGCCCTGGTGTGTCCCACATTTGTCAGATTTTACAGGCAGTTTTCGAATGGCAGGGTCGCGAAAACACTATGCGTCAAGTTGTAGTGACAAGCGAAGAAGAATTTATCCAATACCAATTGGCTTTTAATTTTTTAATGTCAGCATTGGAAATTATAATACAACAGCAAAACTTGATTGACATTAAGGGGACAAACGACAAACCAATTTTCACAGTGTAAAATAGCATTTAGTACAACAGCAGTGTACAGCGGTTGGTTTAGCGTACTACAGCAAAGTAATAGTGGTGCCGTTCTCGTGTGAAAATTGGTGGAAGAAATAAGTAACTCCTGTGTATTTTTCAAGCAAAACTTTATGAGGAAAAACTTTAGTAATACGACACGAATTCGTCTAGGTTCTACACCCGGTTGCATGAAACACTCCAAAATAGGTACTTGACTAAGATACCCAACAGTTTTTCTACCTTTTTTCTTTATTATAACTATCATAACTAAAAGTCTAGTTCCATGAACATAAATAGTGACTTAGTCCTTACATTAGGGTCATTGGATGAAATGATCCCTATTTATTTTCAGCAATATTTAGAATTCAATGCTGAGTTCACTCTCGATTTGTATCAAAGCCAAACATTACTATTAGTATTAAAACCATAACAACACAAAAAGTGCTTTCAAAAGCCTACAAATTCATAGAAAATTCAGAGAACTCTCATGTGGGACCATTTCATGCAAACGGGCACTGAGATCCGATAAGTTTCGTGGGATTAATACCTGAGAAATTCTTCATGACCTACCTGGTTTAATGATTCAATTTAAAATTCCAATCATTACCTCAATCCTAAACCCACTGGTGCTAGCACCTGCACTGTACTGTACCGTGCCAGTGTCTGTCAATAGGGGTGACTTATTATTACTGTACCGTGCCAGTGTCCGTCAATAGGGGTGACCTATTATTCCAGTATTCTTTTTAGGCGACACCAACGTTTGTGGAATAAATCTAGTTCCCCCCACCTCGAGATATTTCTTGGACTTCAAAATACGTGGGACCGGTATTACTGTGCACAAGTACCACAAAATCAGAGAGGAGGCTTTGCTATTTCACAAAGTAACTACTGGGTATTTGCACGTCTTGTCATTTTTCTTCATGTGTATCACCATGCAGAAAGTTCAAGTCTTTTGCCATCAGGGCATAAGTTCTCTAACAGTAATCTCTTGTTTACGAAGAACATGCAAGAACTTTTTTTACACTAAGTAACATTTATGGCTCACAACCCAGAGGCACAAATAGTACCGCTATTACTTTAGGACGTGAATATCTTTCGATTTGCCTGAAATAAGACCGCAGTTAAGACTACCTACCCAATAGGAAACAATCTACATAACTTTTTAGCATTCTGAGAACACAAAAACTCTTTTGTCTGGTTTAAGTCTGGGATGACAGGGACAAAACGTAATATTCCTATCAATCACAGACATAGGTAAATTTTTGTCTGAATCTTTCAAATACCCCCACTGGCCAACGGTAGCAATTGATGGCAGGATGGTCCCAAAGAATTTATCAAAAATGCCAACAAACATCCCACTACATTAAATCCCTAAGAGATTCAAAACGTTGCCCACCATCTAGTCACTTAGACGTTTTTTAACAAAGTTGCCCTTGTACAAATTGCCTCCTGAACTACATCTGGGCGATAGAAAATTCGGGTTGTAAAACCCTCATCTCTGACCTCCACAAACCCTCGTTATTTCACTGGTAAAACAGGACATTATCCATGAGTCCGGTATATTTTGACAAACATCTACAAAACGACAGATTTTAACTCAATATACATTTTCTGGTAGTAGAAAGCCTGCACAATTTGATTTTTGACTTTTTACTCGTTTTCCCAATAATTGGGTAATGGGACCTGATGTCTAATTCTTAACATTTAGCAAAAAATATAAAAGTACGTTGAGAGTAAAACGATATTAATAACATACCCAAATTTGGTTTCATATAAACATTCAAGAAGAAATCTCAGTACGTAGTTACAGTTCTAAGTCATCATTTCGCTTTGGTTTTATTCATTTTTCGAGTTTTTTTTTCATGAAAATCAAAACAATCCGTAAAAGTTACAAATAATCCTAGCAGCCATTTCTGAGACATGATGTTCAGATGTAAGTCAGATTTGGACATTCTTCTAAGGTCCTACATAGACGTAATCAAATTCAATCAGATCACGCAAGCGGAAAAGATCAAACGCTCAGCCATTTCATGGACCTCTGCAAGCCTGTGAACACACAAACAGCCCTGTGTCAGTGTGTTAAGTCAATATATTAGGTTAAATGATGTGCAAAACAGATGATCCACAGAGATAACCTGACAAGGCAGTGAATGGATAAATCAACACTGGACACGGAGTGATATCAAAGGCTGGAGATGACATTGATCGTAAATATGAACAGCTTAAAATAGTACATCCGTGTTAGCCAAAAATGCCAATTATCTGGTACTCTTCTCATCTTTTCGAGTAACACTTTGCAACTAATCAGGGGATTACTAAAGCACGACTACACTTCAACAGAATTCCATATATTGATACCATTTTTGCAAATTTAATCGCAAGCTTAATGGACTGTAGACAATGGCTTAATAGGGAATATTCTACATGCAGCTTCTTAGCATTGTCACAGCACAAAAGCTTCAATCAGTTTGTAATTCTAATTAAGCACAAAATGCAATGAGTTGAATGGGATGTAATGCAATTTCTTTTAGTCAGAGACATTTTGAGAGAGAAAGAGAGGGAGGGAGAGGGGGGAAGGAGAGGGAGACAAAGAGTAATACATGGAAGAGTTTATATACAATTAAAAGTACAATGACTGCTATCATATTTGTAAATATAAGTTTAGCAGCAAACATACAATAATGTGATGTCCTTTAATTTGTGTTTTTTCACTGATATCAAGGGGCAGAGGAATTGCAAGAAACTTACGCGATGTGCACACTACCTCTATAAAGTAAATTCATCTTGGTTTGTTTTTCTAATGCTTGGCATTCTCACCACATGCCTGACAACTCTGAGTCTGCAAACAACAAGGTTTAATTAAAATTTGCTCGAACACACCCTTTCTAACCTTTCTCCATTCATCAACAACGAAATTGAAAAAAGAAGAACAAAGTCATAAAACTAGATCGCTACAAAAACAAAAACTGTTTACAAATATGCTTTGAACCATTCAATGACTTGTTAATGAAATTAATGGTATTCAATGACCCAGCAAAAGATCTCAACTAGACCTGAAACACAAGCCGAGTCAGGAATATACTCAATCCCGAGTTCATAGCTAAAATGCACAATGTGAATTGACGTTCAGAAGAAAACACACAGCACAACAGCAAAGCTTGGTCAGTTTGATCTGTAACCTTAAAGGGCATTATGGGGATTGATGTTGGATGCGATAGGCTTGTTGAAGTTGTTTAAGCTACGACCAGAGCTATAAAACGAGAAAATGTGTTGTGTTTTCGTGATTCTACCACAAATCGCCCGTTCTCGCCATTGTCTATCAGCCATTCACTGAAATCCAGGCTGGTGTCTACCATTTAAAGACGTTTTAAATACTGTGCTATGTAATATGTGGGATTTGGCACAGCGGCAGAGCGTTCAACTGCCACTACATGGCTTGTGAATTCGACTCCGCGCTACCAGCTAATTTCTGACAAATTGGCCTTTGTCGCCGAGAATGTCACTTTAAAGGTATTACCAAGTTTTCAGTAAAACCATTCTAAATACACAAGCTGAGCATGTGCAGCGCCTGCGTTCTCATGTGGTGGAGAACTACGTGGAGTGAACAAGCTGATTTTTACATTGCGCTCCATGGGGACCTGACAATAAAACACAGATTTCTCTTAAAATAGTGCTGTAAACCGAGAAAGCATTATTTGGTTCATTATAAATTTATGCCACCAGTCTGTGAGTATTATTATAGGGTTGTTAAGAAACAGAAATTTACAGATTATTCATGAAGTTTATACATCCCGAATCTCAGATTCTCACTGTTCAGCTGATGCCGGCGTGATTGGTGAAAGACACAATTAGTTTCTTTTCCATTGAAGGCTAAATATCAGTATAAATACTAAACATAGGGCACACTTCATAAAAATATGACTGCCTTTGCACAGTATTACAAGATTAATAATAAAATCAGCAAGCTCCTTGAAATCGCACTCTTCTCAACAACGTCATCTTGATAATAGACTGATATTTCTACTGCGAGATGATAAAACAAAATCTCAATGACAGCTACAACAGTACTATTAGCTGAGAAGCACTGTTAGTTTGGTGCGACCATAGGACAGTCTATGTGACCATAATTAATAGTTTTGAAACAAAAAAATCCCCAAACAGATGTGATAATAGTCATGGCATCATGTGTAAACATGCAGCTGACTATCACCACTGCTTTAGACAATGTACAAATCACCTCACTCACAGTTGTGGTCGACTTAAAGTAACAGATTTCCGCAATGATTTTGTTGATAGCAATAACAAATACAACGGATCATCAACAACACAAGGAGAACACTAATTACATTATTTTCATACCAACCTAATCACAGGATAATTAGTTATAATGAAAACAACGCTATGCTTAACCTATAGACATTTTCCCATTGATGTCTATCCTCAAGTGTTCATGGGAGCATCAGTCAGAGGGAATGCTTTTGAATTTTGCTTTTGATTGTTGATTCAAACTTAAAAGTGCATCGCAACTCTGAGGTAAACAAGTGGATTTAACTGTGAACGTGGTCATGTCGAATCATGGGAATGCTTAGCTTCAAGATGACATCAACAGATCTCGTCGTCAGCAACAGCACGTGTTGCTTTACAAATCACTCTAATCTTTGTTCACCATTCTACAACTTTAAGCATTTCAAAAAAGCATGAAAATTTTGAGACATCCAGTTAAGAAAACAGATCAAATTTGAGTCTAATATTGGAATAAAAACTTACAAAAATTAGCGACGTTCCGTCTGCATCTCATAGACTTCAGTTTGGCTTGTGACGTTATCGTTATTCAAAACGCCACCAATTGGCCAGAATAATGATAACGTCACAAGCCAAGCTGAAGTCCGTGAGATGCGGACGCAACGTCGTTAATATTTGTAAGTTTTTATTCCAGTATTAGACTCAAACTTGATCTGTTTAAGCATTTCCATTCAGTAATCATCTTCATATGTACTCAGTTCATCACATCTAAAAATTACAATAAAAACTTAATTGTAGTCCCAATTTGCCATAACTTCCCCCATTATCTTGGCCCCTTTAGTAAAGCTTATGCACACAACAATGACGAGATGCAATAACAGCTAACTGTCTGTATACCTGATATATCAGATTTCATCAATTAACTTGCCAAACAATTCCTTAACTTGCAACTGGACAAACAAATCAATATTCTATATACCTCGTGATACACATAATCGCTCAAATTCTTCAGTTCCATCNCATTCTCATCACATGCCTAACAACTCTGAGTCTGCAAACAACAAGGTTTAATTAAAATTTGTTCGAACACGCCCTTTCTAACCTTTTTCTCCATTCATCAACAACGAAATTGAAAAAAGAAGAACAAAGTCATAAAACTAGATCGCTACAAATACAAAAACTGTTTACAAATATGCTTTGAACCATTCAATGACTTGTTAATAAAACTAATGGTATTCAATGACCCAGCAAAAGATCTCAACTAGACCTGAAACACAAGCCGAGTCAGGAATGTACTCAATCCCGAGTTCATAGCTAAAATGCACAATGTGAATTGACATTCAGACGAAAACAAGCACAACAGCAAAGCTTGGTCAGTTTGATCTGTAACCTTAAAGGGCATTATGGGGATTAATGTTGGATGCGATAGGCTTGTTGAAGTTCTTTAAGCTATGACCAGAGCTATAAAACGAGAAAACGTGTTGTGTTTTCGTGGTTCTACCACAAATCGCCCGTTCTCGCCATTGTCTATCAGCCCCTCACTGAAATCCAGGCTGGTGTCTTTACCATTTAAAGACGCTTTAATTACTGTGCTATGTAATGCGTGGGATTTGGCATAGCGGCAGAGCGTTCAACTGCCACTATGTGGCTTGTGAATTCGATTCCGCGCTACCAGCTAATTTCTGAAAAATTGGCCTTTGTCGCCGAGAATGTCACTTTAAAGGTGTTACCAAGTTTTCAGTAAAACCATTCTAAATACAAAAGCTAAGCATCCGCAGCGCCTGCGTTCTCGTGTGGTGGAGAACTACGTGGAGTGAACAAGCCGATTTTTACATTGCGCTCCACGGGGACCTGACAATAAAACACAGATTTCTCTTACAATAGTGCTGTAAACGACGAAAGCATTATTTGGTTCATTATAAATTTATGCCACCAGTCTGTGAGTATTATCATAGGGTTGTTAAGAAACAGAAATTTACAGATTATTCATCAAGTTTGTACATCCCGAATCTCAGATTCTCACTGTTCAGCTGATGCCGGTGTGATTGGTGAAAGACACAATTAGTTTCTTTTCCATTGAAGGCTAAATATCAGTATAAATACTAAACATGAAGCACACTTCATAAAAATATGACTGCCTTTGCACAATATTACAGGATTAATAATAAAATCAGCAAGCTCCTTGAAATCGCACTCTTTTCAACATCGTCATCTTGATAATAGACTGATATTTCTACTGCGAGATGATAAAACAAAATCTTAATGACAGCTACAACAGTACTATTAGCTGAGAAGCACTGTTAGTTTGGTGTGACCATAGGACAGTCTATGTGACCGTAATTCTAGTTTTGAAACAAAAAAATACCCAAACAGATGTGATAATACTCATGGCATCATGTGTAAACATGCAGCTGACTATCACCGCTGCTTTAGACAGTGTACAAATCACCTCACTCACAACAGTATGTTTAACAGTCAACAGTTGTGGTCGACTTAAAGTAACAGATTTCCGCAATGATTTTGTTGATAGCAATAACAAATACAACGGATCATCAACAACACAAGGAGAACACTAATTACATTATTTTCATACCAACCTAATCACAGGATAATTAGTTATAATGAAAACAACGCTATGCTTAACCTATAGACATTTTCCCATTGATGTCTATCCTCAAGTGTTCATGGGAGCATCAGTCAGAGGGAATGCTTTTGAATTTTGCTTTTGATTGTTGATTCAAACTTAAAAGTGCATCGCAACTCTGAGGTAAACAAGTGGATTTAACTGTGAACGTGGTCATGTCGAATCATGGGAATGCTTAGCTTCAAGATGACATCAACAGATCTCGTCGTCAGCAACAGCACGTGTTGCTTTACAAATCACTCTAATCTTTGTTCACCATTCTACAACTTTAAGCATTTCAAAAAAGCATGAAAATTTTGAGACATCCAGTTAAGAAAACAGATCAAATTTGAGTCTAATATTGGAATAAAAACTTACAAAAATTAGCGACGTTCCGTCTGCATCTCATAGACTTCAGTTTGGCTTGTGACGTTATCGTTATTCAAAACGCCACCAATTGGCCAGAATAATGATAACGTCACAAGCCAAGCTGAAGTCCGTGAGATGCGGACGCAACGTCGTTAATATTTGTAAGTTTTTATTCCAGTATTAGACTCAAACTTGATCTGTTTAAGCATTTCCATTCAGTAATCATCTTCATATGTACTCAGTTCATCACATCTAAAAATTACAATAAAAACTTAATTGTAGTCCCAATTTGCCATAACTTCCCCCATTATCTTGGCCCCTTTAGTAAAGCTTATGCACACAACAATGACGAGATGCAATAACAGCTAACTGTCTGTATACCTGATATATCAGATTTCATCAATTAACTTGCCAAACAATTCCTTAACTTGCAACTGGACAAACAAATCAATATTCTATATACCTCGTGATACACATAATCGCTCAAATTCTTCAGTTCCATCACGGCAACGAAATGACTACTTATTCCCTTTAAAAACACACAGTTATGCAAACAGCAAATGCCAACCAGAAACAGGAGAGGAGAGCTGTGCAGACATATTGCACATAATCATAATACAAACATGCTCAACAATCAGCTACATTATTTAATTAAACATCCCTGTTGACTTTCCAGTATAATCCAAACTTACAAGTGTCTGAATTCAACAGTAATCGAGTGGTGTTTAGAGATTCAGTAGTGGGCGATGGAACAAAGTCAAGACCATACCAGCGTCGAGTGTGTTTGGGGGATGACATATGTCTACTTTTAAGTATTGGCGTTGTCTCTTGCCAAGTGTACCAAATAGCACTATGAACTACTCGAGTGCCAGGGTATAGAATAGTCGCATCAATACTGCGCTAGTTGATATGGAATAGCCAACACAAGAAAATGAGTTAACAAAATGCAACTACGTGATTGAGTGTTCGCCCAAGGCTGCGCTTTTGCGTCATATGACGAAAATAAGCCAAAAACAGGCGTATAATTGAGTTTGTGAGTGAGTGAGTCACCTTGGATGTAACTTTGGTAAGATGTAAAAAATAAAGACTACATAAATAAAATCACCAGTATTGATTTTTTGGATATCCTCCTATATCTTCCAGTTCCGTACTGCGCAGACAATAACTTGCAGTTGTGGTAGAAAATCTTGATTTACAGAATGGAAACGGAGAATTCAATCCCACAATGCAACATTCCAACCTCACCGACCAATCACATCAGTGGTCACCATTTTGCATGGGCTAGCTCTGCATGATGCTCTCACCAATTTAAATTTCACTGCATTTTTTAACTTATTGAGATCGCTCAAATATTAATGTTCTATTGCATGGTGGTGTACACAAGTCAAGTTGCTTCTCAACATTGATTAGTTTCAAATGAAGCCCTAACGTTCAGTGCATGACACCCGAGATTTGTTGCACTATAATAGTGCAGTATAATACAGTATTAAAATACTCCAGTTTTGGCAGTTTCTAAATTTTGGGACAACAAAATTGAAGCCACGATTGAATTTTCTTGATTTTAAAAATTAAGACTTGAGTAATGTTGATGCTCATCATATTTCTCAAATATTGGGCGAGGCATTTTGTAACAACAGTTTGATAATTGATTTGTCGGTTCTTAAAAAACCTTTTCGCAGGTGTCCATAATGTGTAAAATCAAGATGAGAAGTCATTCGTAGTTGATCTCAATTCCTGAATATGGAACAGTCAATACTGCCTAGTTCTGAAACTTGTTACAAACTCCAACCTTGAGGAAAATAATTAATTTTCCACCGTTCCAAACTGAAACTGCCGTATACGCTCTGAATAATTATGTACACAATGACTCTCATCAGCAGCAATATGGCAAACATGAAATATTCAAAGATTTCATCAAATATCCAGCTGCTCATTTACTTCCATACATTAGTAAAATGCACTCAGCCTACTTACGATAAACCATTTGTCATTTCTGTCACATTCACCAGCAAACTGAGCTTAGCCCTTTGAAACTCCAAATGCATGTTGGAAACTTTTGATGACAGGCAATTACAAAGTTAACATGATTATTAGAGTGAATGATTATTAGAATGAAATCTCGAGTTTTGAAAATACAACAGGCTAGATTCGCAATAGGTCTCAGTTGAGGAAAAGCACCCCCTGGGGGCATCATGATGTTTTGATTCGTATTAATTAATCTATTTTCCAAACATTACCAATGTTCTGAACATGGAAAAAAATGGGTAGATAAGCATACCGACCAGTGAACCTGTGAAGCCAGCAATTACGCTATGTCCCCTGATGAGCAGTCGCGGTGAGGGCTTCTTCATTTGGGAGAATTAATATATTGAAAATAAAATAAGATATCACACGAACCCACCGCCCCATGTCAGTACTCAACCATAATAAGAAACAAATGTAACTTTTGAGAAAGAGGCCATCCATTTAAAGTTATGTAGGACTTTGACAAGCTCGCATATTTAGCCAAATACTTACAAAACTAATGATTTTAACTCTGCAAAAGTTTATATTTTCTGAAGAAAAGAAAGCCCAAGGAATTTGATTTTGACATTTTGCCAATCTGCCATTAAGACTAAGAGGGTCACGTGACAATGTATCTTGGTGAAGTTTAGCAAAAAGGAAAGTAATTGTTAACAAAACAACAGTATCAATGACACGTCAATTTGTACTTGGCCGACGTGTTCAAGACCAGATCTTAAATAAGCTGTTACAGTTTTCTAAAATATTTTACGTAGAAAATAAATCTGAAACTAAATAAAGCAATCCAGATCCTCCCAAGGATACTATTGTTTCACGAAATGTAGAACATAAATAGGTAAATAAAACAACAAGAATGGATCCATTCTTGTTGTTTTATTTACCTATTTACATTCTAAAATATTTGAAATGTAACTATTTCGTTTTCATTTTAATCGCAACTTCAGAGTTTTTTCATGAAAATCATTAAAATCTTATTTTTAATAGGTCATCATGCAAAAACTGAGCATTTTAGAAAACAATTGTTAACAGCATTTTGGAGAAAAATGCATAAAGCATGCTGTCAGAAAGTTTCATAGGAAACCAATCAGCTATTCCTCAGATTATGTTTCGAATTTAGCCAACTATGGACACTTTTCTAGGCTCCAACATAACCTTAAAAGACTTTTGCTTGAGGGTTCAGTCACCCCCACATCCCCACCGGCTTGGTGACGATCATCCAGATTGACAAAAGCATAATTCATCCCGACATTGAATTTCTATTTGATAAAGGTGACCTATTTACTTGTCACTGGACACCCGCCACCGTGAACGGAGCATGATCAGGAAATATGACGTTGACTGCAACAAAATTCTGAGAATTTTCCAAGAAATTAGATAACGTTGATAGTTTAAAAGTCTGAAAAAGGAATTCACTGCTATTAACATGAACATCATGTCTCTCAGACATCAGCATTTATTACACTTGGATACGTGAATACAGCATAAACAAAGAAAACGCTCATAATCATGGCCAGGCTAAAAGTGATTATGAACGCAATACTGAGCTCCTGCCATGTTCAAAAACTCTAGCAAGATCGTAGCATAGAATGAAATTGAAATAACAATGCTCTTCACCGGTAAATTTCAATTTGTATTCACTTTCTGGTCAATGAGATCATGCATGGAATAACTTACTGTCTACAATTTCCTATAGTGCTGTATAAATGCAGCTATCAACTCCCGACGATCAAGTCCCGATGATCAACTCCCGTTGTGTTTACTCATTCCCAGACTAGAGTTTGACATGTAAAAACCGCAAATGGCATGGTTATTTCATTATTGCATCAATATAGAAGCTCACCCAAATGCAAATTTAAAGCAACTTATTTCCTGCTCATCACTGAGTGCCATTTGTGACAATGGTAAGCAAGCGCCATCACTAGATATGATTTATGCCTCGTTTCAAGCAACAGCTGTGCTGTCTAGAAAACAAAAACAAGTCCTAGCAGTCACAAAGTTCTAAGGGGAACAACATGCACTCAATTTAGTGCATTTTTTACGGTACAAAAACACTACAATCACAGTGGCGGTAACTCCTGTAGTGAGAACTTACCTCCCACGTGACAGACGACGTGAACAAAATGCAGGATGACATTTGCGAAGGATAAAACAACATGTAAAAGTACAGGGAGCGAATTACCCCCAACGTTTTTACCAGAAGTGTTGAAGGTCGCTGATTCACTAGTGGCAACCTCACATTTTGGCAAGCAGACGCGTCATTTTTTCGTCAATTTCCTTGAACCCAGCTAATTAACTAGTTCTTTGGTAATGAATCTCACATTTTAGCCACATCATAGCAGTCGTCAATTCATGACCTAATACCTACACTTCCACACGTTGGCCAATTACTACTAATTACTGCACAGACGATGAGGATTCAGCAAGACCACACATCAGTAGATATGTCATTTTGAACATTTCTGTCAAATTTCATGTCATTAACCAATTGTTAGGCGGTGAATCCCTCATTTTAGTCATTACGCGTCAACAACTGATGATGCTCAAACGAATACAGCAAACACTGGAAATGTGACATCTGAAAATGGACCACCACTACAGCTGTACAGAAGGCACATAATTTTTACCAAAATCCTTGAATGTTCTTTACTTACCAACTGTCTGCTAAGAAAGCTCATTCTAAAATGGAACGCGCCAACTTGAAATCCCAGTCAGACACGCACACCTCCAAGTCACAACATCACACAAACGATACCATTAGCGATGCATGAATCCATCAACTATATATTAGCAACTGAGGAGGAAGCCCACATCCAACTGTTTGAACCAAGAGGTGGTTCTCAATCCACTGACGCAACCAACACATTCCCCGACTGGAGCAAGATTAATTGGAGGTTCCAAAACAGCTGCTACACACACTCTTCTTAAGAGGGTGGCTGACCTGTGACCCCCGCCTCACTTCACATGGCTTCTGTCATGAACAACATTTATAGTTGGGAGAGCTACCTAGCATAAAAACTAAAATATATAAGGTATGCTCTCTTGATATAAAGTTAATGTTCGATTTCGGACGAAAACAATTAAAATTATTATTTCCGTTTTTAAAAACTTACCACATTGCAGCAGCAGTTTTCATGAACTTGTTCCAAATTTTGTTTCATAACAGTTTTGCAGTGCAAATGATGTAAAGCAAAAATCACAGCTTATTATTTTAAATGACTTATTCTTATTAAAAGGATATAAGCAAAAATTAGTTTTTGAGCTTCAGAAGTGGGGCCTTCTATACTAATATAGAGTCCCCTCTCGAAAACCAACAAGAGCAGAGCCCCCTGTCTTAATATAAAAGGTTCTGGCTGCCTTCATGTGGGGCCCCTACATTAAAACAACGGGCCGTGCTTCAGGAGGGACCCTCTGTATTACTATGAGGAGCCCTACTTTTGAAGGTCAAAAGTGGATTACTTATCTATGCCACTTTCATTGGAATAAGTCATTTAAAATGTTTGTTACGCTGCTAATTTAATCAAAATTGCGTATCTCCTTGATATTGTTCAAAATTTTGACAAAAAAGCTCACCTTTCACTTTTATGCTTGTGTACAGTGTCTAAAATGTGACAGTAAATTATGGCCAAGTGTTTTTTTATTCAAAACAATTCATCAGTCATGTTCTATGTTCAATCAAGCACATCAAACAACATTGTAAGGGCCTATTTAGTTACAACTAAATCATTGCTGTTTATCCTTTGGTGTTCAATGCAAATAACTTCACATGGCGTTCATCCAGGGCTGCGAAGAGATGACCACACATCATCCAGAAACCTTCCCAGTAGTTTGTCTGATCACACAGGAAAGCATGAATTCTAGGATTACTATGCTGCTGATTTGACATTTGCATAATTTTGACAATGCTTGCAATCTGTCCTCCAAATGGGAAGCGTTCTACATACAACTTTTAGATATTGAAAGAGCACAAAAGCATCTTTTACTAGACCCAATTTCAAATTCTGGTAAGCAGGACAAACTGATTGAGATTTTTGTCTGAATTGCTTGAATAATCCACCATGCAACAATGGCAAATTTTGGAGACATTGCCATCGAAGCTCCTCCAAGAGCAGGCTAATCCCCGCATACAACATCGTTATCGGGGTGATCGGAGATGATCTCTGTCAACGAGAGAATATTTGTGTGACTCAGAGAACAATTTGGCCTAACACACAGTGACTTTGTGAAGCGCAACTACTGATAAGATCTAGCCAGTATCTGAGAGCGATGCTATAAACAACACAAAAGCCCCAATAGCATTGGAAAAAATTTCCAGATTTGTTATTTGTACAACAAATCAGTTGAGAACAGACTTTAAAGAGAACAAATCCAACCACAATTCGTATTTTCCTTACGATGCCGAGTTCAGCACCGCCTCGCTATTCAAGTAGGTCAATCTTGTTTTGGAATTCTTCTGCAAAAGGGTAAGGCTTGATATGTGTTGTTTATTTGACCGAAACAAGTAAGCAAATAACAGAGAATGTCTATGATAATATTTTCAATTGTTGTATTCATATATTCTGACTAATATACAACTTCAACTGTCAATTATTTTGTTTGTTGCACAATGAAAGCAAGAGTGATTAGTCTGAGCCAGAAGTGATTTTGTGTATCCTGGATTATGTATGATGGTTACTGAGAGCTAAGTAAACTCCATTTTTCTGATTTCGCTCTCATGAACGTCCGGCATGGGTAGAAAGAATACAAAAGCGCAACGAGAATATCCCACTGCGTTAAATCCATGCAAGAATCTAGAACAGTGTCCACTAACTACACTATCGCCCTCTAATGGCAAGGCATATTTCATCATGACAGCATTACCTCTACCAATCCCAAGGGGGTGCCAGACACTCACTGGCAACAAACTGCAATCACTTGCCTGGGGCATACTCAATAAGTAATTATTTGCTAACAATCAAACTAATTACCAAGTGTTAAAAACTTTCAGACATCAGGCATCTGGGATGTACCATCTGGTTGTCACAGGTTTCAGTAACACACCCACAGATGTGCAATAATCATTTGTATTGGGGTGGTGCCACCTGTTGTAGGACCAGGAGAGCATAGTCTTGGTTCAGCAAATAAGATAACTAATGCAACAAAGAGCGTTTGAAAAGAACCTATGTAGTTGTGTATGCCTGCAAATTCTTTCACACCAGGAGAAAAACAGCCCAGTTGAATCTGGTCTTTTTTAAACTGAATTGGTCCTCAATGGTATTATGCTCATTTTTTCAAAAACAAAAATTTACCTGAGACAAGCAAAAATGATGCGGGATTGGTTTTTTATTGATCGCTTGGAAAATAATGTGGTTCAAACTTTGCTTACACTAGCCTATGTACCTTCGCGCAGATTTTCAAAGATAAGGGATCTCGGATGAAATTGATGTTTTTGCAGTTTTTGAGTTGATAAGTGCAGAGACTAGAACCAGCTTTGCTTTTTTTGGCATAGTGGGAAGGAAGGTGTTTTGTAAACTCACAATTAGACCAAAACAATAATAGGGCAATGCCGAAAATAGGTAATACTGAAAAACCCTACTTACGACAAATCTGCCAAGAATACTCATTCTCATCATACATACCAGGACACATTTTTAACACCGTATCCAAGAAGATACCAACGAAAACCTAGACACTATCCCGTAGACCAAATATCTACCTAGGAAATGGAGGCAAATGTCTATAAATCATTTTGCAAAGGTAGAAATACCATGGAGTCATTCTCCAGAAGGCATCTTTCCAAACGTCAAGACTCGGGAAATATTGTACTTGTCAGCTAACTGACTCGTGTGATGTTACATTTGCCAGACATCTGACCCACGAGATATTCTGCGAGGGCATCTGTCCCCCTTAATGTTGCACTTGCCAGACATCTGATCCACGAAATGTTACCTTAGCCAAACATTGGAACCATGAGAAGCACTTGTTAGACAACTGACCCAGGAGGCATTGCACTTGTCAGACATCTGACCCATGCGATACTGCACTTGCCAGATATCTGACCCACAAGATATCACACTTGCCATAGCCCACAAGATATTACACTTCCCAGATATTTAACCCACAAGATTTTACACATGCTATATAACTAACCCACAAGATCTTACACTTGCCAGATATCTAACCCACAAGATATTACACTTGCCAGCCCATGAGAAGTTACACTTGCCAACCCACAAGGTATTACACTTGCTAGATATTTAACCCACAAGATGTTACACGTTAGATGTCTAACCCACAAGATATTACACACGTCCGATATTTAACCCACAAGATATTACACATGATAGATATCTAACACACAAGATATTGCACTTGCCAATCCACAATATGTTACACTTGCCAAATAAGTAACCCACAACATGTTACACTTGCCAAATAACTAACCCACAATATGTTACACTGATTGCTAGTTGCTCCTCTTCATAAACTGAGTATGCTTTTCTGATTTATATGAATAGCCATGTTTCCTGCACTTTTAAACTCAATATAACCAGAAAAATCATAAACAGTGAACCAGATCTTAAATATAACAAAATATTGGTAGCAATTATTCACAATCAATTACACATTATGAAAATGGCAAATTACATGCTATTTTTGTAGACAAGCAATTGCATTAGCAGTTGGCCATTACCTCCATGACTCAGATTAGTTACTGCAGTAAAGATCAGATATCATAATTAGTTTTCTGTACATAAACATGATAAGCTTCAAGGCCAAACCTTCACCAGTATAATGGTAAAATGACACTAATTTAGTACACAATATGACGGACAATTTACATTTTACTTCTTCACTTTTCCATAAAACATGAACAGCACCATATAAGATTTCATCCATTTTATGCTGCATTTTGCCAAATTCAGCTAGCTAAAAATGATAATCGAATAATACCCCTTACCATGAATTCTATTCAACTTGTGAAGGAGTCACAGACAATTAATACACTTTAAATTTTGTAATTTTAAAGTTGGTCAACTACTATAAACTCAGAGCATTTTCTCGAGTGGATGATGGTTTCTATATTCCTGTTAGAAATAGAATTTGAATCCTATCACAGTAATGTAAATCATTACAACCACTTTAAGAGAGTAACGGGCCTAACACCATATTTTCCATCATACAATGTTTTGAGAGATTGCATGCAATCACCTCAACGTCAAAAGCCTTTGAAATATGAAGAAAGGTCAATCTAGTCAATTAATTTGCTTTGCTCGAAATCGGTGAGATTATCTGCAACAAATTTTAAGCAAGACTGCATGCCTTCTGAGCCCTAAACATATGCAGCAACACAATCAGGATGAACCGAGCTTGTGATGGCTTCACACAAAAATGCCACCCCCAGACAATGTACGATCATGGAAAACCGAAAGTGTTAAAACTCGTCACATTTCAGAACTGAATTCTTTTCTGACAAATGCAAAACCAAACCGATTCAAGACTATTGAAACACTTTCATGACCTAAACAACAGATTCATTATTTGTGACCCATGGACTACTTGTCAATAGACAAAAGAGAATGATGTGCTGGTCACTGATAACATATGTCACTTTGTTTCGACAGTCGTTGGTGAACCATTTCCAACGTTGTCCATATTTGTGAAAAACAGTAATGAAATAAATCGTGCAAATAACATCCCAAATCAACCATCAGCTCAAATTACGTAACTCACCTTGGATGCCAAAATTTGTCTTTAACTCCGTAACACTTCAAAACTGACCGTTAGATATAGCAATATCTGATTATACTAACATCTCCTAATGACTCATAGAGCTAGCAGACGTTCTGATGACCTACCATGGTCACGTGCGTGTTTACCGATTGGTGAAAGAAATTGATAACGGTACTCATCAGCCTGGTGTAAACATGAACTTAATTACTGAAGTCATAGCTTGGTGGCGTTAGACTACCGAATCACAACGCATCGCGTAACACCGCCTCAGTTGTGATACCATCACGTGACTGGTTGATTGACGTGTTGTTTGATAAATGACAACTTTCTAGTTATACATTAGCAATTATTGATTGTAACTGTCTCTCGCATAAAAGACACCAGTTCGGGAATGGTTAAACAGATATCAGACATGTTTTAGTTAAATGGTCAAGTGTTACCCAATTAGGATGAGTAATTTCATTTTCTTAGGTTTTTCAAGATTAGCAGCTCAGTACAATTCTTAATCACCATTAAGTTCTGAACCACAACTTCCATTAATGGAATATTTTGAAAAATTCTGTACATCAACTACATTATCAGAAGGCAGTTTGAGACGAAACAATGGATCTGTTATTCATTTTATTTTTGACATTCATCCACTGCAAAGACAATGCAATATCGAAAATCCACGTATTCAGGGCTTTGTATTGTAGTTACCTAAGATTATCCGTAAGTCGTGTTTTTAGTCAAATATCTACAAAACTATAGATTTCAAGACAGTAAAACTTTCATTTTCTGAAAGTAGAAGGCGTCAAGAATTTGTCATTAGCTTTAGCCATTAATTGGGTCTTTTAGTAAAATTTAGCAAAAAAGGTACATTCATAGCCAAATAATGGCATCAGTAACACGATTAAATTTTATTTGATTTATCAAAATGTTCCATCTTAAAAACACAATTATGGTTTTCTAAATTATCATTACATTTTCGCTTTATGCAACTTTTGAGTTTTTTTCACAAAAATTACGAGACTTATATTTAGATAGCCCATCGTGCACAAGCGGAATATTTAAAAAAACAATTTCTAATAGCATTTTGGAGAATAGGGCCTAAAGCATGGTACCTGAAGGTTTCATATGAATCTGATCAGCCATATCCGAGATATGATTTTCTGAAGTTCTCCGCACAAAAATAATTCCCAAAATTGTCATTTTTTCCGTTTTCTAAAGCCAATCTTTTCACTGCAAATAAAAGAGAAAATTTGCCAAAAGTTGTTTCAAGACAACTACACAGTACAAACCAAGGTATCAATATATTTGTGAAGTAATTTGACAAAACAGAGTTTCACTTGTCGACCATATTGTATGCTGAATAATTACAGAATTACCTTAGCCAAATACAGATATTTTTCTAGGGCCCAAGTCAACTTAAGGATTACAATCCATATTCAAAGATTCAAGTTTTTTACATTACGTACCATTCCCTGGACTGTTAAAGCCGAAAAATTTCCAACATCATGATCTGATCTAAAATCACGTTCGATTAAACTTGACAAGCCTATTGCGTTGGTACACAATGCTGTGGTAGTGCGCGAGTCAGAGCTTAAAGTCACGCAAAGGAATCGGCAGGTGAAAGTTAAGTCTAATTTCTGTGAAAGTCAACTGCTTTTCTCTGTTTGAATTATTTGGTGATAGTATTTCATAAAGAACACATCTATTTCACATTTGTTGAATGTCCTTTGGAAATAGTAGTTGCTAGATTACATGATCTTATCAGATGAACATAGACAATGAGACAGATGGACAATGTTAACATTGGTTTGTCAACTTTCTCTCCTCTTGCTATCACTGTCAAACTGATAACGACACGGCTGTAACCCCGAGTTCCCCATCAGCAAAATCGGGGAAACTCACCCCACAGCACGCGAGCGTAACGGATCAGCTGTAATACCAACTACAGTGAACTCCAACTTCTGCAGCAGGGGTGTACAGGTCAAGCAGACTGTTGAGGGTGGGTACATGTGCATTGTAATCTGAGAAATAGCAATTAGAAAAGCGTTTTACAGAGTAACTGTAAACATTTACCTAAAACCAAAACAAGCGCATCGAACCAAGGACTAGTTTTAATAACTATGTAAAGAGTTGTTCTATATTGTTCTGACAGTAAATTAATGGCAACCACAAGTTTTAAGATAAGTAAGACTTAGTCTACTTACACTCCATATGACCGTCACAATAGCTAAGTATCAAAAGATCCCTGTCCCGGGACTTAGATTGCTAACAGTGTAGAGCCCTGGTCGGGGCTAAGAGCATCAATGACTCAGCTAGAGGTCAATGGCATATATGTAGACTAATAATTCTTACTTATACCTTATAACAGCACAGTTATATATACAATTGTTTTAATGTTGCAACACATTTGCTGATAGACATTTTTATTTCACAGAATGCCTGAATACAAAAAACTACCAATTGTAATAGTCTGCCCAGTGTACCAAACTAGGCAGTTAACGGCAAAGTGAGCAGCTATAGGCACAACATTCAGTTAATTACAAACTTCACTTTAATTGCACAAGCAGGTGTTGTAATTTCCTATGCGCCTGAGGGTACTATGCAAGTCAATCCACGGACCCTGCACTTAACGCTCACTTAAGCATCTGAAAACTGGCTTTGATATTCAACATGATGGCAAGAAATGATGCCATACGGGCCACTGAACTAGTTCAAACTGTTTCTCGGAATGCAGTTATAATTCTTCTTGGTAAAGTAGCTCACTCATGTAGCAAGCCCTGATGACTAGAGCTGGAGATATTCAGGAAAAGGCTGAATGAATCAATACACAGTTAATACTAGCGCTTGTGAGAACAATTCGGGTCTTTTTGCAGTCATTTTTCTTGTATGTCCTACATGGACCAGAGGCAAGGAATTGCTATATTGAGCATACTTGGAGAGGAACAAAAATGCAAGTTCTAATTTAAATAAAATCAGTTTGAGACAGTTTGAAGCACCACAAATCTCACCAGAATAAGCTCCAGTATGATGTTTACTAGTACATAAAATGCAATTTAAATCTACCAAGTCTCAAGATTCTTCAAAATGCCTGTAAATTTATGAACAAATAAAAAGTTTGTAAACTGAAGTCTTTTATAGACCATGTACAAATAATATAATTCAGTTTAAAAAAATGTTTATTTTTGAAACTTGAATAAAACCAAAATGCTGAAATGCTATGCTTACATTCAGCAACTGAAAAATACCGATTTACTAAATCTAAACAGAAGTTACAACCGTAACACCAAACAATTCTCAAAGGTACTCTGCATTGCTTTCGAGCAGACAAAAAGCCACTGAGAAGCACTGTTACTTTACAGGATTAAAACCTCGGTAATTTCAAGAAAGCGATGTTGGTACGTTTTGCAGAAAATTTTACCAGTATTGCATGAAATTGCATCAATGAATATATTTAATGCTACTCATGAATTTCTTTAAATGTTTAATGTTTGGAGAAATACCCAAGTTTAGTTGATTAAGTGGCAAATCTCGATAGGCCTTTTCATACTAAAATCAGCGCATCAATGCTTTGGGGAGTAGTGGTCAGTATGGACAGTTAACTGTAGTCCTGGATCCAAGTTACCAACTAACAGCGCCACCTAACTTTGCAGTAAACAGGAGGATTTAACAGCAGAGCGTCGACGTTGCGGTGCGATATGAACGGTCAAATCCGGTCTCGTCGAAGTTATCGCCAGGGGTTACTGCTATCGTCAACAATTAAATGCTAACGTTTGCTAATGTTTTAGCTCGAATCATCACCAATCCAATTAAAACCAAGCTTTATAATAATTATCATGTGTGAATGTTTTCAATTTGTCACATTAAAAAAATTTTAGCGTGCAGGCGATCCATCAGCCCTACCTTGCGATTACTTCGATGACGATAGCGTCACCTACCGTTGACTTCAGTGTCGCTAACTACCAAAGCTGGTATAAACAGTTCAATTAACTTCGCAGTATACATCGACACTTTGCTCATAGTGGAGTTAACTTACCATGAAAAAGCCAGCTCATATATGGGCTATTTTCAGACGTTTTGATTAATGACCCTTCTAGCAGTTTATATTTCGTGCATTAATCAATTCACATGAAATTTTGCAGACATATTTTATAGTCTAATGTTAAGGGATCAGTACCTCAGACTTTTTATTTTCCCTTGAACAGTTCTTGCAAAATGAATAATCGGCAATTTCGGAACAAAAAACGTGCCGAGGTTTTACCGCAATCAGAGTCAGTAAGTCAATGAAACATTAAGTTCTTGTTTCACACACAAAACCATGTTTTACCACTGACCCGTTGTGAACCAGGAACATGGCATCCTGCTTAAGGAGCCAATCAATTCAATATTAAGAATTCCTCTCAGAGTTGGCAAATATGTGTCTAACATATGCTTCCCTTATCCACTTCTAACATATAACTACAGCCCTGTTATCCAGCACTCAGATGAGATGAACATTAAAACCACTACAGACCACTTAAAAAATTTTGCAGCAATTGTAACCCAAACGTTTCACTGCATTAGCTGATTGGCTCCAACGAATATCAAAGGAACCTTAGAAAAAGCTCGTACAGTTGTCAAGTTTCTTCAACTTAGCATCCTGTACGCTTTTGCCAATCTGACAAAGGCAATGAACAGTGCAGATTGCAGGGGTCTGGGCAAGGTCACGCATCCAACATCAGGATCTACATGAAAATCCATAAAGCATTAAGAAACCAGACAGTCGAGAGGATTCTACATTCTTACAACGAGCCTATCACAGGGTATTTCAAGTACTGGATACAGCAGTACAGTTTTTGAAATGTCAACAGTAACTTAAAATGGCTACAAACGCGCAGTCTAGCAAAGCGAGAAACTTTTGATGTAGACCATTTACCAGTGATAAACCTGATCTTCTAATCCTGACTCTGAAGATAAGTATTTCTGGTCTTGAAAAAATATCAGCTTATTATCGACTGAGACCATGCAGAGGACATAAGATGACCTGCTGTGACAGGCTTGGTCTCAAGCACTAAATAGCTCTTTCCAAGCCCAAAAAATTCCCTCCAATGGATGAGTGAGAAACTATTTGATACCAACTCCATAATTACGATAAATTTTTGTGACATAAGGTATGTTTGTAGCTGCTTTAAGACGATTTGGTAATCTTAGAAATATGACAGTGGAGCAAGAGAAATCGTATAGGCTTCAATCAAAAACAGCAGTACCTTGAAGGAAAGTAGACTTTGCAAAGTTCTAACTGAGGATAGAGCCAGAAACACGAGAAACACTTCTGTGTAATCTGAATCCTTCTCTAGGAAATCATTCCCCAATAAAACACGTCATGTAACCACAACCTGAACTTAATCTAGAGGCGAGCAATAAACGCGACGAGACTCCTACCCAAGAAATAACAACTTGTGCACCTAAGGACAAAACTGTCCAAATTCTAAGAAACAAAGAATTGAAATCAAAGTACTTACGATCTTCTTAAACATTTTGGACGACATAACTTTACAAAACTGTTCCAATGCTAAGCATGTTCAGTAAACAGCGAGCAGAGTATTGCATTACACTGGCTAAGATGTGGATGCATCTACACTCACAAAATCAAGCTAATTACAAAACCAAACATTTGGAGTCAGAGGCAACTCACTATGCATTTTTGAAAAGGTCAAAAACAGATGCTGGCTAGAAGCAGACGTCACTGCTGTATTTAACGGGTGAAGTTATGTGCCAAACTCCATAAGTTTGTTCAAGATGACGAAAGCCTAGACACCCCAGGTTACAAATTCACGACCAAAAAGTGAATGACTTCAGGAATCTCTCCCATAATTTACAAGGAATAACGTGTCTCTTGTCTAATTAATTTAAAAAAAAACAGTCCCAACTGCAATATTTCTTAGGGAATTCATAGCAGTTTTAGGAAGTTAAGAGTGAAAACAATAAATATTCAATAAGTAGTCCATACACATGTCAATTTTTTTTCACCTTAATCATTTCTGAAAAAATACTCACCTTTTCGGGATATCTATTTGAAAATGTTTGCCAGCTTATCTAATTTGAAATCCAGCAGAAATAAAACCGCGACTTATCATCACAATGTGTTAATTGGTGAACCAAACTTCACACTGGCATCCATAGGTGTTCAGGGATCTATGAATCAGTGGCTTCAAATGGCTGCAGAACCACTATGTTTTTGAAACTTACCAATAAAAATTAAGACAGCCACCATCTTTAAACAAGTAATGAGAAGCAGGTAGCCTTCGTTCGACATACAACTCTTTGTTGTTGAGAGATCACAAAAGTGTCTCTCTAATTATTGTGTGCAAGACCGACGAAACTTAACGCCAGGCACCTGTTTCTTGATGAGATTACTGGCTACTGCTTTTGACTTCATACAGAAGTCACAAATCGGCTACGAATTGGCAAAAGTTGATTTTTTTGCCTTGTGCATTCATCTAGATGTTTTTTCTTTATCAAGTCAAGCAGACTAGATTTCAGTCCTTTGACTTCTAGTTGTAGACAGATTTTCTGTAAACATTAGCCTGTTTTCATGAAACGGGCAACTAGCCATCCGTAGACTGATTTTTAGCCGAAAGTCAAAAGATAAAAGCCAATACTCATCGAAAAACAGGCTCCTGAGTTGAGTGTAGAGGGAGTAACAACACTGCAACACTATTAGGCGGAACATGTAACCTTATATTTACAGTCAGCAACAGTGAAAGTCAAAGGAAAGGTCAAAACACAATTAACTCTGTCAGATGTCACCAAGACAAGGAGAGAAGGCAACCGATTACCTCCTGTGTGAGAAACTCACAACAAGCAACAGTGCCATATAAAAGCAAAAGCAATATTTCTTTCATTCACGGACATTTAGAGTCATTGGACATTTTCATGCATATCATTTCATGACCTCCACTGCATGACAGTAGCAATTTGACAGCATGAGGGTCACAAAAGTTTTCAAAAAACAGAGAAATCTCATTGCACTAAACAACCATACAAGACAGCAAAACACTGTCTACCAACTAGCCTATTGCCATCTAGTGACAAGGCGTATTTCCTTATGCCACCGCTATGTCAGAAAATGGCTATTGAAGTAGCATTGCAACTTTACCCAATCAAATGCTCAAACTAGTTGTGCCAACAGATGGCAGCACACTACACAATCAAATAGTGAATGAGGGTGACTAATTACCCATGTAACATCATGGCTGATGGAAAGGCAACAAACAGGGGAAATTTAAGGTTGCAATTACGACCAGCACTCAGGAAATATAATGTACATGCCATGAATAATTCGCTTACAAGGAGGGCACGCATTTCTAAAGATATGCGGGAAATTTCACCGCTGCTACTTCAGCCTACAGATCCGAGCGGCTTCCACCAGGATCAAAGCGGGGGCTGCCCCAGAGTCACATGCAGTTGTGATGACCCCATTGTCCAGTGCAACCAAGACCCAAATAAGTGCAATTATCCAGCCATAAACTGTAGTAAACATCTCTGCCAGTACATACTGGACAATTTTCAAAATACTTTTTCATTAAGAATAAACATTACAGCAGTATTCAGCTGAAAAAACAACATTGTATGGTTTTGATTTTTAAAAATCCATGAACTACAAACATTGATTACACAATAAAAATAAAGAGCCGTGCATTGATATACTTGGAGGATTGACAAATGCTGATAATAATTAAAAATAACACGCGGTTCATACTTTTAGTATACGGCTAAACTACGACAAATAAAAAGACAAAGTGACTGAATAAGACGTCAATATCTTTTTTCCAGGTTTTATTGCCCAGTTGCGTCAAACTATTCTATTTGAGGAGTAACACGCAAACCGGAAAACTGTGATATTCGTTATTAGTCAGCTGGCAATGAAACACGTGTGGTGAAGACTAACTATGGCAAGCTTCAAAGTCATTGAGAAAATCCAAGCAATAGATGTGACTTCTAAGTTTCACTGACAATAAAAATCTGCCACTAACTTGGCAATTCAAACAATCAAAAAATCAAAAGACAGCAACCTGGCAAAAAAGCAAAGTAGACTGGAGTATTAAAGATAAAATGACAAAACAGTTTTGTAACGTATTTCAAACCAACAATCGTTTTGGAAAAAGCCCTAATTGCCAAGATGAATCCAAGTTTCCATTTTACTTAATATTTTGTAATATCAAACCTGTACATTCGACATTTCAGGCTGTAACTTTGTGCAAATGTCGGAGAAAACCAATTCCGATGTAAGCACCACCACAACTGTTGAGAAAGTAGTGCTAGCAATTACCTTCCCGCTTCATTAGCAAGAACACAAAGGGCGTGCTGAATAGGCGTTATAAAAGTTGTCTGAGGGCAAAGGGAATCTCAACGATGACCAGTGTAAGCGAGAAATTCTCCACATGAACGTCATATGAATTTAGCGTTTTAGACTGCAATAAAATCTATTTCCTGTCACGTTGATGGGATATAATCTTACAGTAAGTGATGATTCATAACTTTCGCAAAAGATTTAGGAAATACATTTTACAATAAAGTATAATCAGATACAAAATTAGTGTCTTAAAGATTTGAAAATTGTCCAAACACTTTGACAACTGACTAACGTTTCCAACGAAACAGAAAATGTAATAAGAATTGTTCTCAGATGTTGCATTGCAATAAAATCCACTTCCTGTCGTGTAATCATTAGAACAAGGAAGTGCTGATTAACGAGTTTCACAAAGACCTAGTAATTATCTTTTTAAAATGAAATATAATCAGATATCAGTTAGTCATCAAAGAGTAGAAGTTTGATGCATAACTACGAAAAATTAAATAAATTAGTCTAAGAAAGAAACTGTAACAAGCAGATTTTGGATTCTAATGAAATATATTCCCAGAGATGACGCTGTCTATTGTTTTCAGGGCTTTGCTCCACTATAGTATTGTACATTATATTTTTCGTAATCAACATATTAAACAAGAGACCATCGTCTGCAACGCATATAGCGCAGATACACGGGATGATTACTACAATTTTAAACATTCCCACTACATGGAGCAATGCTAGTAAACATCTTTAGCCTCTAGGGGGTACATTGCAAGTCAGTTATCCTCTCCTGAATAGCAACACACCTGCCAAGACCACTAAAACTTAAAACAGACGGGCACACTGGTAGTCAGATACATCCAAACGTAGTCATCTGTTGCTATGTTCATAGAAATACATTTGCCAAATTTCACAAAATATCCTGCAGGGAAAAACAGATACGGATGCAAAAAACATTCTGCCACAACGGGGTAACCACAGTAATCAAAACTGTCCATAAATTGTCAACCACAATCTACTCAGTAAGAACACATTCACCAATATTCTTAACAATTCTTAGACTGGCTTGGCCGATAGAGAGATCGACACCAAACGCAGACTAAAACATAAAAAAACAGCCACTAGGAGGCGTACATTAGGTCAAATCCATATGAAAACGAAAGGGTGTCATGTGTTGCAGCAAGAAATACACTTAATTTCGATTTTTAATTTCAATTTAGGCCTAGCATAAATTTGCATTTATCCAAAAAATGTTTAATATCATACATGTATATAACACTATGATGTGCAATGGGGCAAACCTGATCCACGTTACCAATCAATACTTTTGTCTCTTAAAGTGACGTTATACCTGGAAATCCATGAACCGAGATTCCCTTTTTTCTCAAGAATCAATACTCTTAAATAAGAGCTTTCTATTGACTAAAATATCAATAGCGTATTTGTTTTTATGTTGAAAAAGTTGATGTTCCTAGAATTTACAGTCAATAAGTCATACTTTAAACAACAGTCTATGATTTCCAAAGAAGATAAACCACAAACATTATAATCAGACATGCAAGTTAAATATGGCAAAATCTTATGAAATTCAGATGAAAATAACTGCCATTTTTTATTTTCAAAGACTTTTAACAATGTACAGAATGTCACACTTTGTCAGTGACCCTATAGTATAAACCTTGGAAGTGATAAAGCATTTATTTGGCGCTAATAATCATTTACGCAAAAAGTGAAAAAGTCAAATTTCACTCGTCAGCCGTATTGTATCCTAAATTGGTGAGACTTTAACGAAAACCTTGAACTAATCACAAATTCATTACCACTCCACATTGCATAATTGCTCGAGATGTTAATCCTAATTTCAATACATGTGGGCAATTACAATAATCAGGGTAGTTAGTGGTGCTTTTTTCAATAAATTGGTCGAGATGCATAGATTAGAATTTCATACTTTTCAGGCTCGCAAAAAACTTTAGACCGAAACAAGTAGGGTCTATCGTGACAAAATCGTGTTGCGAAAATATCGCAGCCAAGACCCACAGGGCGCAGCAGAAAAATGTATGATCTCCAATTTGAGATGCAATACTACCAGCAGAAATTAAAACACTTTCTCCACTTAACGACTGCAGGTCATCAAGAGTAGGTTCAATAAGTTATGCATCCTGCAAAGGCTGCATGAGCAGTGTGAACTTCGCCCTCGTCATATAAGTCAAAGATTATCCTTTCAAGAACACAAAATTAAGTTTGGTCACAAAAATTGGAATGTAACAGACGACCTCCTGGTTAGAGTTCCGTAGACGCAAGAGTCTCGCTAAGGAAGCTTGTTTGAACACGTGTTTCGCTTGTCAATAATAAACCGCAATATCATGCGAATGTCTTGCGTGTTTTCGCGAGACTCACACTTCAACGGAGTGCATGCCTGATCAAGCAATTTACAGGAAACTCCCAGAGGGATGTCACTTTTAACTAAATAATGGCGTGCATTTCGTAAGGTTGAATGAAAATTTCATGGACAGCTAAGGGAACGGGGCGGGATCACTGCAGTGAACCATCGTTTTATACAACACTGAAGTTATTCAATGTTGCCTGATATCTCAACAGTGTAATTATTTATAATTATGTCAGACTTGAGACACGGAAGTATTATCAAGTTACTTGTTTGAGAAAACCTGACCTCTAGATTCTAGGTTTTACAAGTGGCACTAAATGTTGCACCAGTCCTTTAAAATAAACTGAAGATGCTTTTGTTTTAACAAAAAAAAATCCTAAAATAACACCAATTTCAGATTACTCAATATAACTTGAAATTTCCAACTCTGAAGTCTTAATAAACAAAAATTTATGAAAAAATGAAAAAATAACATTATACCTTCAACGGCAGAAAACAGGCCTCAAATTACGACAAAAATTCACTTTTTCATCTACCTGTGAAGCGATCATGGCACCAAAGCTTAGACTTTTCACTGAGCCAATCTGGACCTCCAAACTGTCCAGACGTGTTCGTCCCAGCGATGGGCGACAAAAATGTCCCTTTTGCCTCTTCCGACTCTTTAACGCACACCTGTGCATGTTACACCAGATGCCCCTCGTTATGACGACGACAACGTCCACAGAAAAACTAATCAATCACTATCGCAGAGCAATGCAATTTGTACTTAAAATAATTAGAAACCTGATGAGTGCACTTTTATCAACAAGTAGTTGTTGCAGATACCCAATATTTGTTACTTCGTGTAACAAAACTGTCATCTCTGATTCATTACTCAAGTAGCAAAATCAGTTTCACAATCTCGTAATTAATTTTACTCGCTGGTGGTGACATGAATCTGTCACTCGCGACACTGCCAAGTTCCAAAGAATTCTGCAATCCATCAATATTCCGCAAACAATTGGACGTTTTATGCACAGATACAAGAAATGGGGTTTTCACGCATTTCTGATTGTGTGCTGTAACTGAGAACCGGTTCGTCAATATTTGAACGATTCCTTGATCTCCGAGCAAAAATTAAATAGTAAACATTGAACCATCATTGATTCTCATTTCCGCTAGTTTGGTATCACCATGTGTATGATTCTCCTTACATCCGACTTTCACTGATGTGGACGTAATTAGATAACGAAATAACATGCATCGAGTCAAGCATGTCAACGTCAACAACAAAGATTCATGTTTTAGAGAATAAGATATGGCGAAGCATATACAGTTCTCAAACAATGTTAAGAGTACAGAGAAAATTCTCAAGTTTGCGCCTGTCTCTAAAACTTGAAGAAAACGAAATTAAAGCTGAAATTGAATTTTCTCGATTCTGAAGATTGGGACATGGGCAGTTTGGCATTCATCCTTTTAGTCTCAAATATAGGACACTGCATTTTGTTTCAACAGAGACTGAAAATAGAATTTGGCAGTTCATAAAATTGTTGAAAATGGCTGCTGTCACAACATTTTCATTCATCCTCGTAGTGTGTAACATCAAGTTAAATGATCGTTTTGTATTGAACTAAGTTTTTGAACATGTACAGCCAATATCATTTTGCCCACTTCTAAAATTTGGTAAAAAGCCGAGACCTTGACCTTGATAATAATTAGTTTTTTACTGGTCACACTGGAGAACTTTTACCACCATAGTTCAAAACACGATAACTACTGTTTGGACTTAATGTTCGCAAGAGTAGCGCAAGTGAACGATTTTGAAATTATGTCAAATGTCAACACAATTATTCACGGTGTATTGGGTTTTTACAACGCAACACCATACTTTGTGTCATTTCACACAAAAATGCCAAACAAAATCGAAATTATGGGCATTCTGAGTAAGCTTTTCGATCAAAAAATTCCTCAACTTGATGAAACCATTTAAAAAATAAATTTCTAAATTAAATCAAAATCCTATGCATATTTTTATCAAAGTCATTACAAATTTAAGAAATCAACAAAGCATGTTGGTGAACTGAGAGATGTGACTATTTATGCAGAACATTGAATTGAGCGATTCACCTCACTTTTCCTCAATCCACAACTACCAGTAGTCAGGCAAGACTATAATTGTAAACAGTTTTACCTGTTCACATGAAATGACTGATAAAAACACAAAGCAAAAACATTGGCTTGAGTAAATCATATATATACATACACACATACATACATACATCTGTCTCATTCTCAAACAGGATCACTCCAAAGACAATGAAAATAAATAGGTGTGTTCCATCCATTAACTACATTAAAGAAATAAGGATCCGATATCGGGTCCATATGATCTCATACGCAAAAGGTCTATGTTTGTTTTATTACACAATCACTGGTGTTTCATTCCTCCGTTTTTTTTTCGTCTCTTACTAGTTAAGCTTGGTCTTACCTGGTTTGTTATACTGACATCGTCTGCTGACTTCATGATCAGGGTTTATGGTTTCTAGAGCGTCCGATTTGTCAAGCGCATACAGCGACATCTGTCGCTCAGGCACGCATGAATGAAAAGTGATAATCCACACTGAACTGGTCAATATTAGGATATAACGGAAGTCGTTGTACCAAATTTCAGCCAATCAGAGGACAGAAGTATAAGTGGTCAATATAATAATAATAATAAGCTTCAACGACAGCCTACCTTGAAAGCACTGTCAATGGATGTCTCATCACTTTCCTGGCCTCGGTTGATATTGGCAAATGGTTGCGTGGCCTTTAAGGTGAGGGCGAGTGCTGAGCGAATAGACTTGTAAGACGGCATATTCTCTTCAGGACCCCAGCCAGATGCGGGTCGTGTGAGGGATTTAAGACGCTGGAGTGAAACACAGTCAGCCAATAGACCTTTTACAAGAAAATGTTATACAGTAACAACATGTTGTGTTGAAATGCAATCACAACTGCACTGTAAATGGTTCAACATACTAGGTAAATTATTAGTATCACAGAAATGTCCCCTGGATGGCGCAGAATACATCCAACTCATACGAAAATGAGAAGGCATCGTCATCTCTCTAATACAAAAAGCCTGTGCCACATTTCTTGTAAGTCTGTCAAGAATGTCAAAAGATACGGAGTAAAATACCAAATTACCACTAGAGGGCACAGGAGTAGTCTGTCTGTTGTCAAGTTCATTGGAATACACTTGCCAAAGTTCACAAAGATCTTACAAAGAGAACCACAGCAGGAGGACCCGTTCAAAACTCAATATCAATTGTGCTCAAGTGAGTAGAAACACACTGTCAATTTTCACAATGATCCTCTGGTGGCTTAGTGTATACAGAGGCAGACAACTAAAAAACAATAACAATGTCGAATTCGTCACAGAATAGAGAGATGCTGTCATCTCCATAGCACAAAGTTATTTGTCATATTTCATGCACATCAATAAATCAGATGCGTTCAAACATCGTGGTCAGCCGTTGTCACATTCACAGGAAAACGCTCGCCAATTTTCACAAGGATTCTGTAAAGCATAAGTGAGATTCAGTCACAAAAGCAAAAAAGTCAAATCCCCACTAAGGGGCACAACAGCAGTCAGACCTGTTCGAAAACCAATGCCAGACGTGGCCTTGTAACCAAGAACATATTATTCGTTGATTTCCATAATGACGCTTTGAGCGGTTTGATAAATGAGAGACAGACATTAAAAACAAACTCGAAAATAATAAAATAGTCAATATTTGGTGCAGAATACCTCAAGTCCGTCCAAAAATGGAATGGCTTCATCATCTTTTCAAAAAAATTATTCGCTAAATTTCATGAAAATCTGTCAAGGAACTCTGCAGATACAGTCATATGTAAAAAACCTAAAACTAGCACTAGGGGGCACAGTGGTAGTCGCATCGCTCCGAAATTCCTTCTGAACCGTCGTCAGCTTTATAGGAACACATCTGCCAAACTTCACAAGATACTGCAAAAGGTTAAGGAGATCGTACAACCACAGACACAAAAACACAAAATTGCCACTTGGGGGCAACATAGTAGTCGGGCCTGTCCGAAAGCCAACGTCAGTCATGATCTTCATGTCAGTAATACATTTGCCAATTTTCATAATGATCTTTTGAGCTGTTTGGTAGAAAGACACGCGCTCAAAAATAATAAAATTGGTCACTAGGTGCCGCAGAATATATTGAATCCACTCGAAAATAAAAAGACATCGTTGTTTCTTTAATAGAAACCTATTAATGAAATTTCATAAAACCTATCCTGGAACACTGAAGATACAGAAGCAAATGCAAATAATAGAATTGCTATTACGGGGCACAATGGTAATCAGACCAGTCCGAAACTCTTCACCCGGCGTCAGCCGAACACACCTGGCAAATCTCTTTATAATAATGCAAGGGGTTTAGCAAATACTTCAGTGTACGCCGGACACCCTGACAGAGATAATGGCAATTTATGTGTATGTGGGCGCATAAAATTCTAATTCTGTTTAAGTTCGACAGACAAGGTTGCTCACCTAAAGTGCGGACACTGACTTTTCACTGATATATCTAGGGGGGCGGGGGATGCCAGGGTTTGAAGTTCCAGACAGTTAACAGTCCAGTTGTCCTTGCTCTGTTTGGAACCAAACAAAAGTTCCCACAAAGGGATGCAAACTTGTCCATCTAACTTCATAAACCTGGGTACTAAAGCGACGTCTTTCTAATTTAAGCCAACTTCAACAAAATAAAGAAGATTGGCAATAGACTCAAAGTTTCACTTATAAAGCTAGTTGGCACTCCTAAGTTCACTTACAACATCGCCTGAGTGGAGTTCAGCATTTTGGTTCCATGGTCAGTTTTTCCCCAGAAAATTTGTAAAATACTAATTAAGAGTTGGCACAATTGCTCATCTTCTTTCTAGTTAAAGGAGTGATCCCATTAAACTCGAAAAATTTGTTACCAAAAACAGCTTCACTTAATCTGATTTAGGTCACTTATGGTAATACATCGATCACATCTTATTCTTTGATAAGTGAATGTTAAGTATAGCTTCAGACCAGGCCCAGGAAGTCACTTGTTATGGCACGTTACTTTCAGCCGCCAAAGCAGCATGGCTGCCAGAAAATTTTCTGTAACAAATTTCAATGCAAATCACATATAATAATGCTACAAAGCTGCTTTAGAAGACCAAATACGCCTGTGAAGTTGACGTTTCTAAAAGCAGAACCTGGTTCAAACCAGCTTTAAAAAATTTGTTTCAATGGTTTCGACTTTTTTCATTAAAGCCGCCGCTTTAAATCCCGCTTCCGTGGAAAACACAACTTAAAGTTACAACATTGGTCTCGTGTTGTTCCTTACTCAAATCGGAGGTGATTTCTGGGTTTGGAAAGTGCTAAACGTTCGTTCTTTCTTGTCAACATGCAGGCTAAAATGTTGGCTTGCCACAAAGACTGCAATTTTATGTGCTGAGCACTGGCTCAAGGAATAGCCCAGAAACTATTTCTCATTTGAGTGGAGAAAAAATTGAAACCAGTTTCATAGTTTAAAGTAATTAAAATTAAAATTAAAATCGTTTTAACCAAAAGGAGGTTTATCACGATCTTCCATGCTTTAAAACAAAAACTAACCTCTTTTAGAGAGCCGGGCGTCACACAGATAATGTATATGAAGTATCCAAATATGGGCACGACAGAAGCAGACGTCATCAGCCAGCCAATCACATTTGCCCAGTATGGGAACTCGTAATCATCCACTACGAGTGGTTGATTGTCCACCCAGCCAAATATTATTACAAACTGGAAGAAATGGTCAGATAATTAAAGGTTGCAAACCTGTACGATCAAACCATAAACATGAAATTGTTTATTGTGCTATTACGATTTTATTCAGAACGTCAGAGTATCACGACTTATAGAGCAATCAAAACGAAAACAATTAAAAGAAACTCTCCAGTGTGTGTATTGTTAAATGCAATATCATTATTATTTATGGCTTAAGGGCACTGTGTCATGAAATTATTTTGGCCTTAGCTTACAATGAAATGAGGCTAAATTAAGACAAATCTGTCTTAGCCATGTTTCATGAAATTTCTTGAGACCAAAACTAAGATCGACATCAGTCTTAGCTTAGGAAGTAAAGTGAACTTGCTACGGAGAAGGCTTAAGGTTGGATCTTTCGTCTCACTGACAAAAATGTATGACTGTCAGCACTCAAAACTATAAAGCAAATTTTCATTGATAGAAGTGCCGGATTTAATTGGGGCAAGGGGGCCATGGCCCCCTTAAAATTCTCCCATATTCCATTTGGCATTACAAGGGGTGCAAATGTCTGACGGGCAAAATCCTGGCTAAAACTCTCCCCTGCCCCCCCCAACTCAAAATCCTGGATCAGCCCCTGTATAGTTTTCACTATGTTTTACAAACTAATGGCCCCAAAACAATGTCGAACAGAAGTTTGTCTGGTTTCGATACCTGAACTAGTATACCTGAACTAGTATAGCACTGTAGAAACTATGCAATGCGATTTACCCGCTCGTGTGAACTGATATTTTTCAGCTACTCAAGCACCTTCTATTGTAGTAAACTAAATTCCACTTGCACGTATATGGCTTCAATGTTGTAAGCAATTGCCCTTTAGAGCTAATAGAACTGTATTCTTAAAACTAGACTTAACAGATTGCCTCGCTTAGTTTTGTGAATACACAAAAGGTGGCGACAGTGTAGTTAGTACAGCCGCAACTGAAAACACTGACTTAATTTTCTGCACAAGTCAAGACCAAAAAAGAACTGTGTGTTGATGAAATGGCCTTTCCAAAATTACACCTCTGGTGTTAACTCAGCCTAAATTTTTATCGTAACTTTAGTAGACATATTTTTGGTCTTAAAACTAACTTCAAGTGATTTTCATGAAACAGACAACAGAACTAGTATTGTAATTGTGCGGCTGAAATTGAAAAATCAGGGAGTGGGCGTTAAGCTGAGCACGGGTGTTTAAAAACAAGTTCTGAGGTCTTCACTATTTTGGACACCTGAATGAAATTAGACAACAAATGTACCAAGAGAACCATTTCACATCTCCTTCACCGGTCCTGCAGTAACCTTAAGGCAAACTGTTGGAATTTTTAGGGCTAGACATTAAACATGGACATTAAGCCGGACAAGTGCAATAATACGTAAAAATTACTTATGCAGGCCTCCACTTTTGACATGTTTACACAATTTATACTGTGGCACAGATGCTTTGTAGTCTGACCAGACGATGGGGAAACACGCCCAATATTATCAACAGACCTTTCTATAGATAGATCAACATGTAATCTGTGAAAAAATTCTTCAGCAAACAACTCATAACATGTAAGAGGTAACCACTGTACGACAGAGGAAAACAACAACACCGTAAATTTTTTGACACAAGTCTCCACTCTTGAATGCTCTGCACATGACTTCTTTTTGTTCCAAACAAGAGCAACGCATAGCATTGAAAATAAGTCCACGATTGCACTGCAAACGTTATGCTTCTACAGGTTTTATTAGCATCATAAAAATGGCAATTTGATGGGAATTCGATGGCACAAAATACATGAAACCCATTTGAAAGTGGAAAGGCATCTCCCTAATAGAAAATTATTAGTCAAATTTCCTGAAAATCTGCCAAGGAACTCAGAAGATATATCAGCAACTGTAAAAAAATTTCCAATAGGAGGCACAGCAGTAGTCAGCCCCATCCATCTGTTGTCAAGATATTAAGGATACACGTGCCAAAGTTCGCAAAAATCCTGCAAGGAGTTTAGGAGATACAGCAGTAGACACCAAACGTCAGGTGCCAGGATACCCAGGCAGAGATGATTACAATTTGCACCCAAATAGGAATATGTGGGTGCATAAAATCTCCCAGCACACAGCAGTAACAATGTTTGTACAGCATTAAGTTGCAATTGTTTCCATCACTCACCAACAGAAAGCAGGGTGTTATGCCCTTCCAAACAATCATCCAATAGGGAGAGGGTTGTGTACCGACCATCATCTGAATGTCCCTGAAGAATTGCACATGGCCGTAGACCCAGGTAATACAGACGCACTCTAATAGGCCCACAATCATAACGGCCCAGCTGGCGGCATGATGATCCATCAACTGCAGCCAGTACTCACCACCCTGCATGTGGACACAATTAAATTAAACGATTACACCAACAAAACTACTGAATATACCACTTATACAGGGTGTGGCCATTATGTAAAAAGGACAGTCCTGAAAATGTTATGCGTTTCACCAACTAAATTTAAACGAATGCAACGAAGAAAAGTTATCGAGATAATGCATTTCATTAGTTAATCAAACCAATTTGTCGAAGAAGGACCTTGCCATAACACATTACAGATATTTCTTGTTTTTTTAGTGAACTGGACCAGACAACAATGGTTTCCAGATCCAGATATCGATTTAGTCCATTGTTTTAACAAAGCAGAATTCCCACAGTTTTTTGTTCAGCGTCATGATTCCCACGGCACGAGCATTATATAACATTCTTTGAAGAATTATTTCAGCCAGTGTTTTATACAGTGGCATCGTTATAATACCGCAATTGCTCTGCTTCAAAATACATATTGATCAGTGTTCGTGAAATCGAAGGATGATGGTAATCGCAGTTCTTCTACAAATCTATTGGTGGAATACAAGGTGCTGTTAAACTTGACATGCTTCTGAATTCATAACACTTGGACAGAGGAAACTGCATTAGTCATTACTAGACAAGTTTTTATAGCTGACTTCGATATGCCAGATGAAACTGTAAATCTGCAAAGCTATCCCTCATCAAGTGGAGGAAACGAGTAAATTAAAAACCATTTAAAACACAACAAATGACTTTCTCCTAAGTCTAGCCTTTTAAGCATTATAAGTTAGATCTGCCAAACGAATACAACAATCTCATCTGAAGACACACACTGTTTTTGAACGACTTCAAATGTTCTCGACTTTGCGCCAACTCACCTGAGTAGCTAGCAGGAGGCCAGCCAAGTACATGACGATACAGACGACCAGGCAAACATAGAGTCTTCGAATCTTCCCCAACCGCTCGTCAATGATTGCCGTGACAATGGTCTCGACGATTGCAAACTGGCTGTCAAGACCCAGCATGATCAGCATAGTAAAGAAGATGATGGAGCAAGCGACTGAGCCCGGCATCTTGCTAACTATCTCTGGGTAAGCTACGAACGCCAGGCCCGTGCCTAAAGTGGAATAAAGGAGTACAATGACAAAAAATAATTTGAGACGAAAAACAATCGTACAAATTGCCAGTTTTTCACCAATCAATCAAGAGTTTACCGTTGCAAATGATTGAAGTTTTACAAAATACTGTTTGATGACAATTCTAGTTTCTAGCCTCAAACTAACATCTCAGTCGCAGGTTTTTGCGTCTCTCTAAATATGGGCAAAGTCTCACCTTTTGCGACTACTTTGTCCACGGTGGTCTCAAGGTTGTGGGCCAGATAACCAAGGGTGACGAAAACAACAAAGCCAGCGAAGAAACTTGTAAGGCAGTTAATCACACATATCACCATGGTGGCTCTGAAAGGGACAGACTGCAATAACACATGCTGCAACTTTTAAAAAAAATAAACAAGTTCTATTTCTAATAGCCCTTCATGCATACGGGAAATGTGTGAAAAACAATCCATCACAGCGTTTAGCAGAACACTGCGTAAAAAATAGTATCATTACGTTTCACACGAACCCAATTAGCCTATTCTGAGATAAGATGATTCAAAGTTAGACGAATATCGACATTTTTTTCTGGGGTCCTCCATAACCCTTGGATAGCCCAAACATTAGGGGTGTCAGGTGTATGTGGGAAATTGTGGTAAGGTATTTGTCACCTTTATGACAGGCAGTCGCCACATGACTTTTGTGTAAGCAAAACAAAACCAGGTTGTTTTGTTTTTGTATGTAGTCAACTTGCGTACAGTCCCTGTCTTGAACCTAATTGACCTCAAAAACATGTGACAGTAGTCTAAATATGAACAACCGATGAATGGAAAATTCCAGTCAATTCAAAATTTCAGTTAATAAGTGTCTTGTAAAGTTTGCTAAAGTCGTGACTTTTAAAGCGTCATTCAAAACCATCAAAGGACATTGTGGTCGTGTGGAAAATGTCAAAACAATTACAGTATTTACACGTTCACATTCAAATTTTATAAACTGACAATTCAAACCAAGCACAAATTCAATTATCTATAAACTGTGCATGATTTTAAGCATGATGTGACATTTAAGTACTAGTTAGTGAAGCAGACCAGAGGACACAACAAAAATAGCAGGAATTTTACTAAAAAAAACTGATTTTTTAAGTTTCCAAAATTAATTATTTTTGGCTAGTTGGTACAGAAATGCTGAAAGGGATGCATCTTTAACTCAGTGAAACTGAAATAAAGAAGAATATGGTACCAAGAATATTTCTCAGTAATCGAAAGTTATCTTTCAGCCAACTCTTACGAAACAGCAACATGGCCCAGTCCACTTTGTATATCATATTTAGTCAATACATAAGTACAAGAACTGCGAGTACCCACAGCTCACGATATCAGGAAAGCTCGTTCGATCTAAATTCATTTTGCATGGAGCACTGAGAATATCACACTGACTTCACAGCAATACTGGTTGGAATAATAAGCCTTTAGTGTCACTCATACCAATGTCGATGCACTACCGTTTTGGGGATTGTCAGTCTATATGAACAGTTAATTTTGGTCTTGGATTGAAGTTAACTTTCATTGCAAGTAAGGTTACGTAGGACGCTAGGAAATGTCCAAATTTGATCAACAAAATGTCCAAATTTGATCAACAAAATGTCCAAATTTGATCAAGTTCAGAACATCGTATCTCACAAATGACTGATTGGATTCGCAATGAAACTTTCAGATGCTATGCTTTATGTGCTGTTCTTCGGTACACTGTTGGAAATTCTTTTAATAAAAATGCTCCTCTTTTGCACGAGGGGCTATTAAAAATTGGACGTTTGTGATTTTCGTGAATGAAATCAGAAGTCGCGTAAAACGAAACCATAATTCAGAAACCTGTAACCGCATTTATGAGAATTCATTTCAAACAAATGAAATTTGATCACGTTATTGATACCATTATTTTGCTGTCAACAAACTTTTCCTAACACCAAAATGACAAGGTCACATTACCCGATTAATGACAATGAAAAATGAATTTCTACTGACTATCCAACTTCAGAAAACACATACTTTTACAGAGTCGAAATCTTCAGTTCTGTAGATATTTGGCTAAATAAACGGATTGTTAATAAGGTCCCACATAATTTAAATGGTAGGTTTTAACGGCGAAGCATTGATGCAGTATGAACTATACTAAACTTTGATGTCATTGGAGTTATCAACAAGTGTCACTGTCTGTAACCACACACGTGTTATTGGTTAATAACACTTTATTCAATTATTACTTTAACGTTGGTCTGAGGTCTCAAGCTTACATCAATATATACACTAAAAACTAAATACCAATACAGGTACTTCATTTCATTCATTATCCGAACATAATCTCGATACATCAATTAAAAAATTACACATGCACAACATTTTGGCAACACCATCTTGCGATAACTTTGACGGCCCCAGCATCTACAAGCGATAACTTCAATGTTTGCTCATAACTGAAGCCGGTCCAAAGATTCGACTAACTTCACACTTTACAAAAAAGCATGAAAATGTGAGACACCCAGTTGAGAAACAGATCAAGTTTGAGTCTAATACTGGAATAAAAACTTACAAAAATTAGGAAGACTGGTTCAGAAGCGCATTGAGAGTCCCTCTTTAAATAAAAGAGGCGGTTTACGATTCGATTTGTCACACGTATGGGATGGTGTTGATGTCAACGCCGCGCTGTCTGGACAAAATCCTACCAATTAGCCAGAATAACGATAACGTCACCACCCAAGCTGAAGTCCGTGAGATGCGGACGCAATGTCGCTAATTTTTGTAAGTTTTTATTCCAGTATTAGACTCAAACTTGACCTGTTCACATTTTACATTGATGCTCCTTTTGCAGCAGAGTGAAGTTGATATGAAACGGCCATGAAGTGCGGTAGACAATAGGTCAGTTTCTCAGTGGGCGTGAGTCAGCTCAAAATATTGCCAGGGAATACTTAACAACAAACCAGGTTGATATCTGCCCATGAAAAATCTTGCTCTACTATGGAATACTCATTGAACAGGATATAAGTGGATTTATTGCCCAGCCAACAAAATGTAAATTTCGAGACAAAGACGTTTACTTGCCTGTAGCAGTTGTCATGGAATTTATTGTAGCTGGCCAGTGTCGTCAGACTTCCGAAGCAGATACCGAGAGAGAAAAACACCTGTACGATGGCATCGTGCCATACCTGTAAGGCAACAGGTGACAATAACATTGACCAACACATCATGCCAAACACACAGTGGCAACCACTCTAACAGATGCTATTTCTGGTAAATATTCTCTGAACCGAGCGAGGTAGACCTTATCCTCATATGGCAAAGTAACAGCTTATAAATGTCTGAAAGACTGTTATTGGTCTATTCTATTTTCACGGAACCTTTCATTTATGCTTGGACTGCTCACAAAATTGTAGATTTACGATGTTCATTCCTCCAACCAGAAATTCCCCTACACTCCATAATGAGTATCAATAGAATACTGATTCGATGATATTAACGAAATTCTCATCTCATCCAAAGAGGGTGTGGCCAATTATTAAAACAACTGACCACTGCCTTTAAAAAGACAACCCTGTACTTAACTTGAAAAGTGCGTACAAACCCATGATTACTGCTAAACACCTTACTTCAAATTATAAAATTGATCTCATCTTGGTGCTTACTCTGCAGAGAAATGGTCTTGACAAGAACTGACCTGTCATTATTGCTTCAGGCCACGCCCATTAAGTTGCATGTCATGCCGGGTTGGCCCATTGCCAAGGCAATGGGGTATCATGGGAATTCCAGGTGACTTATGACAACCAATGATAATTCAAATAAGGAATACAAAAGTGATAGTGCTGCTTTGTAAGAGCCAATAGGCATGTGACTGAAAGCTGATGTATGATCTGAAGCAATAACAACTTCCCAGTTCTTAAGAAAATGGTTTACAGCAACAGTTCAAACCTGTCCAGCTGGTCACCTATAATTGTGGGTGTAATAGTTCTGCAGTTGGGATAGCTCGAGTCGTAGTGGTACCATTACTGCTGATAGATGGCCCTACTGTGAGGACATACCAATAGGTCTCCGACCAGAATGATCGCATAAGAGTGATGTATCGGAATATTAACCATCCCATCACAATTTTTCAATACAAGACATCGTGTCAACGAGCAAAAATCATACGGATGTTGAAGCAGCAAAATATGATTTTGATGATTTTTTATCAGAGAATGACTCCTAAGATGAGTAAGTCAAGTCCGAGTGTATATATACAAAGATGTACGAGATGACTTAAGAATGCAAACATCTGGCAAAATTCCAAAACGAATCCGTTTGGAAAGGGTTGAATAGCAGCAGTGAATAACTTTCAACGCTGGAGTAAAAAACTTGTTTGCTCTAGCACTGTCCTGCGTCTTCCCAACACATATATTTCATACCTTAGCATCACTTAGCTTGTCCCACTGGGGAGTGAAGTAAAACTTGATGCCTTCTAGAGCGCCCTCTTGTGTGCACGCCACCACTAACAGAGCCACAAGGACAATGTACGGTACTATGGCAGTCACCCAAACGGCCTAAAATGTGACGTGCAATGTAACAATGAATGCGACAGAATTTTCAAGACGGTTTTTAAGTGCTAAAAAATGACTTTGCTTGACAGCGAGAGACTTATTACATTAACATTACACGCGATGTATTTGAATGTGAACAGTAAACAGGTTTTCAGAATAACATCTTGGTGCTAAAAGTATTAAACAATAGAACTGACTTTCTTATTGAACTATACCGCCAATAAAAACACTAGTTTTGAATGTTTTTCCACTGTTTGTTTGACAGCACATTGAAATGACATTCTCTTAAAATGTGACGGAATTTCAAAAGAAAAAAGAATATTTAAATATTAAATACAAGGCATTCTACAACAGAGCCAGCAGCAACGGTGAACAATTTACAAAGACAGATGTGTGTGTGTGTGTGCGTGTGTGCCAACAGCGTCCATTCGCATGCATGTAAAATGTGATAACAATCCATGACCCATTCCACACATGATGGAAAGTGGTTTGTAGTCGTCCGTGTACATCGCGTAACTTTTTTATACAGCAGGGCTTGGAATGACCAATGACAAAAAACGCGGAAACTTTCACGGCCCAAATCATGCCCGATAAACAGTCTTGAAATGGTCAATGTGAACCTTTCCCCGACAAAAATCGGGAGGACTAAAAAAAAAAAACGTTACCACCATCAGTAGCATGCGTCTGCGTCCTTTTAGCTCACCCGTCCACTCCCAACCCACACATTTTTGGCTGCAGAGCGGTAGTATTTGCTGCCACGCTTAACAATAACACAAGACGCCATTGAAAATCACACCACGCTGTCCCAGATGCCCCGGCAATGTTGACAATTTACGTTCCTCCGAAACATAAAGAGCAACTTCCGCTTTTCGAGGTGAACGTCGTCTGCAACGCCGCGGTAAGAAAGGAATTTGCCGCGGAAATTTTATATCAAATCCGATTTTTTTACGCGGAAATATTATAAAAAAAGCGGAAAGCACATTTGAAAAAAGCAGAAATCCGCGTTTCCGCGGAAAATTCCAAGCCCTGATACAGCCACGGCCACACAACACAAATTAGAACATTCTCGCCACACTCATAAAGCAGTCTCAACGAACAGCTCAACTGGCAGAAAGCGATAACGTGAGCTTCAATGTGAAAAACCTACTACTATATGATACACCACCAGCCATAACCAATTACGAATAATACAAAGCGTGTAGGAAGCAGCCAAAGAATGATTACGTAATACGATACATCTAAGACTGAGCTCTCAACAGTCAGCTTAAAGATTAATGGCAACCCATTGAAAGACAAAATCGTTTGCTATTAACCAATAGCTTCACAACTACAAGCCAGCATGCTAAGACGAAGCATCAGAACAAAGTCATACCTTTCTAATCTGCGTTTTCAGAAATAAAAGAGGAAGTTGGATAAACGTGTCGCAGCCGGCTGAATGAGAAATATATTTCGTCGGGCAATGAAAAGAAAGGCCAGGTTTGGGAATGCTGAACGAGTGCCTAGCACATTGATGCGTGGGCTTGTATTCAAGTTACAGGCAGAATGGGGGGGGGCTCCTTGGATGCGCGCATGTCTTAAAGTTGCTAGATCTGAGTTTGGGGAATAAGACAGTTCAAACTTAAACTAAAGCAGGGTTTTGTGATAATATAGCCAATAAATCAACACAATTTGGAAAGTACCAGTGGCGACTAACCCTAACCTTAACCACCACTTCAAATTTTAGTTGCTCATCTCGACAAACGTGACGTCAAGCTACTAGATGTCCAGTCATTTTTGATGTTTTCTAACAAACTTGTTTAATTTTTAAAAATTTCTCTTGCAAATTTTGACACCAAAAAATAATTTATCACTGCAGTATCTTGGAGAAAAAAGACATTAGGGAGACTGTCCAATTAAACGCAGTCACGTCCACGGCAAACCAACGATTTCACTATACACTCGGTGCAATTTGGCACTAGCCCAGCAGTGGGGAAACGGATGTGCAATTATACCTCAGTTAAGACAATAGATGTCTCCGAGTTTTACACAGCTATCGTTTAAAGGATGTCTTAATGTGAGACTGTCGTGAATGCAGACGAAAGTTTTTGGCAGAATGATCAGAATGATTGTATCATGTGAAGACAACAGAAGCTGATGATAAAAGACTTATATGTGGTGGGCATTATTACATTATTATCCCAGTTTTTAGTTTTCGTCGTTTGCACAAGGAATCGTTCATTGAAGGTTTGGTTTACCTAATGCAACCACTAACAGAGACATCAACATAATGTATAAAATAATAAGAGATGTGTTGAGAACCGACACAAAACATCAGGAGAATCACAATGATTGCTGATCGTTATGTCCACCATCACGGTGATTATCTCGGTTGACTTGCACTAAATGTGGTTTCAAAGACATGAACCTAATGAGGGGACGAGCAATTTCACACCAATTACATCAACATGAAACATTCTGTGCATTACACACTGTGAACACAGAGTGTATCACAAATTGACCTAATGCAAAATTCTAGCAATTTCAAAGTGGTTTCAATTTTTAGAACAATCTCTAAGTGATTAAATGTTACTTTAAAACGGTATACGTCAAACATGGTCATTAAAATACGCACTACTCACAGAGCAATATTTGCTTACCTTCCCCGAGGTCTTGACACCTTTAATTAGACAGAAGAAGACTAGTATCCAAGCCAACAGTAGACAAAGAGCTAACTGCCAGCGTAGACTACCTAGGTTATGCAAGCCATCGGTCTTCTCAAGCACATGATTACTAGAAGAGGAATGATTTCTTGAGATAATGGATAATAAGCTTGATGATTTCTTGAGATAATGGATAGTAATCTTGATGAAGATTTTTATGTTATCTTACGTGACTGCTGGGGAAACATTTGATAAATTGATGGCAAATCTTCAACTATTACACTGAAAAAAGATAAAATTGTAATTTTTCTGTTTTTCTATTTTTTAAAAGTCAATTACCTTAATTTTCATTAAACAACTGAATTACCATCTGTTGTAAATTGCATAAAACTGTACACAACAAACCACATGCTGACGGAATTCATTTTGATAAGAGTTCATCTTATTAAGAAATTTGCCAAAATGAACTTCACTTGTTGGCCACATTGTGTACTAAATAGGTAAAGCATTGTCGAAATGCGTTGAACTGAAACTGGAATTGATAAAACAAAAATAAGATTTTGTGTAGTCAAGGCAACTTTCAGACAGTACCATTTCACTGTCACTTTTCACACAGTCACATATTAAGTAATTGGACTAACGGAGAGTACAAAAGGATTCTAATGATGTGACAAAATAAATGTGCTGGAGGGAGACAGCCTTCTCCTAAATCAATAACATCTCGACAAACGCACGCCATCTAAAAGGCTATTTCCTTACATCTTGCGTCAAAACCTAAAACATCGTGATGAACAAACTGGTCTCAAAGTTTTCTTTTTCATGATAGCAACTGACTTAAATCATCAAAACAAAATCAAAGTTCACCAAAGGCGGACAGGAAACCACCCAATTTTGAAAGGTTGGCAAGCTCAGTCAAATTTGATGGCTTTTCAAGACTTGTTTCACTTGCCGATGCTCTGAAGTAACTGTTAGAGCCAGAATGAAAATCATTTTCCATCACAGTGTGGAAACTTTTGAGTCACACTTGAAGTGATTTGGCGGCCTGGTTTATATCACAGGTATAAAGAAAGTGACCCTCTAATAATGTACCACAACTACAAAGTTCAAAGTGTTTGTCAGAAGCATTCAAGTAAGAGTAACACACACACAAAATAAACAAAAAAATGACTGAAAAAAATCAAACAGTCTACACAAGTTGTTTAAAATTTTAAGGCATTTAGCATGAATTTCAAATTTATTTAGTACAGGAATGAGAAAGGCATCCACAAAAATTCTCGAGTGCTCAAGTAATTTTAAAATGTTTTCTAGTTCATGATCATCTAAAATTAAAAACTGCAAGATTAAGTTTTCGACTGACTACTTTGGTAGCACAAGACGGACATTCACAGATAACAAACCATAGCAGACGATGATTTCTACAATCAATACAAAATGATATCTTTCTAATTTTAATAACTTTACCCCTGCAGACCTACTAGAAATATTCCTCACTGGGGGACCGTCGTTGCACGGTAACGTTTGAAGTGACATTGTACTCCATGAGATCCAAGCTGGGGTTTCCATAGAGACAGTTTGTTGCGTTACTTGAGCAGTTACTTATATGTCCAGCTTGGCTGCAAGCTGAAATTTACGAGATCGTGAAGTTGTGCAACCTAACTATTATCTATTGAATAACAATGTGCAGGCATAAATGAACAAGTACAAGTCAGTTCGAAAAACTTTGTTATAGTGATGTAACAACGCATTACGAAAAAAATCAAATGCAAAGCATATGCACCGATACTGGTGCAATGCTAGTTGCTGCATCAAAATAGTTCCAGTTACAGAAAAAATAAAAACAACATTAAATAAGGATATGTCGAACCCCACACAGTTTGTCATATTTTCTACCTCAACATTACAACTTGTGGTGCAACTGTTAAAACTTCGCATTTTAATGACAGCAGACAGAAATTACGGTAATTCTCCATTACTTTGGCACACTCAACGCATTTCGCACAGTAAAATTATTTGGAAAAATAATATTTTGTCCCTCACTTATTTCACGGGAGGCTACATGGCGGGATTTTTTTGCCTCATCTAATTCGTACATGGTCAGTTTTGCAAACAGTGTTAATAAGACCTGCGTACAGTATATTCACCACCTCGATGGTTCATTGATATGGGATATCTCATGCTATTGCAAACATGCAGTGAATGGGATTGTTGACGATGGTTGGCTACTCACTCAATTTTGCGAACTCGTCAAAACCAAAGTGTGTATATTAAGTTTATTTCACACGCTCACAGACTATCACAAAAAATATATTTAATTTATTTTGTCTGAAATAAGTGGAGAATTACTGTCAGTAATTTTGGTCTCAAATTGTTGATGATGACAATGCCAGCACAAGTTACTACAACCCCCAGAGTCCTTACACCTTACGTCCACCAAAAACCTCAATCCAGTGCTGCACTACAATTTTTAGTATTCATACAACTGTAGTCAGCATGCAAAATATCCAAATTAGAGCGAAGAAAATCTAACTTCTACCATTGAGGTGACTGTTCACGCTTTTAACAACCAGGTGTTGCAACACGTCCCTCGCCAGAAAAACATCACAATCCCAGACCTAGCCAGTCCATCCACTAGGCCACAAACTAAGCAGCTACCTAGGGATCCTGCTAATATATGATACCAAGTCACCACTAAATGAATACACTTGTGTGTAATATCTACAAATACTATAGCTGCTTATAACAGCTCGAAGAGGCAAATTTTTTGAATCAATCAATGCATCCTAAATGCGATATTTAACCGAGCTGGGAAAATGGCATTTTAAAGTGTATTTCAAATTACTGCACGTGACGATCGTTGCATGCATAGAACTTCAAAAGAGCGGCATCTGCTTCACATGGGCATGACAACTTGAAATCCACCACTAGTGTCAACAACTAGGACAACAAATGCAGTCAACAGCACAATTGGCACCGGACTTGGCCTACCTGGAGTGTTCCATGGGTTGCCACAACTGGTCCATGGGAGGGGGTATTGCATAGAGGCGAAGAGGTAGAAGAGCGACCAACCAATGATGAGGTTATAGTAGATACCAACCAAGATCGCAGCACTGACCATAGCGTAACCAACACCTGTCAATACCCAAGCATCCTTAAACTGATCATTTCACAATCTCTAAATTTGTAATATTTAATGCATATTAAACAAAAAAATCAGGATTTAAAAAAAAACACATGCACTCCTACAACACCCTAAATTAAAACATAAATCAAAAGCAAAGTGAGCACTGTATACCTCTGAGCACAATATCTTTCTAAGGTCACAAGTTTCTTGTTCCCTGGTAAGACAGTGTTTTCAATCCAGGGTTTGAAAAATCCCAACTCAAAAGCAACTGTAAGGAAACAGCGGTCATCTAGAGCGGTTTCCACGTTCTAAGAACTACATGATTTGAAATCAACTGTCTTTATTTTACACCAGCATTTAATTCTCAATGTACATGCCACTAACTCTAGTATTCAGTCACAAAACAACCCAACTGCCACCCAATACTCCTTTTGTCGCATAAACTGACACACCCGTCATTTCATGTTATTGCGTTCAATCTCAAGAAAAAAAAACAAGATGAGATGTTACTTCTAATCTGTTTCAGGTACAGGTTGAGAGCCATCTTAATTAGCAGCATTAAGGGATTTATGAATGTATGTCGCAAACATTTTTAAGTCTGGTCAGCGCGTCACCTTAGAAATGTTTGCGATACTAAGGCATTAAATTCAAAAGTTAGTGTTCTGAAACTGAAAATTGCTGTAGGGACAAGTGTATTGCAGCTTTAAGAGTAATAGAAACAGTCACGTACGAGAAGTCTTAATAAAGGTGTATTGAGCATTGTGTAGGTAATATGTCTATTATCCTGCGACATCCCATTTCAACGACTAGTGTCGAGTGTTTTGATTTAATTTTGTGAGGGTTGCAAAAAATTGAGCCACAAAACTAAGCAAGTTAATACTTGTTGGTTTCTATGGTTACACTGTGGCCAAAATGGACAATATGTTGTTTTTTGTTTGACCAATAGAGTGATTGATTGATTTCATTAAGTCGTACACAAATACATGTAAATGATAGCAGTATGGTAAACATGAAACATGGAGAAATAAGATAAAACGTGTACAACCAGTATAGTACCAGCAAGTAAGACACTTTAGTTCCATGCTGGTCCCATATAATGACATTAACAAATTTAATAAAATGACATGAATGCTAACAAAAACATATGAAAGTATAATGATAATAAAGTGAAAATGTGCATAGATATGAAGAAAAAGAGGTTAAATAAATGAATAAAGAACACATCAATAAATAAATAATAAAAAATAACAATGCTATGAGATAAAGATACACGATAGTAAAAATTAATATTGAATTTGGCTAAACAAAAGTGACTTGATTTGTTATTTAAAAGGTTTTTTAAAAGTTCCGCGGTGATATCAGAGAGAGAGCTATTGCACACAGTGCCAGCAGTATATTCAACAAACTGTTTCACTCTTCTTTTTCTTACACTGAAGTTGGCCACTTTGACCTTGCAAACATAGTGCTCAATACAACTTTAACAGCATGCTGAAGAATTACTGACTTTTCCCAGAGAATGAAAATGCTTTCCATTTAATAAGAATCTAGATTATACTCATCAATAGAACACCCGTCGCCATACATCAGGTATTTCAATCTTACCTTTAAACAAAGGCGACACCTTCCACACTGCTATGGGACCGAGGCTGGCAAACTGACCTAATGCCACCTCCAAGTAGTAGAGAGGAATGCCCACGAATATCACAGAGATTATGTAGGGAATGAAAAATGCTCCTGAAATGAAGGAGAAAAAGAAATGTTTATCATAGAGAGAAAAAGGTACAATCCCTGAATGGATGATTACGAATCCAGCTGTTGCAGCATAACCAAATCATGGTTTTAAAGTCACATACAGCATTTATTACCATAAACTCGCAGGTTAATGCCCCGGGCGTTTGAATTGGGAAAACCTGAGACAGGGGGTGGACGATTACCCAAGCAGAGGGCGCTTAAACCGAATATTGACAAAAAGTCGGGTATGGACGATTACCCAGGCATGGGCATTAACCCGCGAGTTTACGGTAGTATGATGGCATGTTAATGTTCCCAATTTCACAAAATTACAATATTAAGGACCAAGTGATTATGCCTCAGTGAAGCTAGATTTGACATAACCAAACTTGAGATTAATTCTGGTTGGTGACCATAAGTTGACCTAACAATCCATCGGTCTATATTTGGATTTCATATAAGAAATTGCAGAAACTCGGAAAGGGGTACAAATTACGTAAGCATATATTTTATAAGATTTGTCTCCAACAGTGAGCTTAATTAGAATCAGTTACCAAGGTAAAAATATCAAGTATATTGATCTCTAGGAGTTTTCGCTCTAGGCTTCATATCCAACGATTTTGAACATGACATGCAGTGATCTTGCTATCATTTAAGATGAGTGTACAGGGTTTGAGTACCAGCGGAACACCATGAGCCACATCAGAGAAGGGGACAGAGACTATTGCGGCCTTTGTTCTTTTTCTTTTTGGATATTAAGATCACAGTTTGATACAAATGCTAAGATTCTGACTGCAGAAGGCATGATATTGAAACATGACCGAAGTTACTCAACATTTAAAATGTTGAAACTACGGAAAAGCATTGCAGAAGTGGAAACAGATGTGACAATCAGTCACAGACTGAGCATGGGGTTCATGTTTTGAGCAAAGAGGTCAAATTTGAGAGTGGGGTTCAAACTTTCAGTGTGGTGCCTCACTACGCCCAAAAAGCCTGGACAGAACACTGACGTTTTCCAGGGTAAACACAATTCACACACTTGCATTAAAATTATTAGACATTAGACATACATGTAATTATGAATGCTACAAACTTGGAAATATCAGTTCCCAGGGATTTCAGTGGCCTTCTGATATCGTGACAAGATTTTTCATTGAATACAAAACAAAAATATCTTAAATTGTGTTCCTGTCATTTCTTGTCAAAAAGTTTTCATTTTTGCCAAATATAATAGAACAAGTGATCCCACACAACAGCACAAGTCTCCGCAACAACTGACACTTGAAATTATTCATTTATTCAGTTATGAAAAGTTATCTATCTGCATCCTGATTTCTGCTGAGTAGCTTAGCTTTCGCATCCATCTTGGATCCTTCCTCTGGGCACTGAGCAGGAACTTTTGATCATGTAACCTTCAAAGGTTGAACTCTGGCGAGGTTCATTGACAAGAATCATGTTGTCCTTGGTCACATGGGATGAGGCACTCAACCTGATCCTGGCCAGAGGTTAAACCCTTGGTGGTCACATGATCAAGAGTTCAATCTTAGTGCCCCAAAGAAGGATCCAAGACGGATCTGAAAGCTAAGCTACTCAAGAGAAATCAGGGTGCAGATAGGTAACAACCGTAACTACTCGTCACAGTACCACAGCCATTTATGACACATTTCTGCACTGCTACGATCGCTACTCATCTTACTACTAAAAATGAAATTTAAAAATCAACGCAACTACGTAAAACTTCAACGTTTTTGCTTTAATCGCTAAAGCATTATCACTAAAGGATGGCTGTGTTTTTGTGACACTTTTACGGAGAAATACAACGCGGCACAAGCTGATCCAACTTCAGAGCCTGTGTTCAGACTGCTAGAAACTCCTACCTCCACCATTGCTGTAACACAGATAGGGGAACCTCCAGACATTCCCCAACCCCACCGCATAACCGAGACTGGACAACATGTATTCCACACGGCTGCTCCACTCCATTCGTTTATACACCGAGTGCGTTCCATCATCGTCGTCATCATCCTCATTATCACGGCCATCCAGGCAAACGTTACGGTCGATGTCGTTTTCGTCTGACAGAGTGGTCGACGTGAACTGGCTTGCTATGCTACCTCGGAAGGACTTGCCGTCGCTGTCTTGAGCGTAGGTCACGTGACTGGAAGACTGGGCAGGGCTAAGCTGTGGCTGTTGCAGTTGTGCACTTGAGTCTGTGGCTGGCAGGTCGCTAAAGCTCACCTGAAAAAAGTAGGTGTGAATATTATTAGAGGCTTTATACTGATCTTACGGGGAAATGGACTGTCTTGTTCATCAAATCACAGAAAAATACTACAATACTAAAATTTGTAAATAAAATAAATTTTTAAATAAAATGAAAATAAATGAACAAAAAAATAAAAATAAACTTGTGAAAAGGAAGATGTAACAAAGGAAATCTCCAGTGAACACCAAAATGTGTATTTCACCTAGTAAACACAAACACTTCAGTTCATTTGCAGATGACACGTTCATTCCATATTGGTCAAAGAAGGAAACACACCCTTCTCCGAAGCCTGTCACTAGCGAAGTGCCCAACATATGCAGTCATGCCTGCATGGCCCACGTAAGAAAGTCTATACAGTGCACTGAGATGCAACAAAGACATTAGCATTAATGAGAAATAGCAATTAAATAAGTACAACAATAAATGAAGTACAGTTACTTTAGTAACAAAAAACATGAAAGTTTTAAAAACGCATTTCGACTGTGTTCTAAATCAGAAGTAATAAATCAGAAGTAATAAAAGAAGATAACTGATGATTTCACAAAACTGTAGGATTAAATTAAATATGAGATACGAAACACTGGAAATAATAAATAAAACATTATAAAATTAAGAATTTGAATGTACAGGGCTCGATTTGGCAGATTTTGTTTGGCCACCTCATGAGAACCCCAGGTTGTCACAATGTCGCAACGCCAAATCCGAGAATGGGTTCAAAATACTACCGGAAGCAAACAGGTAGAGGTCAGAATCATTCAACAAAAAACGAAGCATTTTTTCACTTAGATGTCTTAGTTGTTGCCAACAAGGTTTGGCGACCTCAGTTCCTGCTTGGCGACCTGGTAATTTTGCCAGGTCGCATTTCACGAGTTGACATTACGTTAGGTTCAAAGCCTTGGTGTAATGCAACTTAACAATTTGACATAATCCTACTGCAGAAGTTCATCAAGTAAAATTTATTTTGACGAAATTTCTAAACAAAAATAAATGAGAAACAAAAACAAATAGGATTTCTTTACCTTTAAAGTAAAACTGCGCTAACCTTCAGAATACCTAAAAACGCAACTTCAACAATTTAAAAAATAAAACAAATTTGAGACCATTTTAAAGACGCCACAAGCTCCACTGCGGATACAATACAAACACGGAAAACCAGAAGTGTTAAAGCAAAAGACAATGCTACCTTTGAAAACCATAGTTTACAATCGTGTTCGAGGTGGACCCATTTTTAGGGGTTTCTTTTGGATGTAACGTGCCCACATTTTGAGAAACAGCTGATGTCCGTTATTCAATGGAGAAAACCGGTTCTCAAAATGCAGGCACGTTATATCTGACCTTCTTAATAAAGCGAGTTGGCATTCCTAATAAAACATGATGAAAGTATAGACTGAATTGTGTTTTGACATTGCTTCAATAAGATTCCCGACATTACACTTAATCTCAAATTCCAGTTTGTAGATTGTGAGGGTCTTTTACACCCCTTATTTCAGAACATGAACCTAAACACTCCGAGAAACACAAAATCAAAACAAAATCAATACCAGTTGAAACACGCATTTGGTGCAATACGAGTGACACCAGTTAGGAGCTCATTTTCTGAGTTTTAGGACATTATTTATTTACATCCACACATTAGACAATTCTTTACATTAACCGAAGTCCATATGTTAGTTTTCAGACCTCAGATTTTTGGAATCTGAAAATCAACCCGTGAATCGGGTTTAAGTCTCAATGAAGTAATAACAATTTCAAGAAAAAAATGCTAAAGAAATTCGAAAAGGCGTTACCCACTGTAGCGATTGCTGTCGTGATTTATTGTCTGCGAAATACTGGAAAACCCATCCAACTCGGAAAATTTCTTGTTTTTCGCTCATATTCTTCAGTATAAATGCCTTGCTTTAACAGTCAAGTATCAAAATAATCAACTTTATGAACAAAAAATGTTGCCATTCAAGAGCCTCATAGTCTTCATTCATAAAGTTAACGGTGAACTCGTTTTCTTCCAAGTGCTCTCAAGCATTGAGTATTTGCGCACTGATTCACATACGGGTATTAGTGAACATACAATCGTCAACATTTCATGTAAAACTTGCATTTAGCACCTCATTACCCTATTCTTAGACTACATCCAGTTTCTTGACCCAGGCACCCCTTAAAGATGGCCGGTCCTGTACACGCTCGCACCTACTTTCTCCACAAAGTGGAAAAATTAAGTTTTGGTACTAATAGAAAGGATTTAGAATTTCCAAATCTTAGTGAAATGCACGAGACATTTCAACCACTACCACTTTATCACGAGGTTTATAGCTATTTAAACTGAGCCACTTTCCTCTGATCAATGGATCAAGGATTACCATTCACATGCTGTACACGTCATTCACACACGTACAGCACGCACACGGTTTGCCAGCAATTTTTAGTGATTCGGATCATTAGTAATGTCTTGTAGATAAATGCAAAATCAGATTCATTAGTAAGTAGAGAAAAGGGTTGACACTAAACTGGTTTAAATCAAGCTATTTAAAATTCATCTACCGCTTCTCACACACGAAATATTTTATGCAGACTCTGTTTAATGTAGTAAATGGCAAAGCCTCCACGAAGACGCCTCACACACAAAATATTTTATGCAAACTCTGTTTAATGTAGTAAACGGCAAAGCCTCCACGAAGACGCAATATTTTAAGGCTATAGATTTTGAAAAAGACCAAGAACTGGATTGTAAATGAAATCCAGAGAACAGATTCTGAAAGCAATATCTCACTAGAAGGCAAATGAACAATGAGTGACTACAGACTTATGTAAATTCCAGTCAACAGACTTATATAATTTCCAGTCAAGTTAATCAATGTGCAAAATTAGAGAAAAGATAAATTCTCAGTCCTAGTTTTTCTGAAATTTAATCATTTTTTCATCTGGTAAAATATCACCAATTTCGAATGAAAATAATAATTATATTATCATTTTTCATTTTTCAAGGGGTTCTTTGCCTTTCATATTATCAGACTCACAGCCAAGGATCACAACTTAAAAATGGTGAAGCATTAATTTGTTGCTACTTGACCGTCTACAATTTAAAAATCAGATTATTTAAAAAAATCAAGAAAATAGAATTTCACATGTCCATCATATTGTCGTAAATACCGATAAGTGAACTTTGACCCCAACATGGTGTGTATTGTACATACCTCCCAGTAAACAACAGCACCAATGTGGTTATGAAAATGGCAAGTATTTTTTTCTGAAATTCAACAACCTTTTTCGTAACATTTTTTAATTTCACATCCAACACTTTAAAACAACTAAGCTGCGAGAAAGGCAAACAACACATTTCAGGGATAATTGTAACAGAGTTCTATCAGTACAATAACCGGAAATAATCAGTATCGCTGTGAATGAAACAGCAATACTTGNAATTAGATTTACATGTGTTGGCATGAGCTAATCAGATTCTCACAATTCTACATGAAATTGCATGATGCACACTGCCATATATGAAGTGCCAAAACTGGGCTCTTAAAGGAGTACCTTTCTGCACATTGAAATGTGCTTAATCAATGCTTTAGCTTTGCTTAATCAAGGCATACTTTTAGCTCTAAAATGATTATTGTTCACCTCTTATTCAACACACACTTTTGCTTAATCAACCTGTAATTTTACTAAATCAATGCGTACTTTTAGTCAGTTCATATGGTCTAGTCATGCCCAAGCCCTGAAATCTCACAACAGTGGAAGACTTTCTACATGGGCGCAAGGCAACTTTTGAAAAATGTGCAGACCAAGTAAATGACGGCACTTTTAACTTTGTTAGGAACAGGTACGTTTCAAACTACATTAAGTAAAACTGCGCGTTGATTAAGTAAAACTAAGCGTTGATTAAGCACATTTCAATATCCAGAATGGTACTCGTTTAAGAACTCTTTGGCGCATCATAGCTATGAGGTTACCACGCGTACACAAACAAATTTTACTCGTGAAAAATGAAATAAAATGTTTCTGTACATACAGACTAAAAGAATTTGATGGGCATTACACATAAACTTTTAGAAGCACAACCAAGACACTACCCAAAGTGCTCTCCACACACAGACTTACCTTAGAACAAGTTACTCCTGGAAGGGCAACTTGTTCTAAGGTAAATTCGCAACTTCTAATCACATAAAATAGTAAAACTAGTAAAACTAAAATGACGAACGTCTGTACTGAAATATATTAAAATATCCCCATGTTTCGAGCAATGCGCTCTTTGACAAGGGAGTGTTACAGACTGCTGAGTACATGTAGATGGATGTACTCAGCAGTTCGTAGAACACCCTTGACAAAGAGCGCACCACTTGAAACGTGGGATAATTTAATATATTTTTGTACCGATGCTAGTCGTTTTAGTTTTACTAACGGTATTTTATATTTTTATTCGTCGGTAACTGCACGGCATTCCAACATCTATTTGACTTTTAATCACTGTGTGGCAGCAAACTTGGGGCGGCAAACTTGGGCAAGGGCAAAGTAATTATCAGCTATAGTTACATAACAGACAGGTTTTCTTTTGTGTTCTGTGAATTCGAATCAGCTGTTCATTGTCATGCACAGAGCCACACCTTCAGCCTTACCCAATTATCAGATGTGTGTGTGTGTTTGGATGCTCCACTTAAAAATGGGATGTCGGTAGTTGTACTAGTGCAAGTTGATCTAGGGTAGGGTTTATGTGGATGGGACTGAAAATCCTTTAAAAATTTTCCACCTTGTGACAGTCTATAAAATTTGAGCCACTGAAGTTAAAGCTAGCATTACATTTTCTTGATTCAAAGGATTGGAACATTTTTTGGGTGATTTCTTAAATTTGCAACATTATTTGCCAACAAAAGAACAGACTTTAGAGTTCATATATCCTTGAAAAATAATTGCTGACAAGTTTTCATACATGTGTAATATCAAAGTGAATACATAATGATTTGCTGTTGATCATAATTCTTGAATATGGGACAGCCAATATCGCCTATTCCTCAGTAAAATTTGGTACAAGGTTGAACCTTCAGCAAAATAATTATTTTTTCACGTTCCCAAACTGAAGAATTTTAGCCGTACCGTATTCACATATACGTTCATGTACTAAAGAAAATGCAGATAATTAACAAATTTACGACATGATAAATGGATTCATTGGCTTTAATTCCTGCCGAAGGCTTTTGTTCAAACAAGAAAATATGTAGGCCCTACTAAGACTGCTGTACACAAGGTTACAGTCAAGATTTTTCAATTTAGAATACAGTATGGCAGAACAGTAAAATGTTACTTTGTTAATTTTTTTAACTAGCCAAAACAGGAATATATTCATTTCGTTATCTACAAAATAAACACATAATGATATTTAAGCACTTTCAACAATGCAGTGAGCTCTTTGAAAAATGGAAAAATAATTATTTTGGCAATCATTTTGAAGAGACTTAGACAAAAACATACAGAGACAATGTGTGCCTGTGGTTGAAAAATATACGACAGACATCAATACACAGAGCTAGTGTGATAGGGTTTGCATAAAAAATGTCGCCCCAGAGAAACAAGATATCGGAGTACTCAACTGCGGTCATCAAGAACGATTATCAATAACTTCTGTTGAAAAAAATCTGAAAATAGATAACACAGAGCAATGTTTCCCACATCAAGAATCTTAGACCATCACAGCTGGGGAGGGATCAATACCACTTTTCCAATAGCAAATGCACAGATTCTCAGACTCAAAAAGCAAACGATAGAATATGTAGTTGCCGATTAGCTTGAAAAACACTCCACCCTGATCTCCACAAAAATCTTGGCAGTGGGTGACACAAGCAATATGGCGTAGGCTCCGCAACAATTGTCCCATATTCCCAAAAACATCATACAAAAAACTTACTCACACGCGGAACACATCGTGATCATTGACCTTACCCTCTTGACTGATGTCCTTGGAGTACCTGAACGATTCCGCATTTTTCCAAAAAAAGATTCTTCCTAAACGTGCCTAGCAGTTACAATGAAGTTAATCCTATTTCCCACTTATCTTGTCATGGTAAGCAATGGCCAGTGTTAAGTGCGAGCAGAAATAGATGAATGGAGTGTGTAATTACATTAAATGTAAAGGCAAATCGGGATTGGATGACCAGAATAAATACAATCAGATGGCCTGTTACACAGAAATCCTGGGTCCCTGTTGTTTATTGAAAACAAGGCTTGGACTAACGAGGCTAGATGAATTTCTCACGCAAACCAACCAAAACAGTTCAATGGCAGGAACATTGTATTTAAAATAAGAATGGAACCATTCAAGTATAGAGATTACCTACAGTGGTGGGTAGATTTCTAACAAATCCATCATCCCACAAAACCATCTCTATCCTGTACTAGTGAACCATTAAACGTAAACTGCAAAGTCAACTTCAGCTTTAACAATTAACAGACATCGGAGTTAATTCTAGCTGATCATATGGTCATCAAAGTTATCACAACGTGGTGTAATATAACCTTTTCCATTGCCACATCAGTGACCGATGCTGATAACTTCGATGGACACTGTTCCCATTGTAGTAACACATTGATGCTTCGCTGTTTAATCTACCTGTTTATTGCAAAGTAAACTTGAGCTCATAATTTTAATCCACGACCGAATTTAAGCATTCCCATTGACTGACACTTTCCTCAGCTTTTACATAAGAGGGAAATATCTTAAAGACACATACTAAAATGGAAATTTCACAATTAGAAAAATTGTCACTAAAGGGGGCCTTGCATTTTGAGAACCAGTTTTCTCCACTTAGTAACGCGCATCAAACTGGTTCTCAAAATACAGAACCCCTTTCAATGACTTGCCGAAAGATAATTCCATTTCAATTAGATCTGCAAATGTAAATAACCAAAATGTAGTGTCATCCGCAGACATTATCACACCTGTATGTGAACGTAAAAAGAAACCTTCATACTGATAATAAATAAAGAAGCAGTAGTTTATTTTATCATACTGACATATCTCCACTGATATGAGACCCAGCCCCAAGGGCTTACAAGTCAGTTTAAACATAAATACCATAAATGATCACAATATACTACATATATTGTTACGTATGCAATGTTTGGTCTTATTTGAAAAATCTTATACATCTTTTTCTTCAGCGTTCCCGGCCATGTAGCTTAGATAGTCAGTCTGGTCTTCTGGACGAAGTCGGCAGTTCTGCCGTCAGGCTCCACAGTTTTACCTTGAGTTCCACCAAACTGGGCCATGTCTGGTGCCTTAGGGTCTTGGATTCCCCTCACCAGTCGCTAAAGGTGGGTCCTTTCGAGGCTTAGGACCTGGCGCTGTCACCGCCTGGCTAACCACGGGATGAGCACCAAACCATCTAATATCTGTTTGGCAGCACATGGTTATGTTTCGGAGTGCCCTTCTCATAGACTGGTTGCCTTCTATGGCTGATGAGCTCAGTCTGCTCAGGTTTTAATGTGAGAGTTGTCCATCTCGTAGGTAACCGGAGCAATATTTTTACAGGGTAAGGGAGTTGGCCTTGCATCCAACCCTAGTGTGACCCTAGGGAGTGTTTGGGGTGAATTTCATCTGATCTCTACCTTTCGACCTGCCTGACATGGGTAGCCCTGCCAGAAGTTTTAAACTCCCGCCGGTAAAGCTCTACAGGTCATGGAGAAACGCAAGCTGTTCCGCCATGACAAGGCATACATCCCAGGAAAAGATCTTACATATGAAATCCATGGCATGTTTCAACAACAGTTCACTGGTCATGATGAAAGCCAATTTTTGGGAATTAGTTTTCCCATAAAAGTCCACATTGGTTTTAGCAATAAAATCTGCTTGTTTGTTATTAAACTTTGGACATGACACAAGGAAATGCGATTCCGTCTCTGGTTCCGTCTCAAAAAATTTACAAGTTCTTTCATTTTCACCTAAACCTCTAAAACGACCGACTTCAATCATAAGTGGTAGTATACTAGTAAACCCAAACGTAATGGAACAAAAACGGATCGTTTAGATCGTGAAATATTTCTAAGAACATAAACTGTCGTGTAAACGTTGTTTTGCAAAACTTACATAAACAGGTAACGTTCCATTAAAATTTTCAACACAGTCAATGTCCAGAAATATACTTGTTACTTTTGGACATCAATTTCTTTCACTGATGCTATAATCATACAAAAAAATCTTACATTGTCTGTTATTATCCACAGACAAAATTCTATTCCAAAGTCTAAGTATACAAATGTTCTCTACTTTATTCACAGAAACAGCGCACCCTTCAGTCAGCTTCTGGAAATGATCTAAGAAATGCTTTTCAACTTTTCTAAACCTTTAAAACTAAACCCAGCTGCAGGAGAAAGGCACCGCATAAAAATAATAACAGTTTTACCCAGAAAACGCCGACTAACATTTGCACCATTTACTAACATGAAATCGGTCTCCTAACATTCCTTACCATGACAGGTTCCCAGCATGCACCACTAACGAATTCACAGACAATACGTGTATGGGCCATTCGCCAATTTTCATGAGTCACTTATGGTTTCTATGGTCTTGTTGGTAACGAAAACAGAATCCTGATGGTAATGAAAATGGCGAGATGAATTTTATGAAAATAAAAAGCTCAATTTGATTTTTGTTTTTAAAAAGGCAAATCCCAGTTCTAAATTTTGTCTACCTTCATAAAGCTACTTCTCCACAACCTAAGAATGAAAACCGAGGAGACTTGCACCAAAACTGTGCACTTGCAACAAAGCATTCAAAATTCCTCTAAAACCTCTTTCATGAAAAGTAAAATGTGAACCTGTGATAAACATTTTATGTGCATGACTTAATGGGTAAACCCCACTAAATTTAACACTATGACTTTAACATTTCCACTGCAAGAAATCTTAAAGGCAGTCGTAAATTTAAAAAACACCATACATTACAAAATTCAACTAAACACAAAATTAAATTTTAAGGACCTCCTTGGCAAGAGACAGATATACTGATGTTACCAGTTAGACTAGACAGAATTTATAAATAACCAACCTTGATGACTCGCATATCCTTCATGTTCTGTGTAAAACATCTATCACCTAGAATGACTTCATCCCCGTCTTGGAGAAATCACAGTATCGAAACAGCCAATAACAGAAACTTCATTGAAAAACCGCAGACCCATTGAGTGACAATTACACGAAAATTCACACAGCAGAAGAGGCTAACAATCTGATAATAGCACCACAGTTGGCAAACACAATTACTACTGATATTACTGAGGCGCAGGCTTTACAAATAGAAATCTAAGCTGGGGAGTGCGATCCCTAGTAAAACAAGGTTGCATTTAGAATTCCAGGACTGGTGTTTATACTCACTAGTGCAGTTCCCCATTGAAAGATATGGTGGAAACAAAAACCACTTCAACTCACCCAAGTGGATTTCAACAAGAGACACGCTTCCCCATTTTATACCCGCTGAAAGAATTTTGAAGAGCTTTATTGTAAGCACACAGTTTGGGTGTGAGTCTCTGATTTTTTTACTTTCAAGGGGTTAAGTGATGCGGAAAAGTAGCTTCATTTAGGTAGAATATGTTTCACAATGGATAGCAGAGTTGTTGTAGGGTTGTTTAAGTAAACAGTTCAAAATTTAAGTGTATTGGAACATAACGGTATGATGGAAAGACTAATGTCAACCCATTTTGGCTGGTGCAAGTAAAGAGCAGCTCACAATGAAGACAAAGGGAGGAGAAAATAAAACAATAGTGAGTAAATAATAATGCAATTTCTGTGTGAAATTTAGAAGTAATTTTTCCATTAAAATTTCAATTACAAAAATTTTTGCACTAGGACAGGATTTACCCCGATTTATGAGCATTGTGAATTCCACCAAATTTGCCTGACCAATGCCGTGAAATTTTATTCATGAGTTACCACAGTTTGTTTACTCAATTAAGAGATAGTGCCAATGTCTACCAATAGGAGCGACAAAAATACCAGTATTCCGCAGTGAGCAGTAATAGTTGACAACACAAATTTTTCCTGAAACATCACCAGAATTTTGAAATACATGAAAATGCAGCTTAGGTCTAAAAATGTGCTGAAGATTTAGGGAAAACAGTTGAATCCCACTGGGGCTGTTACATACAACTGGATACAGATATTTTAAGTTTGTAATAACGCAGTTGATTATTTCAATTTAACATTGAATACCACAACACAAGGGAATATTTTAGAAGAAATATTTGCCCACAGATACACACAATATCAAATTCCAAAGCTTCAGACATCAACCAGAAACGTGATACTTTATAATGAGGTAAGCCAATTCAATCAAAAATCAATCATCCCCCGTTCTTGATTATACACACCACTTTGCTTTTAGAGGAGATGGATAGAAGTTGGGCCTCATCAAAGTTTAAATTTACATTAAATTACTTTTTTAGGAAATGTCATAGTCAGACTAGCTAAGGCCAAAAAATAGAACAATTGTTTAGGGTCTGTGCCCAACTCAATTTGAAACATGTGCCTCCAGGTTGGAAGAAAAGAAGGGATCTCCACCCATTACAGCCGCATCAGGCGATGTGGGGAAAAATATCCTGACCCATTTGAGCAGGCATCAGGTGACACTGAAGAAAAAAGAAAGAATGACCTATTTCAATGGGCATCAAGTGACACTGAGAAAAAAGACCAGAAACAAGTATGATATTTTCATTGGCCTTACAACAAAGCTACAAATATCACCTTACCCCATGAAGTATTGTAAGTAAAGGGTGCTATTGTGGCTGGACTAGTTTAGCATTGCAAATTGTGAAAAAAACATGGTGAGACCTATCTGTTATCCATAATATAACTTGAAGTTTTGCAGACAAAACTTTTGAGCAGCATTTTGAGGCTATCATTCATTCAGCAGATGAATATGTCAATTCAAATAAGCATGCTCCTTATCAATGACAAACATGAACCTGCGCTTCATGCTTATACTTAAACTCAAAAATTCAAAAACGAACAAGGTCTTGGTCATATAAATAAAAACCTGGCCCAATATAAAGTTGCACACAAAACTAAGAATTCAATTGCTGAACAAAAATATGTACCTGTTCAACATTCCTGGACTTCTTATGTCATCTCTATAACTTGTCCACAATGCACATAGCAACAGCAATGTACAGCTGCTTTAAAAAAGCACAAAATCCCAATATCCAATCTAGAGATATCAGAGCAACCGCAAGCATTTTAATCCACACCCGGATGAACTGATTCAAAAGTCAAGTTCCAACTTGTATTGGTTCTTGAATCTATTCACTTTATTGAACAATAAAGTGGCGGAGTGTCATACTTCCAGGAAGAGGACTATACAACTAAGGGAATGTGAGTTACCTCATGTTACGTACTTTGCAACAGTACACTTACAAATAGTGCCTCAATAACATACCAAATAGGCTTTCAAGCACAGACCACCTTTCAAGTTACAACTGTTTTCTCAGCGAAATATATATTACCTTTCTTAAGCATTTCAGTAAGGTAGATGTCTCTTGCAAATCCTGCATCTGGTAGACAGATTCTTGATGCGATACCATCAGAGCTAGACTTACAAGTGAATTTAGAACATGCTATTGCGTTCACCACATAGTTAACCCTGCCACAGAATCACGAGTTAGGTTATTGAAGCAAGCACTTAACACATTTTCAATACTGATTGTTCAGGTAATGCGAACATTATAAAAAATACACAATTAACAGGTTGTTACACGATACCAAAGCACTGGCATGAGTCTGGAACACGCTTTTGTAGTAAACAAAATACAACAATGGAAAGTCTTTGGGTCAAGTTGCCAAGACTAGTATCAAGGAACTAGCTATATTGTAAACACACGTTTTCTAGGATACATAAATATACTACATGAGCTGAGTTGACTTTGTCAAGTCGATGAGTTGGCAGAAAGGTAAAAAATATTTCACAACAGTGGTGGTATTAAGGCAGGTGAAAATTTTTGTTTTTATCCATTTTTGGTTTGTTTAGATTGTTTGGAACTGAAAGTGGACAGAATTTTACAAGTTTTCACAAAGTTTTGATCTTTTTCTACAAACACGACAAGGTCATTGGCATTCAATGCTAATGTTTTTTTTGTTTTTTAAAAAAATATTTATTGAGGATAAAAGTAGAAGACACGGTCATCTTAAGCAAAAAAGTTCATCTTCCAGACGGTCCTCACAAAAATACATTCACCAAACATGGTAATGAACAATGATATAAACAATGAATGGGACATGAAGATACAATGATTATCAATGACAATGGAATTGATAATGGTAAAGTAGAAAATTTTATATACAAAGAAAGTGATAATGATAAGATTAAAGCAGTCAAGAATAATTATTTTAAATAAAAATGGGAAAACCATGTACAAACAACTGTAGTGTTGCCATGAGATCATATGAAAGACACAATTATCACACTCATGTATTGATTAAGTTGAGCTGTCGGGGGGGAAACTAATTATTTTTTTAGCAATTATTGTTGAAGAATGTAAGGACAATTGGCTTTGGGGAATTGTTTTGTATCAGGTTTGAAGATCCTGATTTGTTTTGATGCTTATAAGAGAGCAGAAAAATAATTTTAATTTAATTTTAAGCACCTTATTTGCCAAACTTAGGTCCAGCAACTTTTAAGCTATGGTATTTTTTCCAAAACAACTCTGGCTTCAAGTGCTGTGAAATGTTAATAACAAACAAAGCCAGCCTTGACTTGATGGTGCACGTTAGCCATCCGCTCTTCCAAGTGAAGTGTGGTAGCTCATTGACAGTATTTTTGCTCACGAACACAATTCTTTTCTCACTAACTCTTTATGTTCTCACACAGTGCAATACTGCTTTTTCAACCACATGAAGCAATTATGTTAAAGCCTTCCGACTTGACTGTATTTTTGTTATTTTAGATAGACCCATGAATACATTTCAAAATAAGAAACGCAATTTAGAGCATCATTTCTCCATGTTTACCTGCTAAAAGCAAAAATTGGCAATACCCAGTATTAGGATTGCATGGCCCAACCCAATAAACTACAGCCACTGATGATTTTGATGTTCTTGTTGGTAACAGAAACAGAACCAATTTTACTAAAATTAGAGGCAATTTTCGTTTTTAGCAGGCTACAACAGGGCAAAAAGAAGCTTTAAGCACTCATATCTAGGCTCATCAAATGATGTGAAAAGAAGCCTTTTCACACCATATTGCACGGAACAAAGAACAAAAGTTCGAAAGAAGCTGTATTCAGTTGAACAGGGGTCTGAATAGAACACCATTTCAGAATCCTAGCAGTGAAGGAGATGAAAGTGAGTCAATAAGTCTAACCATTCATTGCATTCTGACATCTATGGAATTTGTGAGCTCAGAGTGATGCTCAAATTTAAACATAATGAAGCATGAAAATTGACATGCATAACCCTTAAAGCTGAGACAACTTACTTCAAGAACAGCTCACTCCTTTGCCCTTACTCTTGAGATTTATTCTCCATGACAAATGACTTACATTGAAGTTATTTTCAACTTAGAACACCAGATGGCACAACTGCGAAATTCATTTCATCAAATTTTTTAACAAAAACAAAATTATTAAGAAAATTTTATGTCTCTATTTGCTGAGTTTATATATGTACAGGTGTAATCAAAAAATACATAATAAAATAAAAAATAAAAATTTTGGCAATATTTTTGATCAAATAAGGGGCTTTTCATATTGGTGCTCTCTAGAGTAATGAGAGCGTGAAAGCGATTTACACCAGATCCCGACTCAGATTTGCTGAATAGAAAATCACTGCTACATAAAGTTGTTCATTAGTTAAAAACAGAGGAATATATCCCACTGTCAACCCTTACCATTGTTTAGCTTTTTGACAACAACCGGATTTGAAATTCTACTAGTTTAAAAGTCGCAGCCACCATCTATGCAGCTGCGGATTCTTCATCGCAGTAGATGTACGGGACATGGTGTCCTTCACCTGGATATTTCAAGAGGTTTGCCTTTTTCCATACGCCATTAGTATGTCCCAACGCACATTGGTGAAAATTTGCCAGCATTATCACATCAGGAAAGGTGTTAAAACCCTGTTTATACTACTAGGTTGAAGCCTCCCATCGGCATTCCATGGAATCTGTAGGTGGCGCTGCGGAACATCTGTCCACCAAAGACATGATCGCCGTCTAACGGGTTATTCAATACGGCGCGGTTATTTCGAAAGCCAGCCATTAGAGGAAACTTTACTGTACGCTGTTCACAAATAGGCTGAAAGTGTTTCCGCTACTACTTTCACTAGTAATGAAAACACCCCTAACCTGAATGGTTGCTAGGATTACATTTGGTAAAACTTAGCAGACACTTTGCTGGTGGTTTCAGTTTTTCCCAATACTACTGGTGTTTTAGTTTAGTATTTTTAACCCTGACCAAAAAACACACACGAGAGGCCTTAATTCATCATTCTATTATTGAAAGTAAACGCGATTTACAACCAGCACATAAATTTTCACTTTAAAAAGACTTGGATAGTGAAGAAACAAACGAACTGCTAACAAAAATAACCTCTTTGGGAATAGCACCTCAGTCCGGCTAAAACACTAGCATTTTCCCTGTGAAAAACCTCTGGCAGCTGCAGGATAAAACAGACACATTCTCCATTCTTGTATATATTTAACATAATGGGAAAATCTCCAGCGTTTTTTTACATTTTTTGCAGCTACCATCCCATCAAATTGCCACTGTTGTGCGGGAGGGATTATTCTACAAATAGCTCAAAAGTCCAATGTCTCAAAATGTCCATGAGTGAAAGAAATTGCGTTTTACCCATGTCAACTCTGCCCATCTTGCAAAACAGAATAAGAAAAAATGGGTCAAGTGAGACATTTTTTGTGCTCTCACAACCATAAAGAGTTACATGTAGAATGTTTCCTGCTGGATATGTTTTCGAATGAAAGATCTTTGTATCTTATTTTTATGGGCTTCTTTCTATTACTTTTGATTTTTAAGCAAAAATTAGTCGATTTTTTGGAAATCAGTGATCTACGGGAAAATTGACTTTGGTGTTAACGAGCCAATTTAATCATAAAAAATCAGCCACTGGCCCTTTAAGACTATACTTTCCAAGAGTTTTTAGATAACAGATGAAAAATTTGTCTTAATGTCTTAAACGAACTTAATGTTGTCATGGCAACAGATCGAAAGAAACTACTATATTTCAAGCAATAAGAAATAGCATACGGCCGGCCCGTGATATGCCTGAGTACCCAGGACATTTTATCTTAATTTTATTGATTTTACCAATTAAGCATTGAACACACTTGGAACACGTACCTTTGACTGACAACTACATGAAAAATACATTTTGATAACAGTTTTATCTTTGTAGTTGACATTTTTTATAAAATACAAGACAGAATTTCTGCATTTTTCAGGAAATAAAATTCTAAATGATCATATATACTGGCACATTCAAAATAACTATACAAAAAAGATGTTAACTTTATAGCCACGAACAGAAAGTAAAAAAGAGTACATGTTACTAAAACGAATCATTACAAAGTGGGCGACAACTGAGAGACCATAGGAAACAACCTAAAGTAGTAAAAATTTCACAAGATGTCTTTTAAAACATTTCGAAAAGAATTATGTACCATACTACGTGTACTGATTTTATTTGCAATATCAGGGAGAGCTTTAACTGTAAAGTGCCACGTTCCTTAGCGGTGCCCTCACCTGATGACAAAGGAACTGTAAATGTCAACCCTATGGCACCAAGAATTTCTGATCTGAATGTCACTGCAGAATCCCCCAGGTAATCATCTGATGAAGACAACAATTAGGGGGTCTTGGAACATTTCTATCAGGACAAGAGAACAGCAGTCAGTTTCCAGACAACATCATCTGCTTCCACACTACAGCATTGAGTGGGCTAATCACAACACATAACCGCTTCCAAACAGAAGTAGGTGCGCATACATGGTCGTGAATTCGAAAATCGACACTTTTGCACAGCCAGTGACGGATAAAATGCTGGTCTGTTTCGTGATCACTTTCAACACACGTCTTCGCATAGGTAGTAAATAAGCTAGACATCTCTCCCTTTGTAAATACCAGTTTCCAAAAGTACGCATTTCATCAATTCTTCACTTGCCATCCCGCTCCTTTGTTTCATTTTGCAAACGAAAATAATGCCGTTGAGTTTTGTATGCTGGCATATCATAGTGTTTGCAATGACCTAATGAGAGTATGTGTTGGACTTGACATCCATGATGCCCTTGTATGAGAAAAGGGCAATATTGGCAATTATTTTTGACTGAAAGAAGAGATTTTATCATTTGCATTGTATCTAAAACTACAGTATTTTTTAAAATTAGCTAAGATTACACTAACAGTGGGTTGACATGCTTGCAGAAGCCAAACAAGTGGCCGTTTATACAGATAGATAAAGACACTCCATTACAATGCCTTCTGAGAAGTTGGATAAAAGGCAGACGGAGTGAACAAATAACAACAGAGAACCTACATCTACATTTCCAGTCAACACATTAGAAAAGCCTTCCGTTTGGTTTTAAATCCAGACAACAACAAAAGCTTAAGAGACTGAATCCTAATATCAATCTAGTCTATTGTACAGCCTTCCAGTGATCTTTTATCCAGCATCATGACTCACAGACCAATTACCTACCAGGGTTTAAAGAGTTAAAAAAAACATTCAACAGGTACAAGAGAACAACATAACCCGTCTATTCTGGCTAATTCTTATTGTATTTCTTCAAGTATGATCTTCACTTTCGACAAAGAATTCAATTTCAAAAGCTAAACACTTCAAAAAATCTCTAATTTTGGTCTATGATATATAAATTTATGTCAGCCACTATTTTATAGGGGTGAAGCCATCGATAAACGCTTCAATCCACACAATAATATTTTAGATCAGATTTCCTAATCAAAGGAGTTCTTGCGGGCAGCAGGACTTATAAGTTGCATTTACACGAGAGACAGCTGTCATGGGGCAACCAACACGGAACAGCTGATCGAGTGCAAGTGTGGGTTTAACACAACCGACACAGAGCAAGTTGACACTACGGCGGCCATTTTTGACATCGATTTGAGAGGTAGAGAGAGAGTTGCAGTCAATCAGGTGCAGGTCTTTATGCATGGTATGTCCTGGGCGCCCTGGCAAGGACACCCAATGTATCATTTGGATGCCCACTGTCAATAGGAACCTTTCAAGTTTGGACTCGCACATTGTAATGAATACTAGGAAGCCTCTGAAGGCTCACAGTGGGGCTTTTTTTCAAAGCAGGAAGAAATGTACAATGTATATACAAAGTATATGCATTGTTCCTATTTTGACACTTGATTGACAGCATTGTAAAAGTCTTGTCTACAGTTTTTTAGTAAAAATGCTCACCATAGAAGTCTGTTTTATAAACTTAGATGTAAAAACCTTGATCTATGCATTTTTTGTAAAAAAATCTGTGTGTTTGGGGGTATTGCTGGGGGTGGGGGGTTACGCGTAGGAATCATGGACGCCCTGGAATATTGGGAACCTCATTTTGGACACCCTATTTTCAAAATCCTGGATCAAGGCCTGATCAGGTGCCCCAGTTTCAACTAATGTCTAAACACAACTGGGGCAGGGCGAAAAAGGGATCATTTTTCAAAGCGATTGCGCAATAGTGTATACGGGAGATCCACTGGCATTCCACGTCACATGGTTTGGACATTCGCTGTTGTTTATGCGAGCATGCTCAGGCAGTCTTTGTGTAAGTGACTCGTGCTGATCCAGTTTGCGATCTACCGATATCGGGTAAATGCGACTGAAGTGGAGCGAGTCGTACCGTGACAACAGCCACCGAGACAAGTGTCTCTCGTGTAAAAACGACTATACAAACCTATCCACCAAGTACCAGGTGTTGTGAAACCAGCTGAGTTTCTAATGATGAGGCATAGATAACAGATACTCCATAAATCCAAAAGCAAAGAGATCAATGGAGAAATTCTAACCATTCTTAGCACTGAAACATGTATTTGAAAAATAAATAAATAAAATAAATTGTTTTAGTTCCAAATAAGGTCATTGCCAATTTAGAAATTTTTGTTGGTTGCGACGATTGTATGCCTCCTTGGGATGTGCCTGTTCCAAGTGAACAGTACAATAATGTGATCTGCATTGACAGTAATTCCGTACCTATTTAATATGCAATATGGTGACCAAGTGAAATTTTATTTTGTCAAATTTCTTAGCGCAAATAAATCTTAAGAAAATTTTACTCTGTGGTTGGCTTGGTTTGTAGTGGGCAGATGTCATAAAACAACATTCAGTAAAGTTTCTAATATTTCCATTAACGTAATCAGCTTTTGAAAAATTGAAAAACCGCAATAATTTTGGAAATTATTTTATACGAAATCAGTGAAGAATTATGGTAGTTATAATTCCATTAGCCACTTGTGTATCCAAAGGAACATCGGTGATGGTAAGACTACTTACTGGCCATGACTGAGGTGGGTTACAGGGCTGAAGCACTACACAGTGTAATGTAGATAAAACTTATGCAATGCTCTGCTACACTGTATCAGTCTGTCCATGACTTAATAGAAGCTCTACAGATGGAGGTGATGCATCGCACATCGCCACTGACATGACCATGGGGGGGGGGGCAAATGTAAAATTGTTGTTGACTGGATAAGGGGCTAAAATGAGTGGCAACCTGCAATGAGCAGAACAGGGGGTGCAAACACAAAAGCGAAATAGGTTTTAACTGGAGGGTTACCTTCTCTTGTAATCAACAAGAAAAATTTTAACTTGATAACAAGAGCATGAACCAGAGGTGGGTTGCATTGCCATAAGTAGCGGTAACAAAAAGGACAAATTTTATTGACACATAGAGTTTGAACTGGTTTTCAGTATATTTTCACTCGACAGTTATAGCCATCTCCCAGCGATAACTATTCATTGACTAGTAACCCATCAGGACCACCAACGTTGCCCATGGGCAGAGGGCAGCTTTGGTGAATCAACTAGCTAAACGATACAATGCTGCTGTAGGTATACAGGTGATGGCACTGTAATGGAGCTGTTCAACCGATTTACTTTTTGTTTGATAAAATAAAAGTACACTAGACAATGTGTATGGAAACAGTTACCTGTGAATAAAAGGATTGGATAAAAATAAAATGCTAAAGCTGCAAATATATCCCTTTCATTTTTTGTAATTAATATGCAAACTAGAGAACACCTGGTCAAAAAAAAGTTGGGACCTTCACTAAAAGATAGCTCCAAGGCAGAGAACAAACGACTTTTAAAAATGAGGCCAAGTAAATTGCACTGATACCGTCAGTGTGCTAATTCCAGACCATTAATAAAAACCATGGGACTTGTGAGCGAGGGTTTTACTTGACAAGTCCTAATATACTATCCTGGTGGACAATTTCTTCTTCTTTCTGATGATGTGCATATTTCATCAAATTGACTAACAAGAGCAAAGCCGAGCATTGATATGCACCCACTGTGTGCAATGCAATTTCATAAAATTGACTGTAGAAATTCAATGGTAACATTTTTCCCCGACTAATGTACAAAATATATGACGCCAGTTTTGTACCACAAAAAAACAGCTAAAGAAGCTTGCAACTTAGGGTTAAGCCTTAACAAATGTTTCGGCTCATCAAATATCAATCAGACACATAATTCAAACACCTTTTGTAGGTTACAAACTCCTGCCCAACTTATATTTACTTTGGAAGCATAACTTTGGAACAGAGGTCTCGAGTTCCAGTTAAATATTTTTGTGAATAATTGTTCTTCCGAGGTAGTTATTAAATTAATCATGGACATATCACACTGTAGTAAATACCTGTATTGGTATTGCTATGGTTCTAATTTCTTTTTCGTAAAATTATTTGCATTGATAATGAAATGTTTAGTGTTTGCCTTGTGGTGCACAAGTCAAAATGATCCCCAAATAACACAGAACTGGGCAGCTGTCAAATACGCGGGTTAAAATACATTAAAAACATTTACATCAAAACTCTAGTGTTACATCGCTTAAATTATTTTCAAAAAGAATTTGCGAAATGCTCCCTCACAACTTTTTTGCTTTGATTGAAAATTCACTTATCAATTGAACATCATGGTTTATCAAGGTCACTTAACTAGGTGAGGCAGAACCTCTACCAAAATCCTTTCGTCAATTCAGACATCAACCAACAACTATAAAAATTTCAAAATTTGTGCCAAGAAGAACAATTATTACTGATGACTGAGATAGGTTTACTTATTCATTTAAAGTTTGTCCAATATTTACTAAATTATCTACGAAATGACTCCGAACGAAAACAGACCAGACTGAGTACATCACTGCAAGTAATGCCAATGAATAGGATTGATTAGGAAGAGTAAAGGATCCATCAAAAGGGATAACATTCATTGACAGGAGCTAGTAAGTCTGAACTTGTTGAGCGTTCTGCCGGGTTTCCAGTACATTTTTACTCAAAAGTTATCACCAGCTCTCTACAATAACTATCTGTTGACAAATACCCATGAGCTCCGGCGCAGACTACCAACGCTGTCAAAAGCTACCTAAGCCAGAGGCAGAGACCCTGGCTTTAGCGCGTTGGTGGACCACTGTTCCCACTGAACTTCCGAAGCCCGGCATGGCAAAAGCCTACGGAAAGCTGCAAGTCTGCAAGACCCCAAACAGAGCTTAAATTCCTCCTCCCACACGATTTTCCGTTGCCAACTAAGCACACACACATTCGCATTCACTTTACATCAGCCAAAATCCTTACAAAACATGACAACACAGTCTTCTAGTATCGAGGTGGTCAACCGTGCCAACTTCCGTCCAGCCCAGAACGCCAATGACACTAAACCGTCAGGTGTCGTGGTGGCCATGCCATCTGACTAGAAGCCCTTTCGAATAATGGTGCGCGCTCCCTGTCTATTTTTACATGTGTATGATGCCATCATTGGTGGCCTATGAGCTTATGTCGGAAATAAGACTTTTTTTCAAAAAAAAATTGTTTATTCAAGTGCACATGCGCCTACATTTCGCTCACAGACATGAATGTGTGTGTCTTTTGCATTGGCGTATCCTGTCGATACTATGGCTGCAGGCACACGGGGCATTGTCCGCGGGAAACATTTTACGAGTTGGGCAGCGTATTTCCTAGTCCACGCCGAGTCAAATAAGATTATGTTCTGTTTTTATCTAGTGCCAACCCGTGACTTACAGCTGAGCTCGTTTCAGTGATTACCTGATTAATTGCTCTAAAATTGGTTTTACAATTTTCAAAGTATGCGCCAAGAAAACGGCCAGCTACATTTGCCGTATCCTATCATGTGAACCCTCACAATACAGCCGGAAAGTTGTGGATGAGCAGTAAATCGGGCATGGGTGTTTACACAATGTCGTGCAAACGCCCACTACTTATCGAGTATACGCCCAGCTGACCTACAAGTATCTAGGTTTTTTACCCCTCATGTACTCATTAACCTACCCTACAAGTTTTTCAAAAAGTGTCGAAAATGCGACATTTAGAAAACATTTAATAACAAAATTTGCATCGGAGTGATTCGTAAAATTGCGGTATCTCATGGATGCATATTTTCAAAAGTCGGAGATGTGCGTAAAAATGAGCAGTGGACGTTCACATGTCAGAGTAATGAACAGGACCTGAATTAAAACCCAGACTGTGTGTTATGTTAGGAAGGAAAAACGTGATGTTATTATACCTTTCAAATAATCTGAGAGAAAATTTCAACAATTTTGAACTGAAAAGCCGCAAAGTATGAATTTAAAGTTAATTTGCAAATTAAATAAACCTAAATGCAGTACGCCAAGGCGTACAGGCAAGCGCATATCATTCAATTTTCCAACCTATTTCACTACATTCCACTACACTAGTTCCAAAACAGAGACTAGACGGCACCGATCTATGCTGGCTCATGATTGGTCAGAGAAATGTAGTCTAGTAACTTAGCAATGAAACCACGCCCTGCCAACAATTACAAAGGGTGTAGACAGTTCCCTCATCGCAAAAATTCTCTTATTCCTTTAGTTCCGTGTTGATGTCCATTGGGCACTGGCAGCACTTATATAGCCTCTCTATCTAAGTGTCAACTCACGTGACTTTAACTAGGGAAGAAAAAAATGCAGTCGGGAACTTGACTTAATTTTCGGCCTGCACGAAGCGTTAGAGACTTGAATGAGATTAAACATCGGCATTCATGAATCAAACAACTGAAAATATCAAGATTCAGTGAATTTCATCCTATTTAGCTGGTTAAAATGAAAATCGAATTAAGGAAGCCTCTTAAATTCATAAAGTCGACCTCGAAGTATTTTCTACCGATACAGGATTCTAATTCCGCGGTTACCAACAACAACTTCGTAACCATGAGCGACTCAGCTGAGAAAACGCTTCGGAGGTTGTTGAGGTTGGCCAATTACCCTAAAATTCTGAATTCGAAAATGGCACAAGTATGAGTGTAACTTAATTGAGTTGGTAACGGAAATGGAATGCTATAACAGAACGGAATGTTATGAGACCGATTTTATGAGAAGTAAAGGCCTAATACGATTTTCGTTTCTAGCCAGCTGAACATGGCGAAATGCCGATACCACTGCTGCAAATTAGAAAGTAGAAAGGTGCCACCAGTCTGATGTTGTCACATTTCTACGTGGAGTTACGACCCTCCCTTGATAAGAATATCTATTGCATGAATTACGACGTATTCCCCGTACATAGCCTAAAGATACAATGTGAATTAGTTTAAAGTCGCACCTCATGAGACGAAAAGGCAAAAAATAGCCCTAATTTACACTAACAGTATTTTGTGGATGCATTTTCATCAAAATCCTCAGGTAAGTGGCTTTTGCAAGTTAACCTGCGAAAGGGTTGCCTTTCCGAGTACGAAAAGGTGCCATCAGTCCAATAATCCCTTCAAGACTTCACAAATGGCTTCTTTTTACAGTAAAACTAGATTATCAATAACACGTCCCTTCTCATACATATGCAACTAAAGCAGAATGGTATTTTTAATTGCTTAAAATGTTTAAAATATAATTAGAAGATGGCTTCTGGGAAATAGCTTACTCACTACTTTGAAACTACCTTAAAAGATGGGATCACAGTAACAGTTGTCGTCATTATCGGCGAAGGCGGAGAAAAGTTTGAGCTGCAGAAGAGATAACATCCTACATTGAGTACTAATGTTTAGTTACGATTGTTTTTGTTCTCATTCTTTAAATACGGCATCATCACCGGTGACATATTTTCAAAATCTCGCCGAAGAAACCATGTCTTGAAGCTGCAATAAACCGACCATCCCGGCTTAGATCATATTTCATAATAAAACTGGCTGAACCATAACTATAATATGATTTTGCTTGACCCACCAGGCCATTCATGCGCCGAGCACATCGGTTTCAAGTCTGAGTTATGAAGTGCCCAACCCCACAAATCGTAACAAGGAACAAGTTTGGATTAGACACGGTTAGTAGTCTCTGCTCAGTTTTGCTCAGTGCGTATGCTTGGACACTGTAACAAAGTTTGCAATTAGAACCTATAGACTGATTATGAATGCAGTTAATTAGTGTTTCAGTGAATTGCCAATTTCTGCGAATTGTATAGTGACGAAAAGCAAAGGAAAAGTACTAGCAATTTTCGTGCGTCATTCAAGCAGGCTTACGTATGAAAACGAGTCGTAAAAGTTGGATAAATCTCGGCATAAAACCTACCATACAAGTTTAAATGACCTTACCGATTTTTTGAAAATCTTGATCTTAGCCGCAGGTATATCTCCGTTATTTTCCATGGTGGCCACGCGTATCTTAACAGACTAAAGTCTACGGCAAGATTTGGCCATTGATATCTCTTCTCGATGCTCTTGTTTTGTCTGCGACGAGTTGAGAAGTCAGTCGACAATACGTTTTTCTACAGATAATCCGGATACATCGGCTAAATGTCGAGACAGACATTAGACGCGCTATGGGCTGTCGTTAGATGGCAGTACACCACATTCAGCCTAGGTAAATCGAACTTCCTTCAACGTGTAATAGTGTAGTTAAGAAATACTTAGCATGACTGTAGTAAATATAGTCAGAAGATTTCGGCCAGTACAGCGTGAAAATAGATTAAAGTACGTGTGGCAAAAAAAAATACGCGCGCAACACCCTAGGCACATTGAAATGATGTGCGGGGTGCAGACGTCGAGTTGAATAGGGTATTATAAATAAAATGATAGCGGCGGGAGGTAAGAGTTGAGTGTCGTAAATGGCCCACTTGACTCTTGAAGCTGTATCAACAGGGGCCTGCCATTGTGAAAGCAAGCAGAGAGTGCGACAAGTCATAAATTGGTGTGAATTCCGTCTGTTCAAAACGGGCGTACGTTGGGCGCCTGAGTTGAATGGCTAATTGAATAGTCAAAACAACCGTAGTCTTTTGGACGTTTTGTGCTCCAAATCTAGCCTTGTGTGAAACGTATTTGAAAGAGTTAAACAATCAAATACAACATTCATAGAAAGAAGACTAGGCCATATTAAGTAAAAGATACTGGAATTTTCTTATCGTTGTTTTGGAGTTTATTACACTTGTGCTATAATGATCATAATCTTTATTGACACGCAGCACTGGACATTGCTTCTATTAGGTACATGCAGCGTCATCGTCGCCGTTTGCTAACACATCCAAGCTACGCATATGTCCGCTTTTGCATTCCCCAAACATACTGAACTATATACAGTTGCGCATGTTTTTTAGGTTTCTGTTTTTAAACCCTAATTGATGACGCTCCAACTGAATTGAATTATCAGTAAGATGTTTTAACGCTTACATGAAAAGTTTTTACAGAAAAACGCAATGCATGGTCTGCAAGCTGTTCGCTGGTTTTTGAATCATTTGGTGCCGTCTGTTCGATCTAGGAACTGGTTCCCAGGTTCGTTCGATGCTGAATCGTGATGCCGTATCTCGGCCACTGAAGTAATCAAATCAGTGTGTTGTTGTCAGGTCATCGCTGACATTCAGTCACCGCTTTTATCACAGGGAACAATAATCAACAATATGAATACACAAGGCCGCAAAGTGCCCTTGTCATCGGTGTAAGCGAAAAGGAATGCCCACGTACTCATTGCAAACAAGTGGTCCATTCACCGAGCTGTTCGCATTTCCACCGTCCACCACCGAGACATCAACCAGTTGGTTTTTGTGTGATCAACAGCTCCGGTAATTAATGATGTAACGAGTCGAATGCGGTACTGATGGCGTCTTACCAGTAACTTAAAAAACATATTGTATTATGGTATCCTGTAAAAGCTTTGGCGAGCGAGCGTTTCGTGGAAGTAACGAAGCCACTAAGGCGATCGGATAAAACCAATTCTTCGAAGCCGAAAACGAATTCGAACTTAGTGCATACGGGGTTCGCTGTACTTTTGTATTGACCTGGAAATTCACTGACCAAAATGGCCTTTTGTCGGTGGTACCCGGTTGTGGGAGGCTACATCTGTAAAGAATACTGTCGAGGTTTGGTCTTAGCGTACAAAATGGAGAATCTATAAATCGAACTTACCCTTTTCATCATTGGATCAAAAACCCCATGTAGAGGAATTATGGCCGAACATGCATTCCTATGAGAAGTGCGCACACGGCGCCACTAGTTTTAACACCTAGCGGAATTCCCGACCGCATAGGTTCAAATTGCTGTCGCTACTCAGCGACTTTTAAAAATTTCCAGACACGTGTCACATAGACACCACAATACACTTCGGTTGTCCATTGATGTAAAGTCGTGTGTATTTACGTAGGCTGGGTTGAATAAAAGTATAGTGGCGGTGGCAGACACCAGAAATGCCCGAAGTGGAATAATGCAGAGCCGGTAGGTCGATCTGTGAATGTCAACATGTTTTTCACCTGTTTTATGTTTTGGCTAGTTGAACATTGGCTTGTGAAAAGCGTTCAGTATTAATTAGGGACCGACAACTTCTGACATAAAAAATCTTTTATGTTTCTTCTTCCCCACTGAAGTCCGGGCGGGCCGGTCACGACAGTGGCTTTCGGAAATAGGCCTACAGCTTAAGACAGGGAATGAGGCCAAAACGTGTACTTTTGTTTGAAAGTAGGCGCTTGAACCTATAGTCGGAAAATTCCCATGTTTGGTGAGCTTATGGACTTATATATTTGAGAGAGGCTTGTTTACCGGCAACCCAAGTCACAAGACGCTGGCGCACTACCTCCTCCGCTTACACGCGGCCACTGAAAATGAGGCATGTTTTGAATCTGTAACCTTTGAGTTGGTCAAACCCAATAAACTTTGAAGCATTCTGTCGAGTCGCTGATGGTTTTGATATTCTTGATGGTGACGTAAGTAGGATTCTGCCATGGCAAGGAATGTTCGAGATCGATTATAGAGTAAAAATACCCAATTCGATTTTTGTTTTTTAGCCAGAACAAGACGAAATATAGCTTTAACTCTGACAAGAAGGAATGTATTTTAGCGTTGTGTTCATTATTATAAATAAGTTTTGTTGTCAAGGAATTTTATTTACCAAACCCATGTAATATAGTAATAGTCTTTATTTATGTTTTTAAAGAGTTGGCCTGACACAGGTAAATTTTATTTTGTGAAAAACTTTCTTAGATGAGGGAACCTACTGCTCCACTTGACAAATGATTCCATTGAGTCCCGGATAGAAGTCGAAGTGAGTTCTAACCGTTTTCGGTTTGTCGTAGAAATAATGATGTCTCTCCTCGATCATGGGTTCCATACGACTGGAGAATGGTTCCCGGAATTGTTGAAACAGAACCCCTTGGTTGTTGATTCCAGTGAAAACCTTTTTATTCGTACTTAAGAGTTCACTTGGTCTCGGCGGCGTTGCAGTTATTTGCCCTCGCATTCGCGAACTATAACTGAGGTTCAGGTTTTGCTCGTACTGCGGCACTGAAGTTGTTTGGAAACGCTTAAGAACGGAGCGCTTCATTGGCTTGTAAGCCAGTCGCTCTTCGCGACTGAGTTCATAGTTACGATCTACCTGTTGCCAAGGAAACCTCCACGTGCCGTCCGAGTCCTGATAGGCTTGCAACTTCTTCAGCGTTTTTGCACAGTCCTCAGAATTGGCTAGTTTAGCGTTCATGAAATCGTCCTTTAGGTACCAGCTAGGTGGACCTTTGTAGCGCAAATTTCCAAAGTCAGGATCTTTCTCTTTCTTTGGAATCTTTGGGTAGAAGATGCCGTAGATACCGTTGGAATTGGGCGGTTTCTGCTCTCTCGTCCAGTCGAACTTCCTCTGATATTTGTCTCGGCGTGAAGGGTCCGATTCCTGTGTCTGCATCATCTTGATACTATCAAAATATTTCAAAGAATTCATGTAATACTACCTGTCATGCACCGTGGTCGAGGAACCGAGCTCCTTTTTGAGAAATTGATAAAACAAAATCATTTTCAATGACGATAGATGGAAAACTTTTCTATAGCATTCGATAGTAGCAACTAAGCATTTCGTTTTGATAAGCACTGTCACAAGATGCGCCTAAGTGTTGCATTTCCATGTCTTTTATTATTATTTAAATCGCTGAAATACCAGGGACAGGATATGAAAACGTTACCCAAAATTTAGATGTAATGCTCGGATAATGAACACAATCGTTTTCAAGGCGCAAGCACACCAGAAAAACAAAAGAATAGAATTAAGTCCATTACACTTTCCTCTTTTGGGTCAGAAGCTGAATGCTATCAAAACACTGTGATCTTCACCAGACGTCACAAAAAATTACGTCACTGAAATTGCACATTCACTTAATACGCTAAAGTGGAGGGTAATGTTTTGTTTTTTCTAAATCATACTCCGACTCGTGCGTTGTATGCGTACCTGACTCGATTGTTAAAAAAACTTGGTTTCGTGTGAATGTTCACGTGAAGGAGAGAATTTGCACGGATATGAAAGAGGGATACGCTTGAAGGAATTCTAAAGAAAATGGTTCTGAAAGGACGTTAAAACATAATCGTTACGCATTTATCAAGAAAGTGACACAAGAACGTTTGGACAGACATCACACACACACACTACAGGAACTGAGAAATTTGATTAGGAAATTGGTTGTAAAGTTAAGCTCAATTATTAAGTAAAAAAAACCAAAATATGATATTTCAACGCCACCAAAACAATTGAGTACTTAGTGGAATCTACAGAGGTTCATGCCGCCATCATAGGATCCTACCATTCTTGTCTACCAGCCGCCGTCGTGAGCTAAGAGTCCAAGAGCATCGCATAAAGTCACGTGGTGACATGGAGATGATCGTTGTCTTCATGTTCTAAGCGTACACGGCATTTTCTTTTTATTTCTGTCTGGATAACGTTGGTCCTCAGCGAAGCTGCCTTTGCCTTCGAGGATCGCCAACTTTTATATATTTATTTATATTTACACATACACACACATGGACGGTGCAGCACTGAAATAAGTGGGGGCTATAGCATACATACATACATGTACATACATACGTACATACATACAGAATTACATACATACGTATATACATACATACATACATACATACATATATACATACATACATACACACATACATGCATGCGTACTCATGCTCGCACTCAGAGGGAGGGGCTCGGAGGAGCTCGAACGAGCCCCCCATTTGGCGATGTGGGCAAAAAGGTCTGCCTCGGAGAAACAAAAAGTCCGAGAAAACTAGACGAAAGTCCACTAATAAGGCGCAGACGCACAGTTCAAAGTTCTGAGGTGGTATCCCTTTTTTTCAGTCCTCCCGCTTTTTTTGTCAACAAAAGGTCCACATCGTCAGAAATTCGAGCTCCTATATTGAAGGCTGGGTGCGCGCATGCTGCTGTCGCGATAGATTGTCTTGTGACGCGTGATTGGTTTTCACGCCAAGGTCGTGTGAGCAACTTACCAAGCGCGGCTGCAATCATTGCAAGATGCTCGCGTAGAAAGAATGAGCTATTCGTCATATTTTAGGCGTTATAGGCCTACACTGTCTGAAATTGTGATAATGATTTTTAAGTTGGCTTCATTGGGACTTTTTATAGTAATCCTCCATTTTTCAGAAAAGATAAAAAGTTTGGACGTCTGTGTCTTCTTCGTAACTCTAACTTAACCTTAGCAAGTTGTAGATTTGTTCTGCATGTAAAAGGTCTTCCAGNAAGGCTTCACAACCATCAAAACCGAATTGACCTAGCAAAAATACACTTATCATCTGTAGTAGGTGAATAAATTTCTTTTGTATTGATATTCGATTTTTAAAAGCTCCATGTCGATCTACTTACCTTCCAGAAAACGAAAATCAGTCACCTTAGCTAAATAGCCTGATACTGAGGTATTGTTACTTTCGAATTTAAGAGGGTTGCAAAGAATTCATAAAACATTTTTTTGTTATTTTTATTGTATTGCATATAATGAATTATTTAAAGGGTCCTATAAGCAGAAGACAAGTATGCAGTCTGTGTTATATTATCAGTACTGCCAGTGCGCATTTACTGCAAACTACCTCCAGCGCCGTACACACATCTCTACGGAGAGTGCCGGGTAAATACTATGTGTTGTAACTGAAAGAAACCGTAGAAGGGTGCTGCGACGCCCATGATGGTAATAAAAAGATATTCTGTCAAAATCATCTTTTATGGTATAAAAAATATCGCAAAAAAAACTTCCATGGGCTACAAAATCTGGAGAAATGCCATCACCTACTAATTGAATGTTGTAACAGATGTTTTGTCTTCGCGGAAACTTCGGTTATAGTTCCGTCTATTTCGTAAGCAGAAAACCACACATAACGTCACAAGTCACTATATTGAGGTCGGGCAAGTTGGGAAATTCCACTTTGTTGTGGTCATGGTTTAAACGGGTGTAGTTCCAAGCTCCGGCCTTAGCTCAGGCTAGGAACCTGAGTACTGGTTCCTACGCTCAGGGTACACTGTCTTTGGTGCCGTTTCAAAATCCATTGTCGAAACACGGATCCCGAGTTTCTGGTAACCGAATTCCTCCAGCGGAGGGTAACTGATATGGAACTGCCTGAATTTCACCAACCTAAGTCAAAATCCAACGAAACCATGTTTTACATTGGAAAATTGCACCCCATGCACATTAGGGGTCCAATGACAGAGATTTCTGCTTCAGTTGCCACTAAATTCAATGAAGCATCACCCAGACACGATTCGCTTCTTTTTCTCAAAATTGTCTTTGAATAATAAACAATATACCAAAAGAGTATAGTCTTCACAAGCTGGGCCGTCGTCACATGGAACAACCGACTAGAGGCTCTCTTAGCGCCGTGCTTTTTCGGTTCACTGCGAGTTGAGTTGCCGCTAGATTTTTTTTTTAAATCCTTAATTCACTGTATGGAACTTGATTCCCGAAGACATGCGCGCTAATAGCTGACGGGCAACCGGGGGAATATTGAACGGGTCATCCAAGGGGATTTCGGAGCTCTCACTCAGAAAGTTTCAGATATTACGTTCGGATTCAAAAAATCGTGATTTCTTGTCCCAGTGGTAACCTGTTGCGTTTTCAAAAGAAATGTATTATTGTAATTCTTTGAAAAAATATCAATAATTAGATTGTCATAAACTCATCTAGAAAATTGCCCGTTTGTAAAATTCACGAATAATAAACACATCCGTCATTGGTGGTCTCGGCGGTGGCTGCCTCCAACGCCGGGGCCCCTGCCGACCCGGCGTACCTTGCTGCCGGGGAGGGGCTACTAAATATGAAAGGATGTAATTTCAAAAACAAGAAACGAACAACAAACGGGCGGAGCTTGTGATAATCAGGGTCCTCTCTCTCCGCCGGTCAGTTATGAACAATGGAAAAATACACATGGTTCCTTTATTCTTTCCAGTTGTCAATGAAGCAAGGCATGTCATTTACTCCACTGATTCTAGCAGTTAAAATTACAAATCTGAAGCCGCGCTGGAAATTAAATCTTAGCATTATAAGTTTTCACATGAGCCACAACAATCGAAACTCTTTGAAGGTACTGATCATAGACATCTTAATACTATTATTGTAAATGTGATGTCTAAGGTACTGATCCTGTTCACTTCAAGTCTCACTGCTTGATCAGTTTGATATTTCTATACCACACCACTAGAGGCCACTTCCCAGTACACGTCAGTCGCCGTCAAAATCATAACAAACTTAACGCAGGTGGGTATTTTTGCGATTTCGACTGATAACTATTCTTTATTAGTTGAAGTAGTTAATAAGGGTGTTTTTATGAACTGGTCGGGTATAGCGGTCCCTGATTTATAGAGCCAGGCAATCACTGAATAACGGGCCCGTTACTTCGTGGATGAAGGGAAGGTGGTTCTCTAGTCTCTACACCACACTCCACAGGCGTCCTCAGCTTCTGATCGTCCCCAATACACAAAATATAATACTACAAGGTATGACACTCCCGACTAGAAATTCCACGGGTGCTTCACTTCAGCTGTCCATAGCAAATATAAAACTCAATAAATTTACACAAAACAGAGGTTCAACAAACCATGAAGAAATTCGCAGTCAAAGAACAAAAATGTTCACAAAAAGCCCCCACACACTTTCATCGTGGGCCGCTCGAGGTCAAGGACGGTACGGAAATTGCCGGTTTGTCGATAACTCTGCACTTAGCCGCCAGTAGAAAACTATTGAGTACTTCCGTAACTCACCGGCAATTTCCGTACAATTCGTGCAATTTCTTACGAAGTCGCCGGAACTGGACACCGTGAATGGTATTAGGAGAAAGAACAATTCTTCATGGTTTGTTGAACCTCTGTTTTGTGTAAATTTATTGAGTTTTATATTTTCTATGGACGGCTGAAGTGAAGCACCCGTGGAATTTCTAGTCAGGAGTGTCATACCTTGTAGTATTATATTTTGTGTATTGGGGACGATCAGAAGCTGAGGACGCCTGTGCTCTACACTAGCCAGGAACCGCTGGCGCTACATCTGACCAGTGCCGGTTTTTATTTGTGTGTGAAACCAAAAGCTGTGAAGTAGTGAATGTATATTGAAGAAATCAAATTTATGAATAATTATGAAGAGGCGAAAGGTGTCCCAGGTGGCAGGGTAAGACATGTTAGACTAAATTGTAAGAGTAAATGTCGTTATACACTTAAAGAATAAAGTAGCTGCCAGCTAGCTGTATAAAGACTCGTCAAAATAAAGCCAGGTACAACTGTGTGTATTTCCTCCGTAGACCCCGAAATTGCACACAGCCAGGGTAGTTTCTTTGTCATCTCGCCGTGAAACTTGTATAAACATGTAAAGCTAAAGACCGGACGGGTTTCATGCAAAATTTGAGAATTGAACGACACTCACGTTGCCCGTTACAGCCGTTTAAGTGCAAAACAATGCAATAAACATCATTTTCTTGCGTAACTCTCGGCCTTTTGTAACAATGAAAAGTATGTCATCGTTTTGAAAACGCTCGTGTCACGCGCACACGCCATTTCCTAAATTTTGCGACATCTCTTGGGAGATGATGATAGCTTGGCAGCATCAAAATTTCTTCTGAAATTCGGTTTTTCTGTATCAAAATTCTAAAAACTTACAATGAAGTGAAACCTGTTCCGGTAATTTGTTGTGATGGGTACGCAATCTCGTGAAAGAACAACAGTTGATTGAAGAATCAGCGAAAAAAGAAACTGGCCAATACGTGACACAATATTTCATGGCGCCAAAAGCTGTCGCTAAAGATCGCTCCACAACTTCAGCAGCCGAATAACCGTAGAACGCCATTTTTCCAACACCGTTAAATAATTTGATTTAGTTAAGGAAAACTGTAGTTTTTAATGATGTCCACTAATTTTGTGTCAGATTTTATCTTACCACTTTTTTACCCACATCGGTGCAAAGAAAAATACTAATTGACGATGGATTTGCTCATTTAATGAAAGTTCTTGACTTATATGGTAGTAACCAATCCAGCAACATCTTCCAACACTCGGTGCTTGCTGTGTTGTTTACCGGCAATGCTCGTAGACAGGACAGATTGTTTATGAGAGTTCCGCACCATCATTCCTGCATAGACTCCTAAGCACCTCACTATCGACACCGATTGTCTAGTAGGCCTCTCATGGGGGTTATTTGATTAGCCACCTGAGACAATACCAGTCATACCACTAATACCACAAACTCAAAATACTCGGTAGAGGTGATATCTAAAAGACTGATCGTGTCCACCCAACTTGACAACATGCTTTACAGACCCCTTCTATGTGAAAGTTTCCCTTGCATTTGACTTTATTTGTTTGGTTGCTACGCATAAGAACTCTTTCTGTCATTGGCTTCTAAACTCTTTAACAAAGCTGGGATTTTTTTTTATTTATCTGAAGCCAATCCATTGTGGCATTTAAATTGGTCATCACCATAAGGATTGTCATAGTTCAACGTTTTTGTTGAAGGCGTTCTTAGAAGTGATTGTGACAGTTATTGTGGTCTTTCAATCAGACACGTCTTTGACAGATTCTAACATTCTGTTATCAGGTAAACCATGTCTGGGTTTGGCCAAGATGGTGGCTTCTACAGTGCAAACTATGAGGACCCAAATCAGGGATATGACATGAGTGGAGGTCAGTATGGACAAGACCCTTATATGCAGGACCAGTAAGTATTAGCTTTGCCGTAGCATTAAGTACAGCACACGCCAAAAATAATGGGACAAAACAGTTTCCCTGTCATGACGGTGCACTCTAACTACTTTGAGGGAGATTTCCATTTATTTTCAGCTTCTATGATAGGGAATTTCACACACGCTCAACTGTCATCGTGGGGAATTCCGGGTCATTTTGTCTGATTATTTTTGGCATATGCTGTGGATTAGTTTTGCCTGTTATGTTCATCACAGTATTTAAACCCTACCGTAAATGGTAACATCCGCCAATTTGGTTTCTGCTGTGTGTCATTCTGAACACACCAATGCCATACATTGCCAAATGTAATGAAGGGTTAAGCAAATTCTGTAGGGTTTTATTAACAACTTTGGAGGGTTGAGGAGGGTCACGGGATTATAACATTTTACCTGTCTAATGGTAGTTGATATCCTGGAACATGGTGTAGTGTACTTTTTAGTGTAAAAGTGTACTTTAAAGTGAAAAAAGTACAGTTATTTCCATATGAATGCATTTTATTGCTCAATAATATGGATTTCTTGTCATAAAAGAACCAAACGTTGCTAAATAGTAGAAATAATCAAGCAGGCTCAATGTGCCTTCGTAAAATAACAGTAAAAACCAGAGGACGTGTGAAACATCAAAATGGTAGCATGCTCTTCAGTTATGCACCTACACACTCTGCTTGTAGTGATAAGATAAGTGGCTCCCTCTGGCAATTTCAGCCATGAACGCTGGTAGGTCGCAGTAGACATCTCCCAGTCGCAGAATTACCCCTTTTTCTTTGTGTATTTTATCTGTGCAACTTACTCTTAAACTTGGAGAATCATTACATGAAACTTTGTCCGAGAGATGCGAAAAAGGCGACGTGTGTATGTCTAATTTGTGAGAGGTTTACCGTTTTTCTTGTTGATGTTATTTAACTTGACCTGAAAAATAAGCTAAGTTTGTTTTACACCAGCAAAGTACAAATTGATTATCCCATGGAACTTTGGGCTCTGTTGATTATCCATCGACTTCTTAGTTCCTACAAATTGATGAGTGTCTTTCAGTCTTCTAAGTCGTTGATTCACCAGAAGAATAGAGGACACCACGTGATGGTGAATCGCAGGCAGCAGATATGTCAGACAGTCTCTGACAAATTATTAGTGTTTGGGAAAATCTCATGGCTGTTATTCACTAGGACAATATAGGGCACGTAGTGGTGGGTGACAAAAGTGGTTCTTTCTTATCACGGAGGACCTGGAAATTTATAAAAATTGTCTTCAATCAGTTGCAGTCAGTGGTATTTTAACTTGGTCTCTTCCTGAAGCACGTCTATGGTAAGGGATGCATCACCTTCAAACATGTTTGTTTTCTTGCAGACAGTTTGGCCAGTTTGACTACTCCTCTCAACAGGGTTACAGTAGCCCTCCACAGGGGTACAGTGGATCCATCATGACACCAGACATGTCACAGATGGCCTACGAAGGCCAGGCAGACAGTTTTGAAGATGAACCTCCACTTATGGAAGGTCAGCTGTAGGGCTGGGTGGGGTTGTGCATGTAGCGAAATTGTATTGTGTAGGGATGGTTAGGTATAGTGGCACGGGTTGAAATCCCCACCGTAGTGATGGATCTACATGGGGTGGGGTACAGCGTTGGCTATTCGGACCTTCCTCAGGTGATGCGCTAAAAATGGTGTCGGCACAAAATGGCACTGTCAGCCTCCGGTGTATACTGCAATTTTTTAATGATGCATTTCTCTTGGCTGTGAATACAAAAGTGGAATTAGACCTTTTACCCTCATAAATATGTCTCGTAATACTCCTGAGATGATGGGATTCTATTTCCATTGCCAATAAGAGCATTGATGTCATCAAGAAGTCACTTCAGACTTTAATGGGGGTTTGTCAACCTTAAAATTGGGTATTCAAAGACATAACACATGTATGCACTGCCTATGACTTGAGATGATAACGAAAATGGAATCCTATCGTGGTAAAGAATGTTAGGAGACCAATTTTATTTTTGTTTTTAAGCCAGCTAAACTGGGCGAAATGCAACTTCAACTTCAACTGCACATTGATTTTGTTGTATGTAGAATTAAGTTAGATTACTAGTTTGATTATGCGTATTATGTAATTTAAGGGGATTGGGATTGGGAAATGTCTCCGTTACTTTTGCAATGGAATACATCAAGAAATGAGTGGGTTAGAACGTTACGCTTTCTGTTGTCGGTTCTTGTGTTTCTCACATTCGATGCACCATCAGGTTCAGTTTGCATAGTGTTTGAGTAATGAGTCACTGCTTGTTTTAAAATAATAAGAATTGAAATTGTTAAGTATGCTTTTAGAAATGCATTTGTTACAAATTTGATAAATTTTAATTTCAGAACTTGGAATCAACTTTGACCACATTATGCAAAAAGTGAGTATTTTTGTATAGTCTTTTCAGTTCAATTTGTACGCATCCTTCAACTATTTTCCATTTTGGAAAATACTATATTGAGGTGCATGTCTGGTTACCCATCTAGAGCTGAGGAAATTGCTTTTGGTTTATATTTTAGTTTGTGAGAGCACCTCTAGGAGGCAGCTAAGTCTCAGTGGATAAATGAGTGGGCATCATTCTTATGTGGGACTTGGTTGTTCATTAAATTCTGTGTATTACTACAATGTGGATTCGCTCTGTGGTTTGTTGAGTGACTAATAGGTGGCAGCACATGCCAAGGAGCTGATCACCTTGACTTGAGGTTATTTCCAGGGCTTGGAATTTTCCGCGGAAACGCGGATTTCCGTTTTTTTTCAAATGTTCTTTCCACGTATTTTATGATATTTCCGCGTAAAAAAATCGGATATGATATAAAATTTCTGCGGCAAATTCCTTTCTTATCGCGGCATTGCCGACGACGTTCACCTCGAAAAGCGGAAGTTGCTCTTTATGTTTCGGAGGAACGTAAATTGTCAACATTGCCGGGGCATCTGGGATAGCGTGGTGGGATTTTCAATGGCGTCTCGTGTGATTGTAAACCGCGGTGACAAATACAACGGCTCTGCAGCCAAAAATGTGTGGGAATGGGAGTGGAGGAGTGGATGGACGCACGCTACTGATGGTGGTAACGTTTTTTTTTTTTTTTAGTCCAACCGAATTTTGTCAGCAAAAGGTTCACATCGGCTATTTCAAGGCCGGGTAGCGCGCATGTTTTGGGCCGTAAAAGTTTCCGCGTTTTTGTCATTGGTCATTCCAAGCCCTGTATTTAGTACCCTAGAAAAGGACCAAATCTAGCTAACTTCGGAACATCGTATCTCAGAGACTATGGTTGATCAGAATTGTATGAAGCTTTCAGGTGCTAGGCATTATACTGTTCTCGGAAAAGCTGTTAGGAATTGTCTTTCAAAGCTCCCACATGAGGGCTATCAAAAATAGATTAGTTTTGTGAATTTTAATGAAAAAAATCTCAAGTTGCAAAAAACGAAAACGAAGTAATAATTCAGAAAACTGTAACACCGTTTTTGACATTTTGTTATGATATTGATACCATTGTTCTGCTGTGAATTTACGTTTCTTTTTTGCTAAACATTACTAAAAACACATGGTCACATGACCTGATTCATGGCAGATTGGTTTAAAGTCCTAAAGCAAATTCTACTAATCGTTCTTTCAAAAAGTAAACGCTTTCACTGTGTTATAAGCTATAGTTTTGAAAATATTTGTCTACATATGCAGGCATTTCCATAAGGTCGTACGTAACCTGAAGTTGTTGACTGGAATATTCTAATGTAATAAGACTGCAGTCTGCAGTCAAGAAAAAACAAAAACACCGCCACCAAGCGACTTACGCCTTTAGCGGTTGAGTCTGCTCCTAGGGATTTCTTATTAATAACTGATTCATTGCTGTTTTCATTGGTGACGACTGGAGATAACAGGGTTCAAAATCAAGGACAAAGACCCGCTTGTCAATGATTTCTCATCCACCGTGTTCACTATATGGCTATTGGACTGTTGTCAGTCGAAGAACTTGTGTTAAACCAACTATCGCAAATATTTATTAGTCTGGTCAGCACGCCACCTGTTGGCAGCATAAACTTAAGTAGCTTTAATCTTATGATTTTAGTACAGAAACTGACAAAAAACTATTGCGACACCTACGCCATTACAGTGAAAGAGGACTAGGCAAAATGTGCTTGACGAAGTTGCTTAAAAACTGAAAGAACGTTGAGTTAGTAAATGAAGGAGTGAACAAGTGGTATGTTAACGTAATTATAGCAATGCTCGGAGTTTGTTCATGTTAGTTTGTAATTCAGCACAACAGAAGTTTGAAGGCGTATTCCATTTTTAATCATTTCCATTCAATGTTCTTGTATTTCCAAACAATGCAGGATAGTACCTTCACAAGTGATGCGTCGTGGCAAATTTTTTTGTGTGTAAATGTATGCAATTCATGTTTTCTTTTGTTCTACAGTACTCAAAACAAAAACATGTCAGTCGAATATTATTTCACAATCAATAATGTCATGACAAAATACGGCCAGTAAAATCTCATAAGTCGGACACCCGTAAGCTGGATGTTTGCTTAATTCGGACGAAGGTTCTAGTTTGTGAACTCGGTCCTTCAGATAAGTTGGATTCCACCTTACTTGGATAAAATCTCGAACTGATTAGATCCAACTTACGCACCTTTTACAGTATAATACTGTGTAGTATCTGGCATGCAAACACAATGTAGATTAGAATAACAATCTTAAAGGAGTAAACTGTGTCTTATGTTAGAAACGCAGAAATATGCAACCTGCAATATCTTTTGGTTCAATGCTTTCTGTCGCATATTTTCCAGACGCATAAATAGCTAGAGGTAATAAATAAACAAAAAGTATTCTCACTTTTCAAATCATCGATTGTCCACCAATCTCTTCCAATTCAGCTTCGTTCCATCAGTTGATGAAATTGACTGTTATCTTTTATGGTACCACATTGCCATTAAGGTATGTTAAGTGGACCAAATCTACAGTATCCTGAGCTGAGTATCCTAAAGCTACTGTTCTATAAGCCACTCTAACCCCTCTCTCTCTCTCTTAGTGTTCCTTCACATAGCTGCTTGATAGATTCTCTTATGCTTTTGAACCATCTATTCCTGCATTACATCACCGGCTACATGAGATAACGCTGAATTTCTTATCGAGGTCAAGGCATATAAATGTTTTTCATCCCTGATGCCAATTGAACTGTCCCTTAATAAGACATTATCGGCAAACAAAATGATTTTCTGAGTTATGGAGTTGACCTCACAGCCTCAATGTTTATTGTCCAACACTCTGTAGGTGGAGGTGAACCCCACTTGATAAATGGTGAAGTATTTAGTATTCAACTGGTTAACTAACTGACATTGATTTTAGCGAATGGCTGCATGGCAGACAACCGTGAGAATTAGCGATTTATTATAAAATCGCAAAACACATCGTTCTGGTCAAAGCTAATAACTTCAAGCAGTCTATCCCATCAACCCCAAAATGCATTTATCTCTCGTAAAACCTATAATGTCCTTTTAAGATTTTTCCACCTAAATTACGCTCAATCTATGCTTTGGTGTCTTCTCCTAACATCTAGTTCCACCTTTCATTGTTACTGCCCTGATAAAACATTTTTAAACTGCAGTTCCATATTCTGCCATGACATCTCCATATGGCGGTAAGGGAGTGCCGTCTAAGTCTGTCTCAAGTTCCTCCTGCGAGGTGTGTGTCCTTGGCGGTTTCCGGGGAGCACTTGTTAAACTTTCACTTGACTGCCTGTGAAGTGAAGCTGTTTTTTGCCTCAGAACACCAGTCTGAGTTTTGGGAGGTTTAACTGTTGCCTGTTGCTCTCTCGATACCTGTCCATTGTTTGTTTGATTACAATTCGTTGAAACCACGTGTCCACGATGTCCTGTTGGAACTTGTGGTAGAGACGAATATATTGGCTGTTGACTCGTGCTTTGCCCCATTACAGGGCCACGGCGACGCGACTGATGTAGCTGCCCTCTATAGTTCTGGTCACAAAGTTCTGATTCAAAGTCTGATTGCACAGTTGGACGCAGTAACAAGTTTGTCCGCACCTCTGTTTCCTGTTCATGCTGTATCAGATCTGGTTTCTGTTTATCCTCACCGTCGTCAGAATCCTCAGCAGCTTTGCGTTTCTTCTGTCGCCGTTTCTCTTGCGCCTTTTTCATTTTCATCATGTAGCATGAAAATGCCGAGATGACGACAATAAACAAAACTGCGGAAACGGCAATGGCGGCTATTGAGCCTTTGCCGAGGGCACCGTCTTCATCGCGGTTTGTTACTACCACAGTTTGTGGAGGCTCGACCACCTTATCGAGAAGTACTTGAACAAAATATTCCACTTTCACTTCACCTGCAGTGTTCGATGCTGTGCACTTGTAGGTGGCGCTGTCATTCACAGTTGCCTCTTTTATGTCCAGTATGTAGGAGATGTTCCCGTTGATTGATCCCAAGTTTGTTATTGTCAACCGCTTGGAAGTGAACTGGTCTATTAGTTGACCAGATTTCCTCCACTGCAAAGCTGGGAATGGATCTCCGCTTACATTACAGTAGAGTCTGATATTGCTTCCGACTTGTCTCAGCTTGACAGCTGAATTAGAAAACATTTCCGGTTTGCACGCAAAATCTCCAGGGTGCAAGTCCGCAAACTTTCGGTTTCTCAACACGCTTGGAGTCTCACACCTTGGCTCTTGGTTGTTGCCAAAGCTGAAACTCACAGACTTTGATTCCATTCGATTTCTTATCCACCGCATTGCACAGTCGCACAAGAACGGATTCTCATACAGGTGAAACTGGTAGAAGTTTGTCCCCATCATTTGCCGTAGTTCTATAGGTATCATTGTCAGCTTGTTGTAGGCTAGGTTCAATGATTTTAAATTAGGACCTATGTTCATGAAAGCTCTTGGCGACAAGTACTTCAGACCATTTCGTGATAGATCCAACTCCTCAAGCATCGGGAGATTGGTAAATGCACCATCATGGATCTCTAGTAACTGGTTTCCCTGAAGGATTAAAAACCTGAGACTTTTCAGTCCTTGGAATGTACTGTTGACCAGCGTAGTTAGCCTGTTTTCTGCAAGATTTATGCGGCCAACATTCGGGCATCCAATGAATGCCTTGCTGTCAATGTCCTGTATATGGTTATTCCTGAGGTTAATGTCCTGCAGGTACTGTCCGTTGTGGAAGAAATCGTACTTTAAAGCTGCGATCATGTTCCTGCTGAGGTCCATAATTTGAATCTGTTCTGGCAAATCATCCGGTTTTGCCGTCAACCCTAGTGCTTGGCAGTCAGCTCGATACAGACTCGTGTAGTACATGAACGTGCACTGCCCTGACGACTGGCGAGGTAGCAGCACCAAGATGGCTGACAGTAGCCACACTTTCCCGACATCTTGCGAAACATATAAATCAGACATGTTATTCAGCACTGTGGTTGATCTTTTGTCTGAGTGTGTGCGACTCTACAAAACGTGAAAACAGAAATCAATCACTTGAGCAACCAGCCTTGTCTTACCAATAATAAGACGAAGGATAAATTAAGAGAAGTGTGTGGCAGGTTTGGATTTGTGTTTGCTGTTCTCATCCAACTTAAAAAATGTCAATTTTCAAAATTTCCTCTTTTAAACACCCATGTCCTGTTTAATACGCCCACCTCTGCTTTATGCAGCCTGGGCCTAAAGTGCATTGAAAGTTTTTGGTCTAGAACTGCATCGCGGAGGATTTAAACTTCTAAAATGCACACTGTTTGTCTACGTATGACAAACAGTCGTCCATTGTGTGTCTTTTCATCCCAGAGTTTCACTGTTGTATGAGAAGTGACTGCTAGCAATAATGCTCCTTGACTTTTCAAAAAAAATTAAATGCCCGCATTGTTTTAATTTTGCAGGTATTAAGATTATGTAAGACCCTAGGAAAATGTCCAAATTTGGCCAACTTCGGAACAACATATCTCAGAAATGGCTGACCACGTTCTCATGAAACTTTCATACACTATGCTCTGATCTCCAAAATGCTTTTAGGAATTCGTTTTTAGGAATTCCTTTCAAAATGGTCAACTTTTGCATGATTTAGGAGCTATCAAAAATTAGGCTTAGAAAACTGTAGCGACATTTCTATAATTTCATTTTGAGTTTTTGTATTGCGTTACCCATCAGTGACCTATTGGTGTAAAGGGTTTCCACTTTTAAACAAAATCTCCTTTAATTTACAAAGTTAATTTCTATAGTTTTGTAAATATTTGACTTAATGTACAGACTAGTTGACAAGATTTGACATAGTCTAATTCCAGACGAGTACTGTGTTATGAAATGATAAGAATGCTTAACAATTGCACCATTCAGCTTTCTAGAAAAAACAGTAGTGCACCCCTTAACGCTTTTTGTTCAACAAAACTTGAATTAGTAACCTTGGGTCTCTTAGCAGGAACCCAACGTTGTCATGTCAACTGTGAACATGTCTTCGTCAAGCATCCTTCTGTTTTGTTGATTTCCTTCGGGTGAATGAATCATCCACCTCCTATAGAACGTTTCGGTGAATGTCCGCTTCAGTACATTTATTGTTTGATGAAACACGATTGACTGACAAGATGAAAAAAACCTCGCATTTATTTTTTAATTGCATAGATGGTTGAAAGCAGGACTGATAGATAGGACAGACAGCAGAACCAATTTGTCGTTCACCATTTTGTAAAATTAGATGTTTTTCTTTGTGTAGGGCTAGAGCTTCATGAGTCATTTCCGTCAAAGTGTCTATAACCCCGTCTTCCGTGAAAAGTTACTTTTTGATGTAGCACAAGAACCGCTATAAACATGCGTGGGAAGAGCTAACATTGTAATTGCCTGACATCTCCTTTTGCTTATACCTGAGATACCAAGTACCACAGGTAAATGACATTGATATTTGCACCCGTGTTTGTATGGTCAATTTATTTGCTAAAATCAGTTGGCAAGTTGTTGCATGAACAGTTAGCTTAGTTTATGCAAATAATGGCGCCATTATTTAAAATTCTCTTCCTGATTACAACTTCCTAGTTGAGCATACATGTAGATCATTTTGACATTTGCAATCATGTTTTGGCAGTCAATGAATTTACTGAAATCATTTAGCAGGTGAGCACGTCATGAATTTTGATAATTTATCCGCATAAAGGTCGTCGTTATTTATTTCGAATGCTCCTCTTACAAGGCTGGTTTAAATAGATACAATTAGTAACAGAATATGTCCGCGATTCGAGCAGTTTTTTCATGTCATTCATGCTAGTTGTAGTTCTCCCACAAAGGACAATGTTCAGTTGATAACTTAATTGCATGTTATCAAGGGACAAGGGGTAGAAATAAGTCCATGATGGCACCTCTGTATTCCAGCTACAATAACCTTAGCTCCAGTCCCAGACCAGCAGACACCAAACTTGTAGTACAAATCCCCAGAACTGCACCCCTTAACTTCACATGCACACCAAAAATGCTCCATGTATGATGACCAAATTCCAGTTCCCATCACCGGTTATTATGATTTTCAAGAAAGGCAATTTCGTTGAGTCATGCCAACAAATTTGCTTCATTCTATCAGTTTTTCTATGAAAGCGATAACTTCAACACTTGATTTAGAACTACTAGATTTCATGAACTCTTACTGTCTGATAGCAATATTATAACATTGTACATACCCAAAACGTACCAAGAGTGGCGTACATGAAGTAATATCCCACGAGACATTATTTCGCATATCGACCGAGATCGAAGGTACACCAATCAAGGTACGTTTTTGTATTTATCCCATACTCTTCGAATTGCTAAGTTTCTTTCATTTTTTCTGCACATTTTTAAATACTTCACGCAGACTTTTCGAGTGGCGGATCACATCCTATATGTTTGTACTTGCGTGCTAGGCTGCAAGTTTTCTCTTGTAAAAAAAAAGTTTTAAATGTGACGATTTATTACTTGATAAGAGATAACAAAGACGAAAACAAGGGTAACTTTTCATTGAACTTGTAACGTCTCCTGAAAATAGTTAAATAACAATAATATTTGATATTGTAGTAACCGCCTGAGTTGCAGATGATAAAATATTTAGCAAATGAAAACTGAAACAAAACTGCCATATAATTAACATTCCTGTTCCAGGTGTTACGATTGAGACCTGATTGTATGTTGAGCGTTATTTAAACTGCCATAATTTTATTACTTTAAACTATTTTCCAAAAGTTTGATGATCGAACCGGCTAACGACATCAACGCTGACCTACCTTTTGAACTTTCCATATCAGAGATCACTATTGAAGTAGTGCGGGAGGTGAATACGGAAAACGTTATTACATGGCCGTATTTCCCTCTACAGATTCAACGCGTATGGGATAAAATGTAATTTAATACAATGCCTCTGATATGAATTTTTACACAACACTATGCATGTAAGGCTTTTTTAACTTTTTCATTCCATTAGCATTACATGACATAATGCAACATAATAAAAATCTCTAAAATAAAGCTTCTACTAAATACTGAGATTTTACATGTACAGTTAATTTTTACCTGTTTTATAGTTTATTTAATTTTCATGAAAATTTGTTTTCTTTACAATTTGCGCGTACATGTCTAAGCAAGATTACCTGTATTTCAATTGAGTAGTGAATGGTATATAATAAAAGCTTTAAACAGTTACCTTGAGTATAATAGTGTTAATCCTACATTTTTACTTCATTTTCAAGGTCGATGGCCTCAGAACAGTTATATAAGAAAGTAAAGAACAGGCTGATGACATGTGTTTGGAGTTGCGAACTATTATTGATTTGTTTTTGAAAATGTGTCTTTGAAATGCTCAAGTCATGCAACTTGTCATCCACATCAAACAAAATGTGAAGCACTAAAGTAAAATCTTAGAGACAGTTCTCAAAGTTTCACACCACAATCAACCAAGTGTGAACGTGTGCTGCTCATCTGATGTAAAACTGCATTATGGGAAACTGTGGAAACTACAGTTATGTGCACAAGACTTTAAAATCCTTTGAGATGGGAACGTGTTACCTGCATCACAGAGTCATCTGATTTGCCACCTGCTGATGTAGAACATCACAACTATTATCAAAGTTCAAATTGTGTGTTTTAAACCCAATAAAAAATTAATTCTTGGGCTTTGTTTCAAATTTTGAAAATTAGAAACAAAAATATGCTCGTGAGACTAAAAAAGTCACAAAATTTATCAAACCATCCAGAGCCACGATGAGTCGAACTGCTCTCGGTGGTCTCAATTTCCATAAATTGTGCAAGTTTTATTGTGTAATGACCTGCATACTGATTTCATTCAATTCAGTGACCACAAACTCATGGGTGCAACTATCAAAATAATGTACATGTACAAACAGTGGTGGCCATTAATTGTATAAATTATGCAAAATTGTTATGTAACAGACTGCAAATTTAACTGATTTCATGAAGAAAAAACATGTGGAAATATTAATTTGATTAGCCTTTGGCGAATGATACGAGCAGTGATAGGTACAAGTAGAATTTTCAGTCATGGCTGCCTTAATTTGTATAATGTTAGCAAATTCTTGATCCATTCACCTCCTAAGTAGCCATATTAAATTCACTGACTGTAGGTGGGTGAAAACATCAGAATAATGTTCATGCAGGGCCAAGTAAGGAAATTTTTAGCAAAAATAGAATTTTGCATAATGGCAGCTTTAATTTTTACATTTAAAATAATGCTCAAGGTTGTCATGACTACCGCTCAGATAAAATGCTTTAGAGTTGCTGCTACCTATTCATGAAACAAACGCAAAACCTTATGCTACCAAACCTTATACTACTAAACATCTCTAGGTACCCATTTCTGGCTACAGGACTATATACTCTTGATGACAAAACGATGAAACCGCTCTATGACTTAGCACACTGATCTCAGTTGGCATGGTGATAACTATTTATCATAAATATATATACAATTGTGTTGTTATAAATCATCCTATCAATAATCAGTCTTTACTACATGGTGTGTATGAAGACTTATAATCTTTACAGGTTTGGCATAACTTATTAATGCATTTACCTCACTTATCATAAATGTTTATCATTTTTTATTCTAGGTGTTTAATAAAATCACCTCACTTATCCTAAATGTTAAGCACTTTTTATTTAACGGTAAAGTGTTAAATAAAATCACCTCACTTATCTTAAATGCTTTGCATTAATCAAAGGAATTTCATACTATACATATATTATATAATGTTATATAATTATATAATATATTAAATAATTATGATGACATTCACCTAATCATTTAGCTTGACAAGGTGGAAGTTGAGGTCTTACAAGCTAAACATATGCAAATAATATTCTTCTAAACATGCCTTACATTTTATAAATCTATATTCAGCTTTTATTGTCATTGACATTTTTTAATGTCATTTTAATTTATTTAGAATGTGTAATCACACATACACCCCTATTTGCCATGTCTGTAGTAACTAGACTGCTCTTACGGGGTATACGTTTCTAGGTCTTCCTTTTAATTTGCGCATGAGCTCGAAATAGACAGTGCCACATTTCCAAAATCTCAGTTTTGTTCCCCAGGGATTCTTGTAATGTTGATTCCTATTCATGAAGAACCTTGGTTTATTGATGGCTAGCCTTTGCCTGTCTCTGTGGTGAACTGGCAATCCAGTTGCTGCTGAATATTTGGAATATCCTTTAGTTCACAGTTTCCAGTCAGCATTCTTGCTTTGTCTGTGTAGTTCGTGAATTCAGAGAGCTGACAGTTGTTCAGTGCAAACAATGGCCAGGAATAGTCGATGAGTAACAACCTAACACTAGTTCTAGCGGAGTGTCTATGTAAAATTTGATGTTAGTTCAACTTTTGAGTAGTTAGTGGATACTGAAGTTGTGGCGTGTTGATGCTGAGGTCATCAAATTTATCACAAGATGGTGCTCGGAAAACGTTAATGCAGGAGCAGCTTTTTTAAATTTGAATACGGACGGATATCACGTGAAATGAAGTGGTTATAGTGGTAGAATACCGAATGCAAGAATTAACAAATAGTATCACGTCACGTGCCGTTGTTGGCAGTGAGACCAGCCGAATTTAACTTTTTATACTGCATCGAATCACCAATTCTCTGTTGTTTAATCCACTTATTTATTGCAAGGTTAACTTGAGCTCTTAACTTTGATACAAGATCAAAGTTAATTGTTCATGCCAACCAAGACACACCAAAATGTTTTGGTGCTATTTTACATTTTTTCAGCTCTGTAATACAAAACGTTCGTTGCTGGTTCATGTAATTTGGCGGTAAGCGTGTTTACTGGACTGACTGACTATCAGTGGTATTCTCCTGGGACTCAAGTCGTCAAGATTAAGTGAACACAAAGTGTTAATGTTGCCAGCTTAAAATGCCGCCACTTAAGGGCATTTAATTATCCAATCTAATACCGAGACTAGTCTCTCTTGAGGATTGAATGGCTTTTAAGAGTCAGATGACTAGTAGTTTGGGTGATGGTGGAAATGTGCAATTATCAATGTTCTCCACACCCTGTTTTGACTCATTGTAGCAGCGAGTTTGAATTTTGGACGAGTNGACGGAGAATGGTTCACAAGAACGTCCAAAAACGGAATCTTGTCATTTACAGGAAGCTCGTGGGTAAACTTCAATACAGAGTGGCGCTCAAGTTCATCACGTACTGATAACAAGTCATCAAAGGCACAATAAACAAAAATATCATCTACATAACGTACATAGATAGGAATACCACCAATCACATTGCTAGCCCTCTTTTCCACTTCAGACATATTGGATAGAACATTTTTTACAAGTTATAAGGTAAATAATATTGTTGGTGGTGCAATCAGAATAATGTTTTATTTCAAAGTTTTCATTGGTTTGGGAAGACTGGAAAAAAGTGCTATCGTTGATGAAGTTACAAGACCAAAGATAATTGTTCATGCCAACCGAGACACACCAAAATGTTTTGGTGCTATTTTACATTTTTTCAGCTCTGTAATACAAAACGTTCGTTGCTGGTTCATGTAATTTGGCGGAAGCGTGTTTACTGGACTGACTGACTATCAGTGGTATTCTCCTGGGACTCAAGTCGTCAAGATTAAGTGAACACAAAGTGTTAATGTTGCCAGCTTAAAATGCCGCCACTTAAGGGCATTTAATTATCCAATCTAATACCGAGACTAGTCTCTCTTGAGGATTGAATGGCTTTTAAGAGTCAGATGACTAGTAGTTTGGGTGATGGTGGAAATGTGCAATTATCAATGTTCTCCACACCCTGTTTTGACTCATTGTAGCAGCGAGTTTGAATTTTGGACGAGTCGTGAGAACTAAAGTTGGTCAAGTCTTTCAAGATTAGATGGCTACATGTTGGTCACCGGTCACTTCTCAGCCGTTGTTTTTCACGATTAAAATATGCTGACAAGTCTAACAAATTGGTCTCAAAATTTCGCTTGCCTTGTTAGCCTTTGCTTTCCATGAAAAATAGGCTAACTACGCAAGGGAAATTTTGAGACCAATTTGTTAGACTTGGTATGATTTCCATGTTTACGGCTGTAAGAACGAAGGAAATGACATTTTATGTATTCCATTGGGAGAGCTAATGTTTCAAGTATGCCAAGATTATGAGCCTACACAAACTTTTATGGTTTACAGAAGTAGTCCTGCCTAATATTCTTCAACAATTTCCACCAGCATCCGCTGTAATTATCCGACAATTGCAGGTTTAATTTGCGCAGGAATGTTACTTTCCCTAACAACTAATTGTCGTCTTCATGGAAATGAGGGTACATTTTAAATATCAGCCCATGTTTATAGTGCTTTTGTGAAGCTGTATGCTTGTCAATCCATATCATTTGTGAGAATTTGAACAAAAAGTTTGACAATCTATCGCAATTATGTTTTTAAATAGGACAATTATTAAAAGGCAGCAATCCAGTTATTTAAATACCCCGACAAAATGTCGAACAGCACAGTCCAGTTTGGTTCCTATCCGTGCAGAGGATATGCCTCAGGATTATTTTCCGACAATTGATGATTGTAATATCAAGCCATGGGATAAAGTGTCTCAACCCTTTTCTCTATAATTCCCCTACACAGTAACGTTTTGTTAGTCTTTAACAAAAAACTTGCATAAATTTGACGAGCTGACCCCATCCTTTGCTGCGCACTGACTGGAGTAATACTGAACAGTGAGACATGTTTATATCCATACAATCAAGCCCTATCCAATTACTTTCAATTGTGCCGGCATGCTAATGGAAATAAGAGAACCACTTCCCACCACTAGAGCTATTTTTAAAAGAATTAGTTCCACTTAACCAACCGTTATCAAGCCTGTCCTCAGGCCGGCAACAAACTCCATTTTTTCTCAATAGTTGTATTGTACTACCCACCCACTGATGACTTCGCAGTCAGTTACTTTGATGTCCATGAAGCCCTATGTAGTGCCGTCTTTGAATAATCTTGTTTTGACTCGTGTTTTTGGGTGGAACCCTTTGTTTTTTTTTTTCTAGTATGGTAACTTAGCGTTCCTAGATACACGTGATAGTTTTGCATCGTGGATCAAATGGCGTTCACTGATTGCTGAAACTATGAGGCTCACGGTCGCTTAATTGATATATTTGACTTTCACCTTCAGGACTTTGGTTTGACTTAATTAGTGCTGCGTGGAATTTTAACTCCATTTTGTTTGTAAATCTCAATTTTCTTCGATCACAAATCTTATGGTAAAATCTCACCAAATTCGGACACGGTTTGTCGAACAAATGAAATTCCTGTCATTTTCATGAAAGATTAATGCAAATTGATGCTCTGCCATTTGCAACTTCTGCACCATAGTTCTATATCATGATGGTCTCCACATTCAAATTTAACAGCATTCTTTGGTGGTATTAAGATCACTCAGAGAAGAGGTGTTCTATATATGAGTCAAGTTTCTCCAGGAGTTGCTCAGTCAGTTTACACAGTGGAGGTTGGGACAAACCACGGCAAAGGAAGACAGTCACAATTTTGGTTATACCTCTATTCTTCCAGTGTAGTTAACCAATGAGCTAACCGATTTTTGTTGTTCAAAGAATGAAAAGTATCATTTTCAATGACTGATTTTGTATTTATAGTCCGCAGTGTATAACATTTGTAGGAAAAATGTTGGCAGGAACAGGCAGCGATTATCACTGACACATTTCTTGTCCTTAATCCTTAACAAATTTAAGAAGTTGGTTCTGGAAGCTCTGATGCTGTTGTAAGTGCATATTGAAGTCTCAATGGGTTACGAGTACTCATAGCTGTTGGTTGGGAAATGTGATGTGACACCTAATTTTTCTTTAAAAAATCACGAAATAGAATTTCACTTGGCAGCCATATTGTGTGGAAAATTGATGAAAAACTGCGCCAACAGCTGGTACTTCTAAGCCCTGAAATCACTTCCAGTTTGGCCGAGGAGCTCCTGGAGACTGATTTTGCAATAGTAATTGGTCTAATTATTATTTGGTTTTTGTGGTGGAATGAGGGTCTATGGTCACTTTAAGAAGCGATGACAATTCACAATGGTTCCGTGTAAAAATAGTAGACTTAACTCCTGGATCTGCACTCAGGTTGCAAGGAATACAAATCCAGCTCCACTTATTATCTAATATTGCTTACGTCATTCGCAACTAGCTTCGAGCTGGTTGCAAAGCAGAAAAGCGCTACCTTGTGATAACTTCATTCACCAACGATGATGTCATCTCTTGATATGGTAACCTTGTTATTGTTTAACCAAGCAAGCTTAGGTTGGCAAACCACAAGTTAACCCCCTGAATACCACCATGTCTTTACACATGGTTTCAACACGCCTTTAATGAGAATCTGTGGCCTTAACACTAACCACTGAAGAACTAGATAATCCAATGTACCTTCCATCTCTGTTCAGTTGCGTTTCATGTTGTTCCTTCTATTGATTGTGAAAAATCACTAATTAAAATTGATAATGCTTTAGACGGTGGCTACCGGTATGCTCTTTTATTTTTAGCACACTAATTTCATTGGGTCTTCCGGAAGACAGTGATTCCCTCACGTGCTGGCTGTCACTTGACAGATTTGTGGTACAATATTTTCGAAGAAACGGGCTATGTTCTACCTTCAGTGTTACAACAAAATATTCATGGATTATAGAACGACTGTCGTTTGTTCTATTCGCGTGACCTTCACATATATGCACAGTCTCAAATTACAGAGATTTTCCTTTTAATAATGCCACTTAAAAATCCACAACTGAAATCATCATATTAATTGTTGTTCAAGCATTCCCCTTGACCATGCGTGGTATGCAAATTAGTTCCATTCAACTGTCCTAGTCAAATGAGATACAGCAGGTTTCTGCAGCCAAAAGTCACGTCTCCTTGCAGAGGTATTTTCAGAGAAAACAAAAAAGTTGCTGTGGGTTCATCGATTAAAAATGGATCCACCTGGTAAGGTCAGTGATTGTCATGATTTGAGAATTGTAGGCCAATAATACGAACGGACTAATTTTCAAAGGAACAAAAAATTGTAGTGTGCTCATCAATTAAGATTGAATCCACCGAGTAAAGGAGTGATTGTCCAGATTTGAGAATTGTAGGTAAATATTACAAACTGAACAGACTTAGTGAATTCATCTATTTCATAGTGACAAGCAAACACACATTATCTTTTGATTCATTGGGAACCTCAACAACAGCATGCATGTTACGGCTTCAAATATCTATTAACACACAAACTATTGCGCTTAGGTGTACCCAAGCGTATATTTGTTTTCCTTTAATTTACACACAATGTGTTCACAACAGACTCAAATCCAGGGGGTTTGGACCCCGTACTCGGCCACTTTTTGTCGTGTTCTGGCGGAGTATCAAGTAGTCCCCATATTCGTCCATTGTTAGACCCTCTTCAGGTCATGATCCCAGACAACTTTCTTTTACATTTTCTCAAGTTAATTGTTTTACTCTGACAAGGACAAGGTGTGATGCAAACTTAACCTGGTGTTGGACAAATTGTCACAACTTGTTAACTTGAACTCTCACACACTAAGTCTATACCAGATTTGTCTCAAAATTGTTGCTGACTTTATCCGTTCGTTCAAGTACTCAAAATATTTTCTATTAGACCCATAACATCCTGTCAAATTCAAAGCTTATTCCAAAGAAAAATATCTGCTATACATACCTTTGAGCTAAGCTTGCAGCTTTAGCAAAGCCTTGGACATAATGTGTTAATTCAGTTAGCACATTGCCTATACAGTCATTCCATCATTTTGTTTTGTGAGAAAATAGTGATTGAGCTGAGGTGCACAAAGTCAGTCTGTAGCTTGTTTGGTTTGTCATCCTGTTGAAATAAGCATTGTGTGTTGTCTGTTTTAACTGTTTAAGCCCACTATTGGTTTTTACTGAAGATTGGAACTGTTCAAACTAAGCAGGTCCTTGAATCAATACTTGTTTGTGGCAATGATTTTTTTTTTGAATGACAAAAATTTGACAAGTAACCCTATAGACCCTCTTCACTGCTGGCTGTCCTTAAAAAGTCTTTTGAGTCAGTCCCGTTGAATAGAAAGGGCTTCCGTTGTTTAGGTTTTAGGTATTGTCTGTCAGGTTATCAAGTGTTTACAGGAAACCTTATCTCCTCGGACTTAACAAGTGTATTGTTAACTGTAAGAAGTAACTGGCGTCAGTGTAACATGTTAGGTTGCAAACCTCTCTCACTGTAAAGTAACACAATTCTGGTCATCCTGTTCTGGTGATTTTGAAAATTGTTTATGCCTGCTGCATGTGTTTCAAGCTCTTGATAACGTGTTCATGCGCAACCAGAATTTCTCAATTTGCATTGAAGCTCTAGATTCAACGTTTGTATTTACAGTAGCAATTCCCAGTGATAATAATTACTATTACTTCATTTCATCTGGATAGGGCAAAGTCTTTTACATTAAACCACAATGTGGTAAAAAAGAGATATTTTGTAACGGTACCACAATTCATCGATATGTTATTTAATCATCAGGACCATTTCAATTTGATTATTTTGTTCCAATTTTTCCTGTTACGTGTCTTACAAAGTTACAATTTATTTGTATCTTGAAGAGAATTATTGGATTTGTTCATGAGTTGGAATCTATCATATTTAAACAATTTTTTATTCCAACTTCTTGAAAATACAGTTTTTGTTGCTATTCGTCTAGTATAGTCACGTTTCCAAACAAAAATGGCTGTGTCCAGCACCTCTGCACTAGAGCTTAATGAACTAATTTAACGAACAAGATTCGAATCTGAAATAATAAGTTCTTCCTGAAACAAATCAAATTCTTAAAAATGTGTATTGTCTCAGCCCTAAATATCTATATTTTGTATTTGGCAATTTCAATGCGAAATTTATTAACTGAAGAGAAATTTACTTCATTTCAACACATTCTAAAGCTATCGTCAAAAGATTCGTGTCCTGACATTCTGAGAATTTGTAGTCATGTAATAAGCTATTGGAAAACAGAAAATGACAATTTCGATAATTTTGTTTAGATTTTGAGAAATTTTACTGTTTGTTTTTTATTCTAGAGGACTAATTTCCCTGAAGGTAGATAACGACAAAACACAATATAGGATTTACTAAGCTAAATTATGCATGGTTTCGCGAAGTTGGAAAAGTGTAAAACTGGAAACTGAACAAAAGCTAATTAATGAGAGAAGCACAAGTAAAACACATTTATAAACCAGAAAGGAAATGAACAAATCCTCAAACAGGGTGATGTCTGTCACGAAGCACACTGTCCATCGAGTATAATTGTTTTACCTTTCTGCATTCACTGCGTTTTGGGTTCCTAGAATTACAGAATGTGGCAATGTGTCCGTGAAAGTACACATCTGTTAGTTCAGTGACCTTAAACCAGAGATTTCCATGTATGATTACAACACTTTTGTTGTGGCAGTTGTCAGTCATTGTACTGTAAGGCTTGCATCAGCAGCATCGCTATTGGTTGCCTGCGATTGGTCATTCGCATTTGATGAACACAAAAATTCAAAGGTTTGCTACAAACTGAATACAGAAAAGCATTGGCATCCAAAAGCGGAATTTTGGAAATTGTGAGAATAGTGTGTCGGTGTTTATAGTCAAGTATGGGGGTTAAACTTGAGAAAAACGGTAATTCAAAGAAATCTGGCCCTTCCTCTCACACCAGGTTACGAGGATGTGGTCTGGCTTAGTAATGTGTTATAATCCTTTGTTGGTAATTTTTAACACATTATGTTGAAACAAAGGGTTTGATTTACACTATCTAAGCTAATCATGTCCTAGGTATTTACAGCAATGGACCACAGTCAAACCTGACTGACAACTTGTTGATTGACTAATGAGTCAGACTTGCTGCCAGTACACAGATGGTGGCCTCAGACAATAGATGGAAGGAATATTACGTGGGTCTGGCTAAGTTGGAAATTACTTTTTCTCGCTGGCAACAAAACGACACGAGTTATTTCCATTTTCGTCAAAGTTACTCTTCTTCCCACTGCTATGGTGTACACTAAAAGTATTCAGACAAAATGACTGTCTTGGTGGCTATTGTGTGGAAGCAAAATTCATCATCTAAGTTGTCTTCCCTCATGACTGAGAATGAAGGGGAATTATTGGGAAGTTATCAAAGTGGCCGAGCCTTTTGTAATAAGAATTTTGTTGCCTTAATATCTATTATCAGTTATTTACGTGCTAACAGAATTACCGTAGTCACCTGATTACATTTGTCATGTACTATATCGTCTTATGAATAAACAAAAAATGCTTTACAGTAGAAACAAGCACCACTTGGACTTTAGTAAGTGAATATTTTAAATTTTAAATTTTAAACCTTGCCTATAGCATTATAATTTGCCGTAACACTGAATTGGAGTTGTTAATGCACTTGTGAAACAGGAAACTTTCACTTCAATGAATTTCAAATATTGATGTCCTCCCTGTATTTTATGCACTTTATCCTTTGATTTCTTAAGTCAAAACATTAGCGTCATACAGATTGAAAAATTTAAAAGAATCATTCTTTCCAAACGTAAATTTGGTTTTTATGAATGACTTCTCTGAGACCTCAACCGCAAACTTAAATCAAATAAAACACAGATACTTACGCAGAAGCTCTGCTGTGAATCCTTTACTACACCTCATTGATTACTATGCAGAATCTGGTCTATTTTATTCAGTTGGCTGTTCCAACTCTGGAATGCCCGTGAACACCAAGGGGTTCATGTTATTCAAAGGGTTTATTTTCCCCCCTGATCTCTTTCTGTTGAAAGGTGTCCCTGTTTTTAACTTTCTGCCTGACTGGCTGCAATAGTTCTGCGCGGTCATGCATTGCTTTTGTCTTGTTTTTTGAAATATTTTGTTACACGGTCACATCTTGTCCCCCCTCCAGAGTGGACCGTTCTATGGGCAGCATTGCCAAGAATTAGCCTTGTCTGGTTGTTTGTAGAATAAATGTAGTGAAAAGTTGGTCAGTTCCTGAAATGAGGCTTTTTGTGCGACAACTTTGTAGTCTGTCTGAAAAAAGCCTATGTTCAGCTACAAAAAAAATTTAATTGACGTGTAATTTTATTGATTTGTGCCTGTATGTTTTTTGTTTAACAGGTTCCGTTTCCATTCAAACTAATTCACGATCTGCTATGTGATTCGCATCAAATTTCTTTCCACGAATAGTAGTAAAATTACTTTGTCCAGGTACTGCTAATTAAGTAAATATTTGTGTGTAAAAACAAACAGTGGGCATTTGTTGTACACATTGTGTTTTTTATTTTCTCAACTTCACGAAGACTCTAATGATCGATTGTGGTACATTTTTTGCATTTTCAACACTTTTTGCATTTTCAACGCTTTTTGCATTTCTATCATTTTTACATTTTTAACCTACATTTTTGGCATTTTCAGCATTTTTTTGCGTTTTCAACAGTTTTTGCATTTTTAACAGTCTACTTTGTGATTGCATAATGAACACGTTCAGTATTTTATCTGATTACAAAGAGAATTAAAAGTTTATTAGATACTCCCCATCTGGGGGTGTTTAATTGAGTTGCAAGAATCAAATACCCAGTGTTGGATATGTGCCATTGTAAACAGAGTTCATGGAAGACTATTTCTTCATTGATTAACCATCAATTAAATGTCAGATTAAAACAGATGACACTGGCCAGGATATCTGTCATTCTGCAGTGGTGTACTGTGATTGCTGGTTCTTTGTCTTTATTAATGGTTAAAACTTATTACGTTTACTTTGTCATTGCTGTCACCATTCTTCTTGTTGTTGCTTGTGTGATTCTTAATTCGAGGGATTTCATGTACTGCAAATCTAGTATTTGCTGCTGTCATTTTCCAAATGTATTGTGGGATTCTAATCTGCTTGTAAACATCCAGTAACATCACAGATGAACTTAGTCACATGTGAACAATGCAACGGATTATCAAAAAGCCTTTAAGCTTTAAAAATGCCATTTCCTTGCTCTGTTCTAGTGACCGATATTCCATTTAAAATTATCATAAGAATGAGTTTTCCAGATGTAATTGTTTTTTCATTTTGTTAATTTGGAAGGTGCATCCCTTTGAAGCTGACGAAAAGTGATGACAACTTTTGGCCAGATCCGACAGCTGGTGTGCCCCCTAGAGGCAATTTTTTAACGTTTGCCTCTGTGTATCAAGGAATTTGCATTTGCCCACTTATGTTTTTGTGGTTGCATATTGCCGTCATCTCTGTCTGGCATCCAACTGTCCGTCCGTCCGTCCGTTCGTCTACTGTTGCATCTCCTAAACCTCTTGCAGGATCTTTGTGGAATTTGCCAAGTATATTCCTATGAATGTAGCAACAGATGACGATGACTTTTGGACGGACTTGACTATTCTACCTCCATAGTGGCAATTTTGTTTGTCTGTCATTGTATCTTTGGAGTACCTTGATAGATTTTCATGAAGTTTGACTAACATAAATCTATCATGAAGGTAATGGTGCCCTTCCATTTCCATATAGACTTGAAATATGCTGAGCAACATAGCGACCATTTTTGTTATTTTTCAGTTTTTGGCGACTAGTTCTCTGAATGCTGAACTGATCAAAGGTTCATTATGAAAATTGACAGATATGTTCAAACTGTGAAAAGCATTGCCAGTGTTGATTTTTAGACAGGTCCGACTGCTGTGGTAACCCCTAGTTGCAATTTCATGTTTTGTATCTGTGGCGAAATCTTCTAAAACTTTTTTGTTTAAAATTTGACAAGTGTGTCATAATGAATGTAGTTTTTGGACAGAGCTGGCTAATATGGTACCACCTACTGGCAATTTTAGGTTTCTCTGTTTCTACCTCAATATCTCACCATTGATGTATCTTAAAAAAATTCAAAACGCTGTGATCCAATTGAAATCATGGCTGTTACTGTTTTCAGTTTTGGACAAATCTGGATACTATAGTACCCCCTAGTAGCAAATTTGTTGCGTCTGCGTTCCTTGTGGTAATTTTAGTTTGTCCATGTGATGGACCGAACTACACTCGTTTAATTTCAGAAGGATTAGGTAAATGCTATTCTACCTTACGACAATTTATTTTCCTGCTGTCACGTCTCCATCTCTTGAACCACATAAAACACAGTTACTAGGTCTAGCTTGCATGTTTTGTACTGGGAGCAGGACATCATGCACCTGTCAATGTTCGGACAAAACTGTTTACAGCTATGCTCCCTATTGGCAGTTTTAGTTTTTTGGCATCCAGCTCTAAAAGACGTCACTGCCTAATTTCTTGGTAAATACCCTTAGCGCTGTTACCTCGTGGTAAATACAGTTTTTTTACATCCCCCTTGATATCTACCAAACTGACTGATCGTTCGTATAATTCAATTTAGGATGACTTGCTTTGCGCTCACTCCCTAGAGGGAATTTTAAGTTTACTACTACTGCTTCCTCTAGTAGGAATGTTTAACATGACTTATCTTTTGTATCTGCGTTGTCATTATATGCTACATTCCATTGCCCAACTATGAATGTTTCTTATGAGTTGGGGTTACAATAGGCACTGGAAGGTTTGTGACTTCTTTTGTTTGGGGATAATGGGTCAGAGATGGATGTCAGTGTTAATCATTGTCAGGACTTGAGTTGTATACACCACCAATGTACAACACAAGGGGGCGCCTTGACTTGTGTACACCACCACTGTGCAACACTAGGGGGCGCCTTGACTTGTGTACACCAGGCTCTATCAGAGCGATCTTAATAATAATCCCAAAAATGTTATGAAACTTGAATAGGGGAGTGAGTCATGGTGATGTGACTTTTGTGCTTGAAGATAAGCTATTACTATACTTATTCATAGTCACCAAACATTTTATAGGTTTTTCTTCCATTTTCTTCTGCTATCCCGTTCACATGGGTGGCAAAAGTACTGGTGTTGTCACTAAGCACTTTCACAAGAATCGAAAATGTTAGCTGTGTGGGTGATTTCAAGAGGTTATTTTCAATGGCTCTTTGCTGACAGTTTGGCAACTGTTTGGATTTTCACTATCTCGTAGGCAAACCACATGTGGAGGGGAAAGAACACTCACATTTTTGACACTGAAAATCAGCTTTCGTTTTTCCCAGTGGTGTGAGTGAATGCAACATATGTGATTGCGCACTGACATTTCGACCATCTACGCACCAGATGGTTGTTAGCGTACTGGATGATTGCTTAGGGATATATAGCTTTTCTATTATTTACTGACGGTTCTGTGTTCAGATGTTTTTTCTGCAAGACCAGTTTCTGTGTTATCTGCTGCAACCATTGTTCCCCCGTCAGAAAACAATGTAGTGAGATGCCATGTTTGTGTGGTGCACTTGTTTCGGTAGACATTCTTGTTTAATCAATAAAATGTCTTGCACAGATTTAGTGGGAATTAATTATGCGAGTGGAGTTATTCAGTGAGCTTTTCTGTGAAGTACACATTCGTTACTGCATGAGAAGATAATCATTGGTAATGTTTGGCATTTGCAAAAAATTGTCTTCACCACAGTATTAGGTGTACTGATACGCATTATTTAATCAAAGCATTGCTCTAATCAATTTGTACTAATTGTGGTGGATGGCCATATTAATTGACAAATGGCATTTGATTTTTTCTTTAAGTTCTTTAATATAGGCAAAAATGCATAGAAGCTGAAATCTAGGACTCAGTCCCAGCTGAAGTGAAATGTCGTTGATAAATCGTTAGGTACTCTTTACATCCTTTGTTGTCATGACTTCTAGTACCATCTCATGTGCTGCATAACATTTCTTTTGTCTTCCAGCAAAAGCACGTTTTAAGAAACGGTTGTCTTGTTTTTTTTTAGTCTTTTCATAAAAATGGAACCTTCCCTTTGTGCTTGAGGCAGTGGTAATATAGATGCATGCTGATGGTTGTCTGACATTCAATGATGGGAGGCGTTATTAACTTATCTGTCAGCAATTGGATTATTGAGGTGTCTAATCGTGGAGTGTAATATTTATGACNCCAGTGGTGTGAATGCAACATATGTGATTGCGCATTGACATTTCGACCATCTACGCGCCAGATGGTTGTTAGCGTACTGGATGATTGCTTAGGGATATATAGCTTTTCTATTATTTACTGACGGTTCTGTGTTCAGATGTTTTTTCTGCAAGCCCAGTTTCTGTGTTATCTGCTGCAACCATTGTTCCCCTGTCAGAAAACAATGTAGTGAGATGCCATGTTTGTGTGGTGCACTTGTGTCGGTAGACATTCTTGTTAAATCAATAAAATGCCTTGCACAGATTTAGTGGGAATTAATTATGCGAGTGGAGTTATTCAGTGAGCTTTTCTGTGAAGTACACATTTGTTACTGCATGAGAAGATAATCAATGGTAATGTTTGGCATTTGCAAAAAATTGTCTTCACCACGCTATTAGGTGTACCGATAGGCATTGGTATATCAAAGCATTGCTCTAATCAAGTTCTACTAATTGTGGTGGATGGAGATATTAATTGACAAATGGCATTTGATTTTTTCTTTAAGTTCTTTAATACAGGCAAAAATGCATAGAAGCTGAAATCTAGGACTCAGTCCCAGCTGAAGTGAAATGTCGTTGATAAATCGTTAGGTACTCTTTACATCCTTTGTTGTCATGACTTCTAGTACCATCTCATGTGCTGCATAACATTTCTTTTGTCTTCCAGCAAAAGCACGTTTTAAGAAACGGTTGTCTTGTTTTTTTTTAGTCTTTTCATAAAAATGGAACCTTCCCTTTGTGCTTGAGGCAGTGGTAATATAGATGCATGCTGATGGTTGTCTGACATTCAATGATGGGAGGCGTTATTAACTTATCTGTCAGCAATTGGATTATTGAGGTGTCTAATCGTGGAGTGTAATATTTATGACTGTTTATTCAATCACTTAGGCCTTAACTCACTTGGCAAAGATATATAGGGCTCTTTAGACAAAATTTTTAATGCGATTTTACGTGGACGCACATGGATGTGTAGGAGTGAAACATTACATTTTTGAGAAATTTATTGACGTTACAATTTGATGGTAATTCTGTACGAGCGAAATTATAAGAATCGGATGGATTTATTTTTTAGAGCAAGGTTTTTTGTTTAATTGATTTTACCGATTCTATGCATGTTGGCCTTTTTACTCTAATCATGGTATTTGTCCAAAAAAAGAAAGAAAAGCAAAGTATTGCATTTACCCACAGCAGCTGCCTGTCCCACTCCACTTCCATGCTCCATTTTCTCTACCCCTCCCCGTTCACCACCAATCTTGCCTACTGCATTCTGTAGCCTAATTACCCGCAAAAATGTCACACGGAGATGTAGACTGAGGGTTTTAATGTATTTTCAATCAATATCAAAAAGCGTAAGTGTTGCGGAAGAACAGTGCAACGGCAAAAACTGCATGAAATTCATAAAAACCCTATTGATTCATATAACTATAAACTTTTGGAATAACACTTGATTGAAGTGCTTTGATGAACCAAACTGATAATGTGAAAATCCAAGTCTAGATAATTATGGCTAACCTTTGACTCTTGACTCTAATGAAGGTACTGTTTGACCAGTTTAACTCTTGTTATTCACTTGTTACTTGTTTAACCCACATGTATGTAAATGATAAAAACAAGTTGCAGGCAATGCCATAGTCACATATCGAGCCAATCGATTGCCTTGTTCAATCAGTGACTGAGAGTAGTGCAATACATGAAAAACAAATAATAGTAAGCAGTAAGGCAATTAAAACATTGCCATCGTTTAAGTGACATTAAAAAGGTTTAAAATATTTAAAGACAAAGAAGAAAAAGCAAGTCTCTAATTGTTGTACCAGTTTAAGTGTGCCCAGTTGAAAAGTGAAAACGTAAATTTTACAATGGAAGGTATTTTAAAGTGTCCACATGATTTACAGCTAGTGAAAATTTGCATCAAGTTTAAAGTTTCTAATGGATTACCACCCCAATGTTTAGCACGATTGGATGGATTTTTTATCAGTTCAGTTATGCATATTGGTGTTTTAGACATTGACAGCCAGCCAGCATTCCCAATAATTCCCTTGATAATCGCCTGACTGCCTGTCGTGACGGTTGTAACCGTTTTCTGCCGCAAACTGATCAGATCGGCATTGTTAGATTTACGTGACCGAGATATCAGCCTCATATTTATTCAGTTGTCTTACACGAGAAAAGATGATGATGATCGACCAATATGTTAATCTTTCCTAAGTATTTTGGATGTTGTGTTATACCATTGGGATTGGTTAAAATTTGCTTGCAAGGTTTGATAGGGTGTTTTGTTTACCATTACCAAGGAGGGATCCAGGACTTTTAGTTAGGGAAGGGGGCAGGGCAGAGTAGTAGCCAGGATTTTGCCTGTCAGACATTTGCACCCCCAAACTGCCAAATGGAATCTGGGAGGCAGGCCATGGCCCCCTTGCCCTCCCCCTGACTAAATCCGCCTCTGATTTGAGCTTGTATTTTGATTAAAACTGCATTTCACTGATGTGGCACCTCATTTGAAATGGCAGTTACAATATGTGAAATGTTTCTGTTGACCCATCAGAAATAATGTGAAAAGGACAATGAACATGTAGGATGGAATTCCATAAATACTAAGTACCGACTGCTTTAAGAGGTTTTGATATTCTCTTAGAGATGGTTAGAGGCTTGAATATTATGGATAATATCTACAACACTGTACCAACAATGTTTCCTGGAAGTTTTCATGTGTACGCAATGGGCCTCTGGTTCACCTACCTGCTCCTGTGCTTCAAAGCTCTTGACCACTGTCCAAACCACTGAACTTCACTCTACAGTCAATGTCAGTTCTTAATCTCGTTTTGGCTACTGTTCTCGGTATGAACAAGATTTATCCCACCTGTAGAACATGGANACCTCATTTTAAATGGCAGTTACAATATGTGAAATGTTTCTGTTGACCCATCAGAAATAACGTGAAAAGGACAATGAACATGTAGGATGGAATTCCATAAATACTAAGTACCGACTGCTTTAAGAGGTTTTGATGTTCTCTTAGAGATGGTTAGAGGCTTGAATATTATGGATAATATCTACAACACTGTACCAACAATGTTTCCTGGAAGTTTTCATGTGTACGCAATGGGCCTCTGGTTCACCTACCTGCTCCTGTGCTTCAAAGCTCTTGACCACTGTCCAAACCACTGAACTTCACTCTACAGTCAATGTCAGTTCTTAATCTCGTTTTGGCTACTGTTCTCGGTATGAACAAGATTTATCCCACCTGTAGAACATGGAGTAAAATGTCTTTCATCAGTTTGACTCCAATCACATTTTACTACTTTGTGTATCAGAGCAGATATGACAAATACTTTACCAATCCATAGAAATCCATCTGAATGAAACAGCATGCTGGGTGGGTCTACGCCTGACTCGCTCTCTTTGGCTGGCTCAGTTGGGGAGTTTTTGTCAGATTGACAGTTGAATACTGGGGACATTGGGTATTCAGGATTTAATTGAGTTTGTAAGCAGAGGAGAGTTTATGAAGAGAGTTACCTGTCTGCAACAACTTTCACCAAATGGAAACAGACAAACAAACAGAGAAATGTTTTCATTGCTTAACTAGATTGTGCCTTGAATTACGAATTCAGAAAACTTATTTGCTTTAGTGGATTGACCTTGGGCAATTCATGGTTAATAGTTGTTACTGTGAAGTTGAGTGATTTTCAAAAAGAGTGTTCTTAGGCTTGTAAACGATAATTGAATTTTACGTGTTGGATATTACAGCCACTGGGTGGTCAGATATTTTCTAATACTGGGTCTCGTTCTAAGAAAACTGACTTAGCTAAGACAAATCTTAAAATTTCAGTCAATTTTAAGATAAAAATAAAAGTTGTCTCAAGTCCATTTCAAGAAAGAGATCTTAAGTTTTTGATTTATGTTTTGTCTATTTTGATTAACTTGCCGGAGGCAGAAGTTTCAAAGTTTGAAGTTGAGATAAATTTTAGACTTAAAAATGAACTTAAGTCAGTTTCTTGGCTTGGAATAGGCTACTGGTATTGGGATTTTACAGATCATTCGCTCATTTCTCTATTTCTCTCCCTCTCTATCTCTCTCTCCCCCCTCTCTCTCTCTCTCTCTCTGTCCTCCCCACTCTGTCTCATAATCATCTCAGATGGGAAGTGGCTGCGTTAGAGGTGGCTTTGATTGATGGCTAAACCCTATAATTTTCCTGGATAAACTGTTAGCATGATTCGCAGTTGGTTGTTGTTTCATTAACCCATTGTCATTTTGGTGTCGGGTTGAGCCCATTTCATTGTCAACTGAGTGGGGTCCATTACGATGGGTGAAATATTTCATTTCATTTGGCAATATGTCATTTTCAATAAACTTAGTGAAGTCATTGACACTAAGTTTAATGTTCATTCATTGGATTCCTTTATTCAAAGAATTCCATACGTCATCAGCAGTACAGACTCCCTCACCTTACCGTGGCTGATGTACCTCTCGATAGTTCAAAGCATAGACACTGTGTGTCTGTTTGAAACTAAGGCCAGAAGTGGTCTATTCTTTATTATCGAAACTCAAAGTGAAAATTAACCAATTGCATGTCAGGCTTCGAGTACACTTACAAATTTGTACTTGAATCATTCAGCTTGATTGGTTTGTGTCGGAGTGGAGTCGGTCTTTAGACATTCGGCGCATTTTGCAGCACCTTGCACTTCGTCAGTAGATTTGTACTAGGGCAGCTGTCAGTTATCAAGAAGCCTGTTTGTCAGGTGTGCTGATCTAAGCTCATTTTGTGAGGAGTGGAGCAATTACTACATTAATGACATGACAATAAAACATGGCTAAAATCGATTGATATTTATTGGACTAGAAGATTAGAGTTTTTCAAACTGTTTTGCTGCTAAAATTGAACCCATGTGAAAAATTAGGTTAGGATGATTTTACCCAAAGAAATATTTTTAAAAATTTGTCAAAATAGATGTGTTAGGCTTCAGTTCTTTGGTACCTCTTTTAGGAAGTCTTCGAATCACTGTACATAATCAGCCTGCGAGTCATGATACCAGGCAATACACTTCTGGAAAATAAACCATAATATTTCTCTTAACATGTACAGAATTTTATTCCTTGAATGCAGTAAAATCTGGCTAGTTACATACAAAAAATGATTGCAATTTTTTATTTTTCAAAGACCCTTTTACATTGTTTTGAATGTCCACCATTTCTCAGAATCATTGTCAGGTGGTAGTTATAGTGTAGATCTTTAATTATTATGTCGGTATAAAAAAAAACGCATCAACCATATTCTGTCCCTAATTTGTGCAATTTTACGGTAGACACAATAATTTCTGAGTCAGATTTAAAATGCCTGACTCATTGTCCAGGGCCAATAGAAACAATGGTAGACATCAAGGCAGTTTTTGCGAGAATCAGTCAGTCACCAGTTCCAATTAGAAGGAGCCAATTGTCTTGGCAATGGGAAGAAAATTTTCAGTGATTTTGCAGAAGTGTTTTAGTTTACAGTCTGTACATTATGTACTTCACCTGGATGAATGAGAATGCCCATTATTTAATGTATTTTAATGGCTGGTCTTGTTTTGTGATGCTTTTGCATTTTGCTCTAAAAATAATTTCAAGTTCTGAAACTTAAAACTCCGGTGCCGCAGTATTTAGCTGCCAAAATGAAAAACCAAGTAAGCCACTTAAGGAAATATGTAAACAGTGGATAAGGTGACTCTAATCAATAGGAGTGTAAACAATCATGTTTGACATTGACACATTTAATGCCAGATTTTCTACATATCCGGATTGTTACTTGTTACAGACAATGGCAGTACTGAACCCTATGAAGGAAGCAGAGTCGAGCATAATGCAAGATACTGACCTGGCAGGACCTCTGGTGTTCTGTTTCGCTTTTGGCGGAACTCTGCTACTGGTAGGTGTTGGAAGTCTTACTGAACAAAAATGTGAATTGACTGCCAATTAAAACTGATTTAGACTGAATTTGGCTTTTGTTATGTTGAATGTAATACCGGAACATGTCGTGCACATTGGCAAGTGTTGTTGTGTTCATTACAGGCCGGAAAGGTGCACTTTGGCTATGTCTACGGTATTGCCGTCCTAGGGTGCCTCTCCATGTATTGTCTGCTCAACCTGATGAGTATGACCGGCGTGTCGGCAAGTTGTATTGTCAGCGTGCTCGGCTATTGTCTTCTACCCATGGTGCTACTCTCCTCGTCTGCTGTCATCTTGTCATTACAGTACGTATATCACCAATTTCTGACGAAAATATCATCCAAATTTGCTCTTTTTATTTCTCAAAGCACTTTTGAATGCCATGAATTTTCAAAATATTGTCTGGTTGTCGCCATAGTAGAGTTTGAACATGGAAAAGCATCGATTTGCTGTTGCATGCCTTTTATGATGGAATGAGAAAATGAAGTTTCACGTCGCCGCCTTATTGTGCCCTAAGTTGGTGAGATTTTTCCGTAGTAAGACCAGAACAATAGCCAAAGGTTGGCTGCAGTTTCAAAGATAGAAAATTTTACCTAGAATGAAATTTTTGTCAGCACCACGATACAGTGCCTTCATTGCAAATGTGCCCCTCAGCCTGTGGACACCATACGGCAAACTCAAGAACTAGTGTCAAGAAAGATTGTAAAGGCACACTAAAACGGCATGGTATTTGAGGGACGGGAATTTTTCCCCAACTCATTTTCAGATTTTTAATAACTTAACCATTGCAGGACTTTATTAGTATGTAGTATGTCTGCAAACAATTTTTAACACCTCCAATAAGTTGCCTTTTGCCCAGCCCAAGATTGATTTTTATGCGCCCACATATTTATATGTGGACGAATGGTGCCGTCATCTCTGTCCGGGCGGCACCTGGCGTCCGCTGCTCTATCTCCACAACCCTTTGACATACGTTCATGAAATTTGGCACATGTGTTTCATTTATGAATGAGAGGGCATGAGCGAACTTTCGGACGGATACAACTACTGGTGTGCCCCCTTGTGGCAATTTAAGTTTTTTCGCTTACCTTTGTATCTTCAAAATTCCTGATCAGATTTTCATGAAATTTGGTATGTAAGCACCTATTAGTGAGATGACGCTATCCTTCCATTTTCGGATGGATTCGACGTAGTTTGCGTCACCTACTGGCCATTTTACTGTTTTCGAATCCACCCCTCTATCAACCAAACCGCTCAAAGGATGGTTGTGAAAATTGGCATGTATGTGCTTACTATGAAGAGGACGGTTGACGATGATTTTGTCACAATTTCGAATACTGTGGCGCCTCCTAGTGGCAGTTCTGTTTTTGTTGCGCTTATGGCTGTATCTCCTAAACCGTTCGCAGGATCTTTACTTAATTTAGCAAGTGTATTTATATGATGTTGACTACGGATGACGACGACTTTCGGACAGATCTGACTACTGCTGTGCCCCCTAGTGGCAATGTTAGCTTTTTATGTTTAACTCAGTATCTTCAAAGGTCTTCAACAGATTTTCATAACATTTTAAATATAGGCATCTATTGGTGTGATGACGCTATCTTCCTGTTTTTGGATGAAATCGAGGTATTTTGCAGCGCCTAGTGGCCAGTTTTGCTGTTTTCAAATCTTGTTTTTGGCATCCACCCCTGTATCAACCAAATCATTTGAATGAAATTAGCATATGTGTTCTCAGTGTGAAGATGACCTTTGATGATGGTGACTGACTACTGTAGCGCTTCCTAGCGGTAGTTTTGTTTTGTGCCCATAGTTGTATCTCCTAAACCCACCGCAGGATCTTTACTAAATTTAGTAAGTGTATTTATATGAAGATAACAACAGACGATGACGACTTTCAGGTGGATCCAACGGACACTGTGCCCACTAGTGGCAATTTCATTTTATTCTGTTTTCATTTGTTTCTCTGAAGTTCCTTGACAGATTTTTATGAAATATGGCATGTTCCTGTTTTTGGATGGATTGTATGTTTTTGCGCCATCTAATGGCCATTTTTATGATACAAATACATAACTCTAAAAGCACACCATTTGCAATGCATTTGCGGGCGCATTTCAACGCTCGCGTTGCTCTTGTTGTGAGAGGATATTGTAGGACATTTGTTTTCTGCCATATTGATTGAGCAATCTCGAGTTGCTCGTCAAACAGTCGTATGAATGCAGGACTTTGATCTAGGGGGGATGTTGGGGGATATTGTCACCTCACTTTTACAGCCAGGGTAGAGTTCAGTAGCTGTCTCGCGCCTAAATAAATCTGGCCAAAATCACGTGTTGTCCTTTAAAGTACATGTTAATATCTCATGTAATCTTGCGAAGTATTTCTTTTTAACGAGGTCCTAGCATTTCTGAACTCTAACCAGGGATCAACCCTTTTAGTAAAATCTTTTCTACTGTGCTGTGATCTAACTTAAAATAAGTTTCCTGTTATGTTTCATATCTTCATACACAGTAGAAACTGTGTAGTAACTCTTTGAACTAGGATAGATAACTAGCCTGGGTCGTGATGCCATACAAAAGGAAGATGGAATGCTTAACAGTGGACTAGATTCAGTGCTCGACACTAAGCTAAAGTCCAAGTCGTATTTGGCAACCTGGCAAAAATCCCTGGTCGCCACACGAAATCTGAGGTCGCTAAAACTGTAACTCTCGGGCAGGCGTCTAAATCAACTTCCAGGTTTCTTATTCTTCGTGGTATCTGGATGTAGCCTGGATTTAGAAACCACTGAAGTTGAAACCGAACAAGTTCATTTACTGCAGTGCATCATGTTGCATCCCTAAGTAATACTGTTTACAGCTTTAATTCTCCGTGTTCAGTGTCCCCCCACTGTTTTTGCCAACACTATGCCTATTTGTGTGTGTCTAATTTCAGAGGCATGCTGGGAATAGTATTAACAGCAATCACCGTTTTCTGGTGTAGTTTTTCCGCCTCCAAGCTGTTCGTCTCCGCACTAGCTATGGATCACCAACAACCTCTAGTGGCCTATCCGTGTGCACTCGTTTACGGCGTGTTCGCGTTACTGACTGTGTTTTAAAAGCAAGAGGCAATCTGTTGCAAAACCATTCATCGGTGTTTAACTCAGTTATCTCAAAATGTTCTCATGTAATGGATGTTCTATCTCACCATGTTTTTGCTTCTCAAACGTTCATTGCATAGATCATTTAATAACTACTTTCATGCCAAAGCAATCTTCTCATTTACTATGGATGTTTAGTGATGACCTATCTGCCACTGTTGACGCACTTTGGATCCACAAATAGAAATGGAAATGCACTCATGTCGTATCCTTACAAAGTTATTCACGTCTTGAATTTTTCCCATTCCGGTATTCACGTGGGCATTTTTACATTTGAAACTTGGAGTTGAGATTAAGATTGACCAGGTCCATAGCTCAATAAATTTAAGTGCTTGGACATTTACAATGCTATGAAAATCTGGTCCAATTATTAACTTTTTTCAATTGCGGCATTTGAATTTTATTTGAATGGGTCCAAAGCATGGAACAGGGCTGCAACATGTAAAAATACAGTGCATGAAATGCCTTCCAATGATTGCTGAACAGTTAAAAATAAAGTCTTCACTGCTCATTTGTATATAATGTATACGACGTTAATAAAATTTTAAATATTTTGATTTGGTTTTCTTTATTAAGATTGCAGAAAAGGAATTCCCTGTGACAAAACTCGCCTGAAAATTCGCGACATTTTGATGAGAATTCTGTGTCAGAGAAAATGCGAGAAATTTGCTGAGCTGAGTTTAGTGTTTGGTTCGGTTTGCAATTATTTTATGATGCATCAAGTGGAGGTTCTTTTTTACAAATTGTAAAATCATGCAATTCACCATTCTCGTTGACAACTAGCGTATCTTGCATATATGACAACACCAAGTTTATGTGACTTATACGTGCTAAAAGCACCTCCAAAAAGCTGTGACAATTGAGACTGTGTGACATTTTGAAAATTTGGAGTAGTGACAAATTGTGACTTACCATTCAACATGAATCCATTTCCCGCGATAGTACATATGCTTTAAAATAATGCGCATTTCAAAATTGCTCAGGTTAATACTGCAACAAATGTACAGTCAAAGCACTTTCTTCAGGGATATTAAACATTTGCCCTTTATACGGATAGAAGATGATGCGTGTATGTTAAATGAATTATTGAAATTCGTCCCTTTAGATCTTGCAAATGAAACCAAGAGGCAGGAAATGAGGATATCCCATAAGTCACAAGGATACACATAATTGTTGGCTTAGATCTCACAGTAAAAATGTCAATTCAAAGACAGTAATCTAGGAGAACAGTTTGAAATTCAGAGTGTGATGTAACAGTGGACACAAAGAGGAACAGTTTGGCACTAAAAGAAACAACATCGCACAGTACCATACCTTTTGTATTTGAAAAATAAACAACAAACAATGTTGCAATAAATATAGATGCTATTTACAAACTTTACAATGTAACTTATAAGATTGCCATTAACAGAATTCAACTTCTAGTACCGGTAACTGAAATTGAAATTCCTTCAATTTTAACACACTCTTGCACAATGTATACATCCCCAAGAACTTGCCCGACATTTACAAACACATCACCACTATTTACATTAAAGCACCAAAGATATTAATGATGTTGCATCCTACTGGGATCTCCGTGTCCATTTCCCACTACAGGAGGATATCAGTAAACTCTAGCGTGTACTACTTTATGACTACCCAGGGGACAGGAGTTCAAATTTGACTGCTTTAAGTCACGAGCCAATGGTCCTCGCAGTACCAGAACATGAACGATGTTCAAGTAAAACGTGGGAGCAGGTATCGGTAGAAATACATTAATTTCAGTGTTTACGAACAATTGCAACTTTATCCAAATGCAGTTGCTGGACATAAAAGCTCACTTCTAAGTAAAAGCTTTAACAAGTGTGTGCGACTGAGAGACCACGTGTACAGCAACGCGAGCCCATCCCAATAAAATTACACCATTGTCGGAAAAACAAAAGTAATATGTCTCGAACACAATCCAGAAAAGATGCGCATCCACAATAATGCTCTCAATCAGTACATGTCATAAGTAATAGACAAAGTACAAAATGCTATTTCCCAACCACAATAGCTAATTATGTTTACCGCCAAAATGACTATGAGCAGTCAGCACTTGTCATTCTGGCAAAAATCCCAACTACAGAACAGCGTCTCCTCCATGTTAACTTAACACTAAATTTCCCACCATTCCCTGTCATGGCAGATCGTTACTTCAATGTTAATTCTTACTACACTTGGCCATCATAACAGGGAATTGTAGGTAATTTTGTCCACTTAAAATACCGTGTGCTGTACTGTGTACACGCTCCATCAATATAGCACTGACGGGAATCGCAACTGACACTCCATGTTGCATATTTTGACGACTGCCTGAATTTTCTAGTTCTCCCACATGCCATAACGCATATGGCAACTATGCCCTTAGCCACTTCTTTTGTTTTTACGCCGAGTCCTGGTCACGTGGAATGCGTGTGAGAGATGATGAGCCAACTGATGACGAAGTAGAAGAGGAAGATGGGATACATGGCCAGTACCTTCCTATTGGGCAGGTGGCTGTCTGCTAAGAACGCCGTCGAAGCTGGAAAGAAATGGGTATTAGTTCTCACGATCTGATGACGGAAGGCAGCTGTAATCATGCCATATGCAAACGGTAAAGATTACCCTTAAAACAGCCACATTTCTGTTTTTTGAAGGCATTATATTAATATTAAGATGACTGCGTGTGTATTAGGTCACATGACTGGTATGACACTGGACAGTGCTTACCGGAATTGACATATGTGTGTGCGGCAGTCCATACGTCAATTCCGGCAAGCACTGTCCAGAGTCATACCAGTCATATGACCTAATACTTACAAATTTGAAAAGATAGTTGTCATGGGGACCAGCAGATGAACACTGAAATCCATGTGATGTGACCACATAGGATACAACAGGGTATAGGATACAATAGGGTATAGGATACAATAGGGTATAGGATACAATAGGGTATAGGATACAATAGGGTATAGGATACAATAGGGTATAGGATACAACAGGGTATGTAAACAGAACCAAAGTATGCAATGATGATCCTTCACGTGTACAAAATGGTGAGCATATCAACAAACTCTTTCGTCCATCATATTTGTTTTGAGGAGCGTATTTTGGAATTGACCTGCCAACTTGTCTAGGAATACCAGACGGTAGTCCAGCATTCGCATACAGAAGTTACATAACTGCGAGTGCTAAGAATGTGGTTTTGAGCCTGTTCTCAGTATTAGGAAAATAAATGTCATGAAAAAAATGGGAATATACCCTGAAAGTGCCCATCACAACAATGTTGCTTTTCAAGACGAAGACTTAGCTGACCACATTAGCATAGGCAGCAATTAAATTTAAACTCACCAAATGTTGACCAAAAGAAACCGGCGAGGACCAGTATGAACCTTATGGTGAATAGTCCGATGTTCTGATCAGCAAATAGTATGATCCTACAGCCAATCAGAGCAATGGCCAGTGGTGAGACGCAGTAGCCCAGCACGCACACGCTTTGAAAGAAGGAACTAGAAAACATGAGAGATGTGCTCTATAATTAATGACAACACCTGACTTCTGGGCTGTTTCCTGATGATCATTCACATGACAACCATAGATTATAGACAACAGATTCGCAACTCCGACATTCTCTTGCGTAGTATCTTAAGAGGTGCCACTCTCCTAAGTTGTCAATTTCAAGTTTCCAGTTAGTGTATTGTGACAGGAAATTCTCGCATCTATTTTACTGTCCAGTACAACGAAAAAAAAATCATAATTTCGGCATTGAAACGCTGTTCAGCGTCTTCCAATGGTAGAACTGTTGGAATCGTGAGTACTTTTGGCAACCCGACCACACAACAGCCGACCATGATTAGCAGACGACGTACTTAGCTGAAGTAAAACTTGCTAATTCTGCCAGGTGTCGCTATTGAATAGTGACATCACGGCTTATGTGTAAGATCACACATTTCGTCCACTGAAAATATATGGAGTTGGCGGTCCATGTACTATAGTCTACTATTACAACTATGGCATAACCCAACAGGCTGTGATTGTTGGTTGAAGCTGTAAACACTATGCAAACAGTCAAATTTCAGACTTACGACAAGTTTTGTAACAAAGCGCATGACGAAAAAATGGCTAACATTTCGATACAAATGTCTAAAACTGAAAAAAAAACGTTCACCAAATATTCAACTGACACCAAACCAATGAGTCACTACGTGTCATTCAAGTCAATCACATCATGAATAACAGGAGCAGTAAGCCAAGGGGTGCAACGGGACATTTTCAAGGGAGGCACACAAAATTCTTGCTAAAACCAGAAGACATTCATACTAATGGGCTGGATTACTGAAAAGCTTATCTGCTGGTTCAGTTAGATTGTTGCGCGATAATATTCTGAATCAGTAATGGTGGCACGTCGCATTCAGATCATGTGTGTACAGCACAACCATTAATAAAAATTTATCATTTAGAGAAGCAAGCACAATCACTGGCTGCCACCACAGGAGCCACGGCAGGATAAGGTTGCAGTTACAACTTACATTGAACCACCGAGTAGCTTGATATTCAGTGTGACCACAATCGCTCCGACCCAATAAATGATGAACACTTCGGCGAACTGTGGACCCCCATCACTACTGTTGTCGGCTTCAGCCCCTTGTAACATCCTAACACGGATAGAATTTGAACAACATAAGTAACAAGCAGGAGTATTAACAAGCCCTATGAACAGAAAGCTCAAAAAGAAATTAAAACTGTCTTCTACCCTGTTTAGCTGGCTAAGAAAAAAAAATCAAATTGTGTTCCTTTATTTTCATGAAATCACTCTCATAATGTTTCTTACCACACTAGGATTCTATTTCCATTCCCAATGAGAACAATAAAGCATGCGCGATTCAAGAACATGGTTCCGAGTTTAATAGGGTTGGCCAACCCTAAAAATGCGAATTTGAAAATGGCACGTGAACGCAATGAAACTTGTTACTTGGCAGTGGGCACACAACAGTGTCTAAACTCACACAATTCAAACTCAGTAAGGATATTATAAATTTTGGACACTACTCAAGTTGTTTGAGAAAATTAATTGTGGCATAAACCAAATAAAACATTTTAAAAAAGGCAGGTCACTTACATAGAAATAAAAACACACAAAAACAGCGGTCCCCACAGATCCCCTGCAAAATAAAAAATGACAGTGATTGATTAAAATTCTATAATTAAAAGACAGCACAAATTTTGATGGTACTTGTACATTAAAGGAATCAAATCTGGTTACAACATGTCGAGAAGGAAGAACGCTGAGATTAAAAACCTTAAACAACATTTCTGGCTCCCAGAGATTTCTAAACGAGTAATTCTGCATTCCCAAAGTCTCTAGGATGTTCTTTCAAAAAAAAATTGTGCAGCTCTTTTGGACACTTGCATTTTAAGACATGAGCTTCACAAGAATGTTAGAAGAGAGACGTAAGTTTCACTTGGTCAACAGGTTCGTTTCTGTAAAAGAAGTGTGAGGACAACTATGCTGACCATTGATAACATTGAAATATCTAATGATTTTTTCAAAGATCAAAAATGGAGAAAATAACGCTATCTTGGTCTCACACATTTTCAAAGCCTCAATTGGAGCTTTTCTGAACCCTGTTTATGAGACAGCTACAACGATGGGTCTTTCTTGGTATAATCTCTTATGTAATTATCTAGTATACGCTGTGAATAAGAAAATGACTACTACTACGAATCAGGGCTCCGAGTCCAATCTCCTTACTTGAAACTCGACTAGAAACCAACCAATTTTACTTGAATTGTGGGCCATAATTGGTTAAGCTTCAAGTCTGTGTTGAGTTTGAGTTCGGAGATTAGACTCTGGGCTCAGACTTTCCCTTACACTCTTTCAGCAAAGTGCGGCTTTGTTTGGGGTATAACACATGTAGAAACTTGACTCCCACAGCTCTCAGGTCCCTCATCTGAAAATGACATTAACACAGCGTATACAGTTTTGTGAAAGAATAAGTTAAAACTGACACATGTGAATCCTGATAATATTAGTAAAAATTTACACCGGATCACGATATACAGCTTTGGAACGATGTGGTTAAAGAACATGCAAAATACAATCTGACACAAAATACTGAGGTCACTAAAAACTACACTTATCATGGTGTAAGGCAAATAGATTATGTATGGGTGCTAAGAAAAGTATTGTTGTTCTGCTGCTAAATTTGTAGAGCAATAATGAGCAATTCTCAGCGTCATAGAGTGTCACCTATTGGCTAATTTCTTTTTTCGGTGATTCTTTTGCCATAAGGATGAGTAGCAACATCAACAATTAGCAGAATAGGTTGAACTTTATTGTATAAGTTTTTACAATTTAGACACAAGTTTTAAGACCACATTTTGAAAGATGCTGCAAAAATTGAGCAAATGATGCGCGTGGGTGTGTGTGTGTGTGTCACAAGCATACCCTTCTTAACCTGGTGAGTCTGTTCTTTGTTGCCTAAAATGGAAAGGGCTGCAAGAAAATATTATTTATTACCATGATTTTGTACTTAAACGTCTGTAATGGGCAAGGTGAGTGTCAGTTGACTCTTAGTTTTTGCATGCATCCCTAGCAGTCGAGAATTCTATATGATGATATGTGTTTCACGACGAGATGATGAGTAGAACTACCTGGAGACTGTACATAAATTTTCCATGCATCATTCCAAAGCTTTGTTTTGACGCTAGTTTATACAGTTTCCTCAGTGCAAGCCAATGAACTAAGATTAATTTCATCTAGAATCATGACAGACACCAGAACACCAGACCAATCAGTAGCACTTAACTTACAACAGTGTCTCTGATAGGTTCCTCAAGAGTAGAAGGTTCTTCATCATCATCTTCACCAGGGGGCGCCCCTGGTACAGTGATGTCACCTTCCAGTGGCATGTCATACTGCTGGTAAGGCTGGAACATTTCAATATATTAATCACTTCAAGTACAATTTGCAGGCTAATCACTTCTCTCTATGATTCGCTGACCAAACACTCGCACCGCAAATATAAGGATGAAAATGAACGCTACCAGAAGGGGGCTGTTGTCATGGAAACCTCCCTATTTTAGATTCTGAAAATTTAGCAAGTATGCCTCGCTTTTGTTGAGAACCTGGTCCAGGAACAAAACATGCACCTATCACTGAGTGTAATTCAGCACAAGCAGTGGCGGATCTAGGATACCATAATGAGGAGGCCCAACATGTTGCCTCGGGGAATTAGGGCACACATTATGTGCACAACCGGCCAGGCCTTTATCCAGGATTTCGGAAATAGGGTGTCCAAAATGGGGTTCCCAGTATTTCAGGGCGTCCATGATTCCGACGCGTAACCCCCCCCCACCCCCAGCTATCCCCCCAAACACACAGATTTTTGAACAAAAAACGTTTTTACATCTAAGTTTACAAAACAGCTTTCTGTACTATAGTGAGCATTTTTACCAAAAAACTATAGACCAAGACTTTTACAATGCTATGAACCAAGTGTGAGCATAGCAGCATTGTATATACTTTGTACATACAGTGCATATTTCTTCCTGCTTTGAAAAAAGAGTCCCCACTGTGAGCCTTCAGAGGCTTCCTAATATTCATTACAATGTGCGAGTCCAAACTTGAAAGGTTCCAATTGACAGTAGGCGTCCAAATGATACAGAGGGCGTCCTTGCCATGGTGTCCAGATTAGTGCTAAGGCGTCCATTTGGACGTACACTGCATAAAGGCCTGCAACCGGCCTGAAAGTTCCAGGGGCTGGGGATGTGGACCTTATGTCCAAAAAATCAATCGGTGGATTAAAAAAAAAAAACGGGGACACGATTCCGCCGCTGTCTGGGTCTCAGTGAGCCCCGCCCCCCCCAATCTCAATCTCAAACTCAATCATGCTTCACGCTGTTACTCTTTCATTTTGCTTGCGGTAGCCAAGGGGGGGGGG